>BMAV01006409.1:193654-226665 GCA_019973955.1 Trichonephila inaurata madagascariensis
ACAGCTGCTCATCTCCAGAATCCTCCAACTGTTGCCAGTCCTACTCAGCAGTCTACTACAACCCTCCAATCTCAAAATCAAGCTCAAGTAATTTTTCTATTTATTGTATCACTTCTCTGAAACATTATTTAAAACCAATTAATTCATTTGTATTGGATCAATTCATTCATTTACAATTTTTCTCTATATTTTGTACATGTAGTTTTTTTAAATGAAATTATATTTTGTTTTTAAATTTTTCTTCAATTATATGCTTAGTTTTTGTACTAATTATAATTATTAAGTTATCTTCCATCAGCATATTTCATGAACTTTTTGCTGTTTTTCTTCTTCTTTTTTTTCTTTCTGTTGTGATAATTTTAAATGGTAATATTGTCATAAGTATTGGTACCTTTTAAATCCATTAAATTATGCAAAGTTTTCTTAAAGTTATTTCAAATGATCATTGTCTATACTTTTAAATTTTTATCAAAGATATTTAGTAGGCTTTTATTAAAAGTCTGTATTCACTTTTTGAATCATGTACTTCGTGCAACTAAGGGCTTATATGAAGATAAAATTTGAAGCATATTAAAATAAAAAAATTACAATATCTCAAATTTTTAACACATACTGTCTTTAACATTAACATTCATTTTACCTGCATTACTTTTTGCCATACATACAGAATTAACTATCTTATGAAATTTGAAAAGGATAAACTCGCTTTTTTTATTTTAAAAAAGCAATTAACTGAAGGATAAACTTATTTGCATTTTAGCATTCATTGTATGTAAAATCTTAGACAAAGAAAAAACACTTTATTTTTTTAAATGTTTCAAATGTTACTTTGATTGCTAAATGTTAAGTGACTTTAAACAGAAAAGCTTTTACTGAATTTAAATACATTTGCATTTTAATATGTTTACATCAGTGTTATATATAGAGTTTTTGAGTAGCTGTAGGTGATCTCTTTAACAATTCATTATCGTAATGTTTTTTTCACATGCTTCTAAAGATTTTTCGTAAGTACAAAAAAATTCTTATTTTAATAGGTACAAGCTACTAATAATGCCAATTTGTTACGAGAACTTCCTGCACAAAGTATAAAATTGCCACCTTCACTTGCTGCTGTGACTATCCAGCAAAGACAACAAAATCTCAGAGTACAGAGCTTAGAAATGGAACGAGAGCAGCTGAGACTTCGACAACAGGAGATAATACGTCAAGTAATTCCTATTTTTTTACAAAAGCAAATTTCTGTGTTATAATAATTTGACTCTTTATAAATAAAATTAAACTCCAACTGTATTCCTCCTAATCAACGAAACTGTACTTTTTGCCTTATTTTTGTTGTTGCTCCTTTTTCCTTGTACAATTATTTATTACATACATTTCTTGTATTTTTGTTAGGAATCTGTTTCTTGTAAAATAATGGTTTTCTTTGGAAAGTGTATCTTATATTTTTCCCCCATATGTAAAATATGGAGCTTAAATTATTTTTTAAAAATATTTTATACAATCTCATTTCAAAATTTAATTTATTTGTAATTTTTATTATTTAAGAGCCCCAACTTAAAGTAAATAGATTTTCTAGGTTTAAAAGTACTTTGTCACTTTATGGTAGTTATCTTTACTTTATGGACTGTGTATTAATTACAATATTGAATGTTAATTTATTATGAATATCATGTGGTTTTGTAAAATCATTAATGAGAGTCATGGGAATGGGTAATACAGTTGTGATATCGAACTACATTTTAAATTAATTTTTAAATTGGTTGAAAATTAAATCGATGGTGTACTTGGTAGTTCAAATAATATTTTTACATAGTTATTAGTTTTTGGTTAGTTTATAATTGATATTGTATTTGTTTTTAATTGTGATTTGATTTGTACTTATTAAGTTTTGAGAGAGTTTCAGTATATCAAAATGAATGCAATTTTGAAGTAAATAGTTTTAAGGCAGAAAAAAGAGACCATATGTGTATTTTTATGAAATTCTATAAACTATTGTATGTTAGTTTTTGCCATGTATTATAATGGTTATCCCCTTGTCCTTTTAAATTTTTGATATTTTTTAAAAATGTTAGTAATTTGGATTTATAATATTTTGAAGATCATGTTATATATGTATGAATAAAAATAATATTTAAAAAACTTTATAATTAATAAAATCCTTCCTTATTTAAAATACTAGTATTTAGAAGCTGCTTTAAAGAGTTACTACTGTTTAACTTTTTAAAAAATAATTTACTTTTTATGAGTTATTATGTAATTAGTTTTTAAGTTGCATGTTTCATTCAGTGTAATTTCTATGATTATTTTTTTATTATTAAATTATATAAACACTCAATAAATTAGCATACATTATATTTGCAGGTATCAAGCTGCAGTATATCACTTATATATATGTTTACAATTTATATGAATTAACCTTTTCAATATTTGAAATCATTTACATTACTCTGTTAGGTGTAATGTATTTTTTAATAATTTTTTTATCATATAGTTATAAGTTTTATTACTTGCATGCTTTTTTCTATATTAAGGGGACACAATACGATTCAATTGACAAAAATCGGTAAAAAAAATCAAATGTCGTTTTTTTAGTTTAAACTATTTTTTATATACTTTTCTACAAACTCACAAAATTTGAAAGCTCTAAGTTTAAAAAACGCAGAGTTATGATAACTTTTACGTTTATTTTTATTGACATTCCAATGGCAAATTAAAACTTTAAACTGACTTTTCTCAGAAAGATAAAATAACTATTTTGTCTTCATTTAAAATGCTAAGACTTTTTTTTCTATTGTGCCTATTGCTTTGAATTTTTTTTTTTTTACCTATTGATAATAGTACATGTAACAAAAGTAGGTATGCGTTTTTGAATCAAAACAATACTTATTTTTTAAAAAATAATTGAATTTAGAATTAACATTTTTAAGGAATTTTCAATAAGCATTCATAAAAAGAAGCATTGTATGAATACCAATCATGTTGTCGCAAAACTCATACCAACTTTTGTTATACATAGTTTGATGTACTTGTAAATCAAATTTCATGCGAGTGCGTCAATTTTTGTAGAAGGAGTAGCATTTTGAATTCACTTTATAAATTCCAAGTTTTTCCCTTAAAAAATCAAATGGTTAGCTTTTTTGAAATTTTGAGCACAAAGTCTGTTTTACATCATACACGCAGTTAGGAAGCAGGCAAAAAAAATTGTGAAAATCATTAAATTAAAAAATTTTGTGTAAATCGTACCATGTCCCCTTAAATTAATTGATAATTCAGTCAATTATGCAGTTATTGTTTATTGATATATTTTTGAACATGATTTTTACCCAATGTCTGTAATTTCCCTCTTTGTGTTACATTTCATTGAAGTGCCTAAAGAAATATTTTTCTTTAGCAGGAACTCTTGCTGAGACAAACTCTTGGTGAAAAATTGACTTTGGCACCATCTCCTACTGGATCTACTCCTGATCTTCCTCCTGTGTCCACCAGCCTGGACTCATTTTTGGAAGGAGGAACAGATTTTCATTCCCGTCAAGAGAGTGCAGACAGTGGCTTAGGGTTAGGCCCTAACTATAGTCTCCCACATACACCGGAAGATTTCCTAAGTAATTTGGATGACATTGAAGGTATTTATTTGCATTGCAGTTTGAACACAGAAAAAAAATTGCTAAATACTGGTTAAGATTTGTTATTAATTTTAATTCTAAAATTTAGATACAATTATTCATGTATTATTAAGCTTTTTTCATGGAATTGATGTTCTTCTGTACCCTTTTAAATACACTCTATAACAAAAAAAAAAACGACGCACCAAGAAGGAGTTGCCTGATTGTAATGAAATTTTGTATGTAAAAACATTTGTATCGAACATGCAAATGATTAAAATTTGATGTTCAATGAATGAATAGCGGGAGCTACAGTGCATAGCAACTGCACACTCAGCAGGTGTCTATAAGAAGTGATTCTCATTCTGATGGTCAAAATTTCGCTTGCATTGCAATTTAGGATACCTTTCAATAACTGAAAAAATGCCTCGCCGAGGGATTCGAGCTCATTACGAGCAACTGTCAGAGTTTGAAAGAGGTCGTATCATTGAACTGAAAGAGGCAGGTTGGGCAAATCGGAGAATCGCTCATCATATGGGTCGAAGCGATGCGGCCATTAGAAGATGCTGGCAAGAATGGGTGGAAAATGGCAGATTTCAGCGTCATGATGGTAGTGGTCGACCTAGGGCCACAGCAGATCAAGAGGACAGATTGATTGCCAGATAAGCTGTCACAGTGTCTGATTAATCATTATCAACCATCAGACGTACTACACACACACCAGTGTCCACCATGACCATTCACAGACAGCTGATAGAGCGAAATTTACGCCCGTACCGACCGCTACTCCACCTGCCATTTATGTCTGCACTTTGTTGAGCCAGATTACAGTGATGCTCAATCAGATTGAAATCATGCTGACTGAGGACCTATAGTGTTAAGCGACAAATCCCGCCTCCAACTGTGTCCTGACGATCATCAAGGACATGTCTGGAGAAACCCAGGGCAGCGTGCCAATCCTGCTTTCACTATTGCATGCCACACAGGCCCTCAACCAGGAGTTATTGTCTGGGGCACCATTTCTTTTGACAGCCAGACCCCTTTGGTCGTCATTAGAGCACACTTACAGCACAGCAGTACATCGCCAACATTCTGAGAACTGTTTTGCTACCATTCCTTTAGCAGCACCCTGGCCTCATTTTTCAGCAAGATAACGCCAGACCATATACGGTACGGGTTGCTATGAATTGTCTTATAGCTTGTCAAACACTTTCTTGGTCAGCCAGATTGCCAGATCTCTCTCCAATCGAGCATGTCTTGGATATGAAGGGAAGGCGACTGCATCTAACAGGGAATGTTCATGACCTGGTCCGACAATTGGAAAGTGTTGGTCAAGAAATACCACAGGAGACCACCAGGGGGCTTTATCACTATTGCCATGGCATGTGACAGCTTACATCCAGGCTAGAGGTGGGTCAACACCTTATCGAACTCGTTACTTTGTAACTATGTAACTCTGAAATAAACCATTCAATTTTTCTGAAATTTTAATCATTTTTTATTCTGTGCATAATCTTTCTACCCACCAATTTTTGTGTCAATCGGATGACTCCTTCTTGGTGCGTCATTTTTTTTTTGTTATGGAGTGTATATGCATGTAAATTAGAAAATACAAAAAATTACTGTTATCAGGTTGAACTTTGCACCATTATTTAATTAGCTTAGCATTATTTACTCAAGTATTTTTTAATGATTGTGAAATTATTAGAAAGTTAAAGTTCTTCATTAGTACATTTTAAGGTCTAACGAAATATTAAGTTTGTGACAATATAACACTAAAAGGGTGTTAAAAAACTTTAAATTAAAAAGTAATTGAACATTTCAATTGATTTATATCTTTCTATCCATGCAAAATAAATGAAATTATTTAATTTTGAGTACTTTTTTATAATTTATCAAAGGTATTCCAAGTAAATCATCTTAAGTTTATGAAATTCCATAATGGTAGTAATAAAACAGGTGCAAATAGTTTATTTCCATTCTTTTACGAATAAAATGATTTTTGAGTAATAATATAGTTGAGTACTTTCACTGAGAATTATCACAATGTTGGTTATGAAATACCACAAAAGACTAAAGTAACACAAGATCTATACCTATGATAATTGAAGTTTTTATTTAAAAAAAAAACCTTCCTTCTGAAAACAATGATCGTTTAACGGGGAAAGATAAAGGTATTGTCGTTCACAAATGAGAAATAACTGATACACAATCTTAAAATAAACTAGAGTTTGAGTATTATTTTGTCATTCTTAAATTTATGATTGAACATGTATACATATTTTGGTGGATGTATATTTAATAAATTTCAAATATTTTCTTTTATACATTTTTTACATCTTTAAAAAATAATTGTAATACAGGGATGATTTAGCCTTGATGTAAAAATTTCAATATTGGCATCTTTTTAATAATTAAACTACACACACAATTGCTCAAAGTAAAAAGTATGCATTAGAATTTTTTTGAGATTTTTTGAGGAATGAAGAATATACACAGTTATTGATTAATCTTAAAATTAATTCTCCTTTGATTATAATCTTTAAATGAAATATATACAAATGGTTTGATACTTTATTTGTATCACATGCAGATTTTGTGTTGTTTTTGAAAGTATTTTTCAAAAGGGAAGGAATAAACTTGATTTTTTTTCTAAAGGGAAAGGCCATATAGTTCTTCAGGACATAAAACAAGAAGAAAAAGATAAAAATGAAATGTACCTCAAATCAGTGATGGATATATGGTGGGGGGGGGGGATCGGTTGATTTTCTATATATTCCACACTTATTAGAGATGTATATAAATGAATGATAAAAGTCTCAGTGTTTATATATAAAATACTTTTGAGATTGGAATGTGAAGATGCATTTAATGAAAATGGAAAGAATTTTTTTTTACATTAATCTCCCCAAATCTTGTGTAAAATAATATTGTCTCTGATAAAAACCCTTTAGTTTTAAAACACTCATTTTGAAAGATTGATTTAAATCTAGCTTCTTTATATAAACTAAAAAGGTTATGTTAAAATGGAATTTAATTAATGAGCATTTGTTGAAAGATTCAGAATTTGGGTGGGGGAACCTTTTTATTTGCTGATGGAAGTGTTTAATATTCTTGGATGTTTCTGCATGCGAATGAAATCAGGTAATATTGACTAATAAAATGTATTAAAAAAAACCTTCCAATTTTCACTGTGAAACCAAAAAATTATGATGTCGTAGTATTAGGGATACATGTCAGCTTCCAGAATAAAAAAACCTTAGTATTGTTGAATATTGCAATATAAAATATTTAGCTGTTATAAATAAGGATACTTACCTGGACATGTAAAAAATATTATAATTAGTGCCAAAGAATTAGCCATTAAAGAAACATTTACATTTTTTAAATCTAATGGATACAAAACCATCTGCTATATTAGTAAATAATGGTGCCTGTACAACTGTTTACAAAATGTTAAACCAATTTCTAATCATTAGAGCTACATATTTTTGAAGAATTGAGTAAGAGAATTGTAATTAATTGTATGGAAAATGATAACTAATTGTATGTGGAAAACTATTCATAATTAGTGTATAATTTTGGAATGATTGACGACCACAAATATTAAAATTGTTCTAATCATTAAATAAATTCTATGAAAAAAATTGCCTAATTTTTTGATATTTTTAAATTGTTTTTTATATATTAATTTATCTAAAGATTATTTTGTCAAAGAATTTTATGTTCTTCCTTTCACAATAAAGTTGATTTCCATTCTTTTTACTCATTGCATTTTAAGGTAGCTATCTAGTTTTCAATTACAATTTTATTTCTACTCTTTTAAAACACCAAAATGCAAGCGTAAAGTAGTAATGATTTATAATCAGCAAATTTAATTTTTGTTTTTAGACCATCAGAGTAATGATTTGGGCTTAGATCTTCAAACAAATTTGGATCTTGGCGATGACAATATGGATACAGATGATTTAGTTCCAAGTTTACAAGTAATCCTTTTTTTAATTTTTAAATCTCTTTTAAATATTACTTTTTCTCACCCAGTTATCTATTGGCTAAAAAATATAAAAATAATACTGCAGTTTATAAATTTTTGGAATTATTTCATTTTATTTATACAGTGAAAAAATTGTTGACTTCAAGAAAAATTAGTTTCAGCAACAGTTTGTTAAGGAAATTATTGCAGCTTTTTGTTTAAATTTTGTAATTTTCTTAAAGAAATATGAATCATGCTTTTGAAAAGAAATTGATTTGTATATTCAAATTTTTTAATGAGACTCAAATAATTAAATAGAAATTACCTTTTGAGTAAAAGTATAAAAACCCTGAAATAGTGATAATTTATATGTTAAAAATTATATATAATTATAACATTAACTTTGAATATCCATATGGGGAAATTTCCATGAAGTTTGAATCATCTTTAAATGTATTTTAATGTCTTATTTCGTATAAGAAAAAAGGAACTTTTCAGAAAAGTTAATGCTCTGGAACAGGGGTACTCAACCTTTTTATCCACTGGGCCACTAACATGGGACAACTATTTCAGGTGGGCCACAACATGAGGATTAATTCGGGGAGGGGGGGGGGAGCTATAAGATCTAAGACATTTAAAATGCAGAAAATTGATCAAAATATTAAAACTCATAATTTTTGATTTTATTTTAAAACTATTTTTTTCTCTGTCAAATTAAAACTCACAAAAAATATGCTTTATGAACTTTTTACCCAGTAATGGGATAATTCCATGTCCCCTTAAGTATAACATTTGAATGACAAACTAATCAAGTTGTTGATCAGAGTTTGTTTTTCTCTGAGAAATAGTCAAGATCCCAATTTTCTTGAGACAGCTTATATTCTGTAGATATTTTTTGCTTGAAAGACATGAGGGGTAATTAAAAATTTGATTCACCCATACAATAGTTGCTACTCCATTGTTATTTATTATCACTAACCGTTACAATTACAAAGAGGGAAAAGTTATATAGCAATTCGTACCAGCATGACATTGATAGCAAAAATTATATATGTGATTGATAGAATTTCTAACTAAATTTTTAATGCATTGTTCTTAAATAATTTAATTTGTTAGTTCAATGGGCCATTATACCGGGCCACTCAGAAAGATCCAGTGGGCTGCAGGTTGAGTATTGCTGCTCTAGAATATTAATATCATATTCTGTCTCCCCTTTTAATTTTTGAAGAATTTATTTTTTTAAATATTATACTTATTTCTGATTGAGTTAATATTTTGCTTCATACAAAATATATAAATATATATTTTTAATGTAAACTTAACCATCCACATCTTGCATTAAACTGTATGATAATTATATTCTAATATTTAGCAATAATAGATGTATCTGTTAAAATTACAAAATTTAATTTAACCTTTAATCTGGGTTCTCATTATTTTATGTGATGTATTTGTAATTTTTTTACCATGAATATTTTATTTTACTTCTATAAGAATACATAAAATATTTTTTTAAAAAATATCTGAAAACATCTTTGACCAAGGAAATATATTATGAAATTATTTTTGATACATTATTATTAAATAGCATTATTATTTAATTTTATAGTGCTATTAATATGTTAAGTAAATATTTATTATTTTTGTTATTATTAATGGATTAACTAATTTATGCTTTATGTATTTGTTTTTATTTGTTTAAATGTTAAATATTTTTTGTTATTATTTATGAATTAACTAATATTTATGTTGTATATTTTTAAATATTTATTATTTTATTATTTATGAATTAACTAATTTATGTTTTATACTCGTATATAGATTGATTATATGAATATTGCTTTTGAAGATAGTTATGGTAATGTAATTTTTTTTAACATTATTATACATTGTACTTTTCATAACCAGTATTATTTTGTATATGTAATATTAATAATTTAATTACTTTTTCTTCTATATCTGCTTATGTTGATTACAAAGTGAATACTAAGCAAATTTTTTTATTGTGTTAAAACAACAGGGGTGGGCAACTTGTTTTGGCTCGCAGGCCACATTGTGAGAGCAGAGGATACTGGAGGGCTGCACCTTTTTTAAAACGTTTGCATTAACTATAAAAAATAATAAATATAAGTTAAATAAAATGGGGCAGTTTTATTTGATTTATTTATTGCATTCATTTCATATTTATTATTGCTCTAATTTTAGAATCAGTTTTATGAGACAAATGTACCCCTATCTTACTTTTCCACATTTTTTCAAAATCAGGAACGAGATTCCTTGTTTAAATTGTCATGATAGCCTGCAAGTTTATGTCATCTTGTTGTATTTGCATCTATATTTACTCTTGTTGATCTTCATGCCAGAAAACTTTGCTCACATATATATGCCGACTAAAATATAAAGAACAATTTCCTTGCAAATTTCTTCATACCTGGAAATTTTTCAGCTGAAAAAATTTACAGAAGTCAAATGTTATAGAAATAAACTATTTATTCACATTGTGATCTGAATTTAAGTCAATATGTTCAAGCTGCAGCTCCTCAGGTGCTGTGGCAATATATACAGCAATGAGATAACAGAGCAAATTGTATTTGGGATCAATTTTCTTAAAATCCTGAAATCTTTTTGTGACTCATCCTCCAAACCCTGCAGATGATCTCTAATCTTAGAAGAAAGACTTTCAAGAATTTTTTTTTCTGATAAAGGAATTTGGTTTTTCCTAATAATGGAAAATATGAGGAGAATCTTTGATTGCACACAGGTCAGAAATTTCAGTTCAAAGCGGATTTTGTAACTGTATCGGCGAGCCACATAAAAACCCTTTGCAGGCCACTACTTACTCACCCCTGTGCTAAAAGATAGATTTGTATTAATTTGATTAAAGTATATAGGACACCTACAATATCTTTAAATTTATTTTGATATTATTTAGTTAAATTATTAATGTCGTATAATTATTTTTAGTTACACTATGTATATTTTCTTTTAATTGTTTTAATTCTAAGCATGATATAACCTTTATTATAGACAACTTAATTTAAAAATATTTAAGAAAATAATTTTAATGCCATTTGATTTAATTTATTAAATTAAGGAATTGTAAACATAAGAAAAAGAATATAATTGTAAATGTTAATAATTAATGATCCTTAAAAATACTTGTTAACTTTAATGAATCCTTTTATTTTATCTATGTACTTTATAATATAATTCTCTGTACTAATTTTTCTCTGTACTCCTTTTTCTCTGTATTCTAATAATGTCTAAAATTATCTTTATATGCTCCATGCATAATATCATGCATACATAAATACCAAACAAAAAAATTTATAAACACTTCATATGATATAGAACTGTAGCATTAAGCTAAAATATGTGGCAAGAAAAAATAAGTTGGGGAAAAAAAACGAGGTTTATGATGTTAATATTGATTATGGACACACCTTACTTGTGCACACATATCACAAAAAGGTTGAAATATGGCTATTTTATTAACCATAATTGGAGAATTAAATTCTGCTTCTTAGTAAGCAATATTCAGATTGTTTAAATATCTAACAAGGGGAGGGCATGACAATGAAATTTATTTGGGGACAAGTCTTTGTGTAAGAGTAGTACTCCTTTAGAGTGTTCAGCCCTCAATGTAATAATGCCGAATGGCAGTCAATTCAGAGAAAATAGCCTTCAAAATTCATGCTGAGCTTTTGTACAATTAAGTTTTAATTCCCACCAGCGGTGCAATGGCATAGGTCCAACATATCAGATAGGGTTTGAGTCACGTCATTGACTTGATGTTTTTTTCCCCCCTTAATTCATTTAATTATTTTGCAATTAAATAAATTTATTTAAAAATACCTATTAAATATTTTATATAATTATAAAACAATTAAACTAATATATGTATTATTTTATTTTATTAATTAAAAAAATTAATATTATAAAATGTTATAATATATTTAATGTAATATAAAACTATGTTATAATATAAAACTATTTTTTTTTACTTTTTAAAACACAGATTAATGGAATAAATATAAATAAATATATATTTTAAAAAAATATTATTTATTATTAGTATTATAATTAATTTATGTTATAATATTTTTATAAAATATAATATAGATATTTATATAATTGCAATAATTATCTTACTTTTCAAAATACAAAATAATTATATAAAATACCATTTAATATAATTATTTAAGCCTTTTTTAAATAAATTTAATTGTAAAAATAATTAAATAAATTGGACAAATATATATCAAGTCGATCACATAACTCGAACCTTATCCGACTGCATAGTATACAGGCACGTTACACTTATGCTACTGCGTCCCTTTTGGTAATTAAAACTTAGTTGTATGAAAGCTAAGCTTGAGTTTCAAAGGTTATTTTCTCCTAATCAACTGCCTATTTGGTGCTGTTACATAAAGGGTTAAAAACTCTAAAGCAGTGTTTCCCAACTTTTTTATTACTGTGGACTGGTTAACGTTTGTCAATTTTACCTCAGCCTGCTGAGGGGGAGGACATTGATTGTTTATATTTTAGACTGTTCTGATTGAATAATTTTAATTGAATTGTATTTAATCGTCACTTCTGAATAAAATATAGCTATACCAAAAAATGAATGTAAAGTGATTTAACAAGGAATATAAAGGGGTTTTCATAAAAAGTAGCCCAATCCCAAGAAAAATATATCACCGTAAATGAAAGGGAAATAATTTAATGTTTCTTGTGCGGACTGGTAGTGTTTGATCCACGGACCGGGGGTTGGAGACCACTGCCCTAACGGAGTACTACTGGTACTCACAAAGACTTATCCCCAAATGAATTTTCTTAGTTGTGCCCTCCCCTTGTAAGAGAAGGTGGATGTCTCTACAACTGCTATTCCAAAATGAGCCTTAGTTCTCTATCAGTTCAGATCAAGATATTTAGCTGCCCAAGGTATTTGTTCAATTATTTCACATTCAAGGAATTTACCAACAAGGTTTGCTGAATTTGGTCAAGTTTTATCTTCAATAAATAAAAATCAGATCCATAGGGAAACATGTACCCTTGGGTTTTCTGGCATTGAGGGGAATTTCATTAAGCCTTTTGTATACTGTTTACTATGATAAACAGTTACAATCTTATTTGCAATCTCTTAAACTTAACTGCTGATTTCATACAGTTATTACAGTATATCAATCTTGAGGAGCTGTTATACATTTATTACATTATCCAGGCCTTCTTACAGTTTGAGTTATTAAATTGTTTCCGTAATGTAGAGATAAGCTATCTCTGAATATTCCTACAACACATTTCTTACATGCTTGCTCATCTTACTTTGAAATAGCTGATATAATTTGTCACACTTCACAGATTCATCCAAACACTTTGAAGTGATAGCTTAGATTTACTTGCAGTGAATGCGAGTCAATTTAGGAGAATAAGTGGTAAATATGAGACAAATATTGCTTCAGACTATATCCCAAACCAGCATTTTACTTACAACTAACTGGAATTCTATATATGTTGCCAGAAAACATTTCACATAAGGAAAAAAATATATTTGAAAACAAATCGTTTGCTAAAAATTAATATTCTGCGAATAAGAATTATATTATTATTAAACTATTGATTCATGCACAAAATAATTGCAAGTGATTAATAACTACTAATTATGTTTGTTTTAATTGTTTTTAAATATGCAGAAAACTTTCCATTTTAAATTAAGTGAGTTTCTTTGAAAAAAAGTACAGTTAAATTTCATTCACAATAGCAAACTGTTAATTGCCTTTAAACACTGAATTCAAATCCTGTATTGTAGAAATTCACTTGGCACAAAGTGCTTGGTTGTGAAATGCTTTTGCTTATCAGATACTGTTTGATCACTTTTGATTATATAATTTTAATTAAAATTGTTAATCTTTCTCACAATCTTGCAAGAATGGATTGCACAGATTGTGTATTTCATGGAGCATTATTAATTTTGGGTACATAAAGATAATTTTGGATATAAATGTGGGAATCCAACCGAAATCTTCCAAAAAGATTGGATTCTTCAGATGGCGGGGTTTTTATGGCGTGGTGTCTAGGGGTTTTAGGGTGTGTTAGTTAATTTCGAAATAAAATAGACAACATAGTTCAAGAAAGAAACTAGTTGAAAACTAAATAATTTATTAAGAATTATAGGGGAGTATTTACATGGGGAATATTTCAAAAGAATAGGAAAGTTAGATAAGCATATTTCGGAATAATAGGAAAGTTAGATCACATTACTTTAAGGGAGGCAATTGAGATTAAATAGAATTCATTATGGTGCTATTAAGACTTACCGCCTGTCGCGGACGAATGATAGAACTCGTTACGGTACTATTAAGATTTACCGCCTGGCGCGGACGAAAGTGCGCTGACGCGCGAAACGCGGCTTCTCTCGACGAATGTTAGTGGGCCTCTGGCGAAAAAGGTTCATGTCGGCGTTTTTAAAAAGGACGCTAGATGGCGTTGATGTGGAATACTGTTTTGATTAGAATTGCCGACCTCGGTAAATGTGATATGATCTAACTTCTTACAAATGGAATATCCTACATAAATTTATGTTAAACATTGCTATCCAAAGTTTTAAAAAATTATGAAATTAGTTGTATCATTTATAAACTCAATTTGTTTATTTATTATCAAGAAAGAAAAAATTGGGAGTGATTTGAATTGTAGTACATATATAGAAATTTGAAAATGCAATATTTGCATTTAAAAATGACTTGGGAAATTTTGTTTATTTTAAAATAATCACCTTAAAATCATTCCAGAATTAAAGCATATTTCTTTTTATAATGGTTTCTTTGTATACATCTTAATATTTTCTTCCTCTGGGTGAAATTATTATTTGTTCTAAATATATTTTTAAACGTATTCTCTCTCTCTCCAAGTGTTGATATTTTTAATATTAAAATCTATTTTAAATTAATTTAAAAATTTTGTATATTATGATTGAACTGATCTGAGTTCACTATTATTTATCTGTTTGTACAAAAAGGAGGGAGAGAAACATCAAATTTGATTTAAGTCTTGCTGAAATTTCCACTGCATGCATCTCTGTTGTGAATTTAAATTTTCAATTGAATTTTTAATAGAGTATTTTTTCTATAAATGGTGAGGGCATATTTAAATATTACTGTAAAATAAAACTATTGTTCTACCCTTTGTAAAATTATTTTATATAGAACATTATACCATTTAAGATTTCTCATTGTAATAGAAATTTCCATATTAGGAAATATGTTTGTTACTTCATTTTTATTTATTTTGAAAATTAATATTCGTATCTTGATGTAGCTCTAAAATGAAAACATTATCTTTATCAGCTCATTTTCTGAATATACTTTTAGTATTTAATTGTTAAAATTATTCAGCATTGCATTTCATTTTTTTCTTTAATATAATATTATGAATTTAAAGAATTGTTCAAAATTATTTACATTGTTGGTTTTATGAACATAATAATTGTCCATTGAAAGGAGTTTTCTATTTATTTAAATTTACACTTAAATTTTTCTGAATAATACATGACTTTTTCTCTCTCCAAAAAAAAAAAGTTTATAATTTAGAATTATACTATATGAATTACCGTATTTATTCGAATCTAAGCTACCCTTTTATCCCAATATTAATACTATTGAAAATCGGGTGTTGCTTAGAATCAAAGGCAAACATATTAGCTGGAGGAGGGAAATTGAACATATGGTTATGATGGTTAAAGCAATTACAGGTTTGTGCATGCATTTAAGTTTTCAATGCTGGTAAAATAAACCAATTATTTAGTTCTCATTTTAAACTTTTTAAAATTTTGTAAATATCACATATTGTTTAACCATGTTACACCTTTTATTATTTTTTCTCAAAAACATGTTAAGAATTTCAGGTACAGCTAAGAATTGATGGCGTTTAGATTTAAATAAATTTGATCGTAAATAAAATATTTATAGCTTAGAAATTTTCTTGGAGAACAACTTCCTTGAATTTTTGAAATTCTTCATTGATCAACAGTGGAATGCAAATCATGGAATTCTTTTTGATATTTAAATTTTATGAAGTTTTAGAAATTTTTTGAGAAATCTTATATATATATTTTTTTTTCCTGTAGGAAGATTTGACTGCCGACATACTTTCTGACGTTGAAGCACTTTTAGCTGCCAACAAGGATAGTGTGTTGACATGGTTGTAAATGGACTTTTTGTTGCATGGCAAACTTTGCCTTTGTTAAAGGCAATAGAGATAGCTATGAAAAAAATGGTTGTTTTGTTCACTGGCTGTCTGGAAACTTTCTGAAAGAAGAGGGTTTGTTTTCGGATGTTCACTTATATATAGTTAACTGGTAAAAGTTTTCTTGGCAACTGTACCATTATTTCCTTTTTCCAGCTCTTAAATTTTATGAAAGTACAGTAATCAAAACTGTATAATGATGTACTTTTATTGTTGTAATTATTATTTGATTGCTTTTTATTTTTGTTCTCTTTAAGTTAACCAAGGAAACTTTTACTAGATATTAGTCTTCCAAATAAAGGAGTAGTTATGGTGGTTATTATTGTATTGATAAATTTAGAGGAACTATTGTATGGGATTGTTTCCTTTTAATCTTTCATTTAAAGCTGTGGAAATGTTTAAACTATATTTTATCTTGTATTTTTAATGTTATTCTCTAATTATCTGTTATATTATTATTTTTAAAAAATGTTTGTGTATCATCATGGTGAGATGTACTATGTACAAAACTGAAATAATAAGGATAGGTTATATATTATTATAAACAATCATTATATCATGGGTACTTTTGCAGTTTATGTGAAAATAGAATCACTTGCCATAGTTACTTTTAATTTCAATGTCAATAATTTCCACTTATATTTCTTTATTTGGAAGACTTATATATGAAAGGTGTTGGAAAGCTATATGACCATTTGCTCACCATCAGAAGCTACATGCTGTATTTCTTCTAAGTTCCATGTTTTCATTTATACAAAAACCATTAAGTTTTGTGCTCAAAACTTTTGTGCTTTGTCTTATCAGCATTCATAGCCACAGCTATCATAGTCATTCAGTCATGGTATTTTAGCACAAAATAAGTTCATTTCTTTTTCAGGTTAACTATTTCCAACTACACAAACTGCTGTCTTCATATGTTTGATGAAAGTGTTTTAAATTGATATATATAAATTTTATATCTTCAATTTTATGAAAGTTATCTTCTATTATGAATCGTTTGCTTTTATTTCAGTTTAATTATATGGTAATTTTTTATGCAAGATTTCAAATTTTTTATTTTTTTTTTATTTGGAATAGTTTATTTAAAAAAAAATTATTCTAAATTGCTTTTTATCGTATCGTCATACAGTGGTGCATGCTTGTACTCTGACAGCACTGGCATCAGCATGTAATTTCGTATTACATGAAGCAAGCTGCACTCTTAGCACACTGGAGAGGTAGCACTTGAAAAGTGTGTACTAATTATTCTATTTAACAAAACTCTTTACTCACTTTGGTTTAATCATCTTCGACAACAATTAACATTTTTTTATTTTGCCTCTCTTTTATTAAGACTTACTACTTCTTGCTAATACTGCATTTATGTACACTATTTATTACTAAGTTTGCACTTGCAAGAAGCATTTGGTTAAGTCTTATTTTTTCCCTTAAAATTTATTACATACTACTATTGCAATATATCATTGTGATATTTTTACTTAATTATGAATATATATTTTTTGAAATGAGTTAATTTGTTTCAATTAAACTGAAATAAAAGTTGTTGAAAATTTCATATATACGTGTATGAAATACACTGTTCTGTGATTTAAGGTGCCTTAATCATATTAAAATTACAGAGCAATAAAAATCATGATGGTAATTGACTATTAAACCATTGTTTTTAAAGTACTTGTAATGAAACGATTGCTATGTAAATTTAAAATTTTATCTCTTGTTGTGCTTTTGTAATAGAGGACACTTTTATTGTTTGTGAAGTTTATGTGGAGTGACTACTGTTGTATGAAACTTTGTAACTTGGCAACCAATTTCTGTTTATATATATTTATAGTTTCAACACACTTTTGTGGGAACATTTTAATTGTGACTATTCTTTGTTATTAAATAGTCATATTGCATGTAACATTGCGCCTTTGCTTAAAATGCCGTTTAAGTTTTGACAAAAAAAAAGTCACCTCCAAAATAATTTTGGCAATTCACTTCTTAATTGTATATTTGTCTTAAGGGTTAAAATTGACTATGGAAATATTCATTCAAGTTAGGATTGTGCCTGTTCTTTTAAATACCTTGTAAATTTAGAAATAAATACTGAAAAAAAAGTATTCAGTTTCTTTTTTATTTCATGTATGTCCTGATCCTTTTTCAATTAAATCAAAAATCTATAAAAAATTGTTATTCTGTCTTTTTGTCAGGAACATCTCTCATTCTAGTTTGCAACTAGAACACACGATTTTCTCCTTGTAAAATGCAACTTATTTACAATAAAAAGTTAATTTACCATCTTTTGTCATTTCTTTTGTTACCAAAATGTTTCAAATGAAGAAATTACATCTGAATCTTCCCAGTTTGTATCAGTTGCTAAAGGATTTTATGTCATAAAATAAAAAGGTATATTTGTATGTATGCAAGATATATATTAACAAGTGTATCTACAGTTTTATGAATAAGAGTTTATATGCAAACACTGCATATGAATTACTGTAGCATTTTTATTTACGAAGATAAATACCTGTTTGAAAAATTCATTGTACAGCAGGATAGAAGTAACAATAAGATTGAAAGTTAGTATGCAATAAAAACACTTTAAAATGTTAGAATTATATATTTAATTTCAGAATAGACAATTCTTTTGCTTGTAGCTATGTACATACATAAAACAGTTTTTGTGCTCAAAATACTACAAAAAGCTAACCATTTAATTTTTAAGAAAAAATTATGAAGGGATTTTAAAAAAATACTTCTGGTATAATAACTGACGTACCCACTAAAGATTTGATTTACAAGTATGTATAACAAAAGTTAGTTTTCTCTCCTAACATGATTGATATTTGCAAAATACACTTTTTTATGAATGCTTATTAAAAATTCCTTTAAAAATGTGTAAATTCTAAATTGAACTATTTTTTTTTAAAAAAAAGCATTACTTTGATTAAAAAATGTATACTAACTTTTGTTACATGTACTAATAGCAGTAATTAAAAATATCAAAGTGTTTAGTACAATAGAGAAAAAAGCCTTAGGATTTTAAATGAAAAATAAACTAGTTTTTCTTTCTGAGAAGTCAGTTTAAAGTTTTTATTTGTCATTGGAATGTGAATGAAAACGAACATAAATGTTTTTTTTAAACTTGGAGCCTTTACATTTTGTGAGATTATAAAAAATTATATGAAGAATAATTTAGACTTAAAAAAATTTTATTTGAAATTTTTACCAGTTTTTGTTATTTGAATTCTACTGTGTCCCCTTAAAATTTGAAATACAAATTAAATTTTTAATGGGCACAAACATCATTTTCACTCTTAAAGTAGCCCTCAAGGAATTTTCAAATTTAAGAAATCAGGAATCGAATGTCTAAAGTGTTTCCTTTTCGTCAAATGATATATTGTGGATCATTTATAAATTTGGAGTAAAATAATTAATTTTAAAAGCCTTTGTAGTTCTCATTTACGTTTTCTTCATACTCTTAAACTACACATTGGTATATTATGTAATTGGTATTGATGTAAAAATAAACTTGAATTATCTTTAGGGATTTATGCTGCTAAAATACATTGAAGGTATAAAAAAAATAAAGTTTACAATATATACTAAATCAATAGAAAACACACATTTTGCTTTAGCAGTTTTCTCCACTGCTATTTTTCTAGTAATCATACTCATTTTCAAAAACTTGGGTGTTACAGATATAATAGTCTTTAAAGTTAATGTGAGTTTAAAATAAGTATTGTATCTTTGGTATCTCTTTTACCAAAACCTATGTAGAAAAGGATTAGTGGAGTTATACTATCTGTAGATAAGGATATGATTTTTTTTTCTTCTTATTACTGTTTTTAAAGATGTGACAAGCATCTTTTGTTTCTTTTAATTCCTGCATTCATTGAATAAAAAATTGGTATCTATATCATCATTGATTGAATTCAATATGAAAATTATGAATGCAGTTTGAATTTATTTGTATGCTTACTAATTTAACATTTTTCTTTGTCTTTTCACATAATATTAAAGAAAATAATCCTTACTCGGGAACACTTCTTTCAGATAGAAAAATATACCACCATCAAACTGCTCCAACAGAGACGTCTATGAAAATGTACAGTATAATAAACATAGGTTTATTTACAAGAGAATTAGGACATTTTGCTATCTGAAAATGTTTTTGGAATGTGTAAATGCTCTTTGTCAAACCGCCGTTATTTAAAAATATGTAATTCATACACACACATAACTTAATATTTAAATTTATTTTCTGAATATATTGTATAAATATAAAGGAACTGTAAAAATTGGGAGTTTTTAGGTTAAGTAAATATATCTCATAAGACTTATTTCTTCAAATTGTACATACAGTCGAACCTCTATATAAAGAACCTTTATATTGCAAATTTTTCTATATAGCGAACTTTTTCCTGGAATCTTGAACATTTCACGATTTTCTTCGTAAAATAACCTCTCTATAGCAAAGTGCATTTTCTATATAACGAACTTTTTCTTTTGTGATTCAATTTTTGTTCTCCCTTTTTTTTAAAGTATTTCTGAAAAAATTTCAAGTTATTTTCTCTTTAACACATTTTATAGTGGTCATAAATCTTGAACTGGTTTTATTAGGCCCTAACTCGCCGAGAACAACAGAGTTCTGGACGTTTCATCCAAGAAGTACAACCTTTAATCCTCAATGCCCAGTTCACTAGAAACATCTTCGATATCCTCTTTCACACTCAGTGTAGTTGCCCCATGTTCTAATTATAAAATAATGTATGTTTAACATTACTTGTATGCTTTAAATTATAAAATGTCCTTAAAATGCATTAGTTTTAGAATAAAATTACTTAATATTGAAAATTCTGTGAATTCTTCAACATTCTTTTTTCTTGTTTTCCTTGCAGTTTTTTTTATGGATAAGATATGTAAATAATTTTTTTAATATATAGTGTTTGTGAATTTAAAATTTGTTTTATGTGGTTTATATAAAGTATATATTAAAAGAGATGAACCTCTATATAACGAATTTTCCATATAACGAACTTTTTCCCGGGATTTAGCGACTTCGTTATGTAGAGGTCCGACTGTATATGTAAGAGTATTAAATATAAAAAACTATTAAGTTATAATTTATTATATAAACTAGAGAGATAGAAGGAGTAATTGTATTACTGATTTTAAATGAAATAAAGATAACTTGGATGTCAACAGGGCAATTCAGAAATATATATATAAGAAAGAAACCATTAAAATAATTTTTTTTTAAACTTCAAAATAAGATCTGTGGGTAGATTTTAAACAGGTATCCAAGAGGATAATATGAATACAATAAAAATTTTAGAAAGTAATTTTTTTGAAAACCGAAATGAAAGTGGCACCATCCGCTAGCAAATCTTTGATGCTCTCAGTGGATGCTAAATATTAACGTGATTTAATTTTGCCGAGAGTACCAGAGCCAAATTGATACTCAAGGGATCTTTTATATGCCACATAATCATACGACATGTGTGTGCCTACGATTTTCGTATCCAGAAAATCCATCGATTCCTGCAGGAATCGAACCCGCAACCTTGGGCTTAAGCGGCGGGCGCGCTACCTCTGAAATACTGAGCCGATTTCTTTTGAACTGAAAAGAAATCTATTATTTCTGTTAAAAAAATAAAAAGTAGTAAGACATAGCACATTAGTAAAAATCAGTTTCAAAATTATTTTTTCTTTTGTTTAATGAAATTTCCTTACTTCTAAGTTTTCTCTCAAATAATTTCACATAACTACTTATGAAAATAAATTTTATTTCCATGCGTCTGGATATTTAAAAAAATCTCATATTTTCTATGAGTCTAAATGCACCTATTTACAAGTCCTTGTATGTAACTAAAAAATTTCTACAGCGCTATAAGTATGTCATTTCTGTGTTTTCATACACGTCACTGACTTGGCCAACTGGAATGTTTAATGCACTTCCATTGGCTACATGGCGAGCTGAACCGTTCATTTCAATGACGTCATCACCACTTATGCTGTCTTCTTTCTTTGTTCCAGAACTTTTGAAGTACGCATTTTTGGCGACGTCTCTCAATTGCTGAGCCATACCGGACCCAGTCATTTGAACCATGTGTGAAAACAAGCTGTTGCGATTTTGGAGCAGTGTAAAAGGCGTGTCGAATTCTTTTACTTCGCCAGCATCCAACACCTGTAAAGAAGCAGCATATTTAACACCGATATTATTAAGATTGCCTTCGCATTATGAAATATATTATCTAAAGCAATGGTCGCGCCAAACTTTTTAACGTTACGGACCAGTAAATTCATAATTTAAATTCCGCGTACCACTAGTAGGAATTTTTAAGTGTTAAATTATTGTTATGAATCGAAATATGTTTCAATGCATCTTAAAACATAACTTAACGTGATGAGTAAGCATATTCCAAATTTTTCTAGGGACCAACGAAATTTTCTAGCGGCCCACTATAGTGGTCCGTAGATCACCCCTTTGGCAACCTCTGATCTAAAGCTCCTACTTAAGATAATTTTATCCAAGTAGGAACCTTATTATTAAGAACATTTCATATTTGAGACGTTTCCGCCGGATAAAAATACCACATTATGTATGTATCCTATGCCCATTGGCGTAGCTAGTCCTGAATGGGCCCTGTATCAAAATTTCTCGGAGGCATTTTTGGAGGGCCCTTACGATTCTTTTAACTTGTTGGGGCCCCTGAGGTTTGGAAGGACCCGTATCAATGATACGACGGAAGCTACGCCCTTGCCTATGCCCATCAACCTTTCGGTCACAAATCGACAAGCAGCTCAATCAATGTACTAAACTGAACTCATTGGCGCAACAGCCCAAGAGGGCCAAGGCTTTCTGTTTCTATCTCAATATGCGGGACTCTAGGCTCTGGGCTGCATATGCAGATGTTTCGGACAAGCCAGTTTGACGTGAAAACCCCCTGTGTATACGCCAAAGAAATACAATTTAAAACAGCAGGGCATCTATTAAGGTAATCCCCAGTCATAGTCACAAAAAGTGTAGGAATCTGAACTTGCAATTCCCATTCTATACAGGTAATTCTTCAAAAAGTCATAACCAGTGGCAAATCTAGAACAGACCAGGCTGACTGCTCTAGGCTAGGAACCAGAAATTCTTGTTGACATTCAGAACGGAGCTCCATTTCTTTCCCGAAGTCTGTATATAAGGTGAATCTACAGAGATGCAGGATATAAAACGCATTATACTGTGTTGTAACGGCGAATATTAGGGCCTCCCCCTGCAAGCTCAGATTTTGGGACCCAAGCCCAAATATGTACTAAGCGTCAGTCAAGCTTTGGGCTCCCTAGAGTCTCTGCCCCCTATGCAATGCGGGGGTGTACGTTACGCCACTGGTTTTAAATGCCTCAAAGACAAAAGAGGATCTGGTTGCGTCAGTTGGGATCCACACTTGGACAACATATCTGCCCTCTCATTTCCATATACACCGCAATGGCTTGGGATCCACTGCAGTGCAGTTCTTTATATTCAACAATTGATCAATTTTCTCCGTACGGATCCTTTAGATCACGTACTCACAGTAATTGGTAGCTGTTAAAGTTGTAACTGCCGCGGAATCAATATAAAAGACATTTTCTTTTTCATACTGCTCTGAGGCTAACGAAAATGCAACTATTTCTCCATAAAAGTTATCAAAATGTTTATATCACTCATTAGTCCCACATTCTGACTTTTATCTAGAGAAAATGCCTCATTTAACGCAAGACGCATTTCCGCTTAAACTAATCCATTTTTTGCATAAATTTGTTCCATGCGGTGAATACGTAATGAAGTATCAGCCCGACTGTTACAATATTAACTTGTACTAATCTGCCTCCAATGCTGCACACATTCAATCCAAACCTTTAATTCAAAATCTTTATTTTTTTTTAATAAGGATGGCTTAAAATTTTGGAGGAATTATTTAGAAATACGACATTGTATGATATACTTAATAATTGAGTGAAAGTATGTATCGTAATCCAAATTTATTGCAAACTGAGGCTTATCTTTCTCTCCTCCCCAAGTGCAAGGACCTATTTCAGAAAAATGGGCTGTTGCGCCACTAAGTTCAGTATTCCAGAAAAAAGCTTATAGAAAATGAAAGGTTAGTTTTTAATGGAAGTTGGAGAGAAATTGCTGTTTTCATTTAACACTATTAGAAGTTTGGACAAAGCGATTGCAATGTAATATTTAATGCCTGGATGAGAGCCGTGTGGGTAGCCTAGTGGTTAGAGCATCAGACTACAGACCGGAGGTCCTAGGTTCGATGCCGGATGCCGCCAAATACCCTCCGAGTGCACACGGAGTACATGCTAGTTAAATCAGTAAGTCAGAAAGTCTCGTGGGCGGTCGTAGCAGAAACAACCTATGCAGAGTGCTGGAGAATATTTCCTCCTAGTCCAGGGGTACTCAACCTTTTTTTTCTGCTGGGCCGCATACATATGTCAGCTATTTCTCGCGGGCCGCAACATGAGGATAAATGTGGAGGGGGAGGGAAATGCTTTTTAAGACCCAGATAACATTTGAAATTTAAAATGTGGAAAATTGATCAAAATATCCTGCTTTTGCTTTTTTTAGTTATTTTTTATATTTTTGTCACAAACACTAAATTTGAGAAGATGCATTTAAGAAACACTCCTTCACAATTTTTGCATCAGTAAACGGTTTCATATGATTACCAATAATATAACAAACTCTTCATAGGATGTCTTTGTTACTGTTGTGATATTACCACTGACAAAACACTTTGTTGCTGTTGCAAAGATTATTCAAGAAAGCTTATTTATCACCCCTTGAAAGATATCTTCGAGGAAAAGTGTCGTTGAATGATTCCTCTTTGTTGGTATTTTTTTAAATACAGAACTTTCATGACAAATCAAACATTTACTGATCCATAATTGTTTTACACTACAAAATAATCAACTTCCCAATCGTCTTGACACGATTTCTTATTTTTGAAGTATTTTTCGCTAGCAAGATATGAAAGATAGTGAAAAATTAGTTCCACCCACAAAATTGTCGTTAGTACACTGTTGTCTGTTATCACAAACCATGACTGTTCCAACTGGAAAATGAATATCAATTCGTACCCGTACGAAAACTACATTAAAAAGCAAAATTGATATATTTGATTTCTTGACAAAGAATTTTTCAACAAATTTTTAATACAGTGTTCTAAAATAAGTGAATTTCTCAAAGCAATGGGTCATGACCGGGCCACTTAAAAAGGCCCGGTGGGCCGCAAGTTGAGTATCGCTGCCCTAGACCATGCCTAAATTGTGGAGATAGGTGGTGTCGCCATCTATCGTGTAGAAGTCCAACCTGTTTCAGGTTTTAGCAACTTTTCTTCCTTCCCTTTGGTAAGAACACGCCAATAACAACAACAAACCTGGATTATAGAAAGTTTCTTACTTCATACTACTAAAAGAACGACATTATCCATTCTCTTTTTAAATGCTTTTATATCTTTAAATATGGCTTAATGGATGCAACTATAAAAAAGGATTTAAAACGAAAAACGTCGAAAAAGTTTTTCCTAAATTATTTCTTTTATCGAAATATTCGAAACAAAAGAGAGCCTCGTTTCTTTTTCATTCTTTTTCTTAAATTGTCGCATACAAATTATCTACCTCTAACTTAAAATAATTTTTTTCTTTAGCAATTATATTTTGAATCATTCCATGTATTGAAACTTGACTTTTATGCTAGCTTATTTTTTTTCCTAAGCTGAATGAAAATCTCCAAATTTTTAATGCAGAATATTAATATATATTCAAACATATAATGCGAAGCATTTTATGAATTTGGTATTTTATATTTTGTGGTGCTTAATATACTAATAAATATACGTATTTTTTTTAAATTTATGTTTTATAATCACGAGTTTATTCTAAGCAAAGCATTTACATACAAGACAATGCTTATTGATAGTAAAATGAATTAATGCGTTTTTACAATGAAGATATTTTTTAAGCATTGTAAGTATCTTTTCAAAGTTCATCGACACTGATATCATTATTAATCTATGCATACATTTAAAATTAAAAAAAAAAAAATACATTGATAAAATCTCTGATAATTGATCGTGTCGAAATACATTTCTTTTTAGTGATTTAAATTTGGGAATATTCCGTATGAAATGACAGATAAAAATATGTGTATCGTTAAAAATAGTGAAAGGCAATGAACTTACTAAAACTCTGTCGGAATCCATAATAGTGTGAAGACGATGAGCAATGGTTAAAACAG
The DNA here is from genome assembly GCA_019973955.1 of Trichonephila inaurata madagascariensis. NCBI lineage: Eukaryota > Metazoa > Arthropoda > Arachnida > Araneae > Nephilidae > Trichonephila > Trichonephila inaurata. The sequence goes on from BMAV01006409.1 coordinate 219,735, forward strand.
TGCAGTGAGCAAATCTATCTCGAATCGTCTTCTGGATCAAACTGTCGGTGCTGAAAAACAAAAAGACACAGAATAATATTACGATATCACAAAAATTTTGAGTTGAAATTCATAAAAAAAGGATATTTTTAAAAGTTGAAGCCTACTTAATAATAATATATTTTGTAATATAATTTAATTAATATATGTATGTGTTATAATTTTGAAACTTCCGAAAATCGAGTAACCTATTATCCTCTTTTGTTAAAAATAACCTTGAATTTCTAAGCTTTTAAAGGACATGAACATTTTCATTTCTTAATAGTTTTTTAATGAAGTAATTACTGAAAGTATATTTTTGAAGTAAAGCTTAGTGGCCGAGGGTTGCTAGTGATTAAGGTCACGAACTCGTGGGCGATGTATCATGAGTTTCACCCCTTGTGCCACTGGAAAACCGTCCTACAGAGGGGCTGATGCATGCTAAATCTTAGTTCAAAGTTCTCACGTTAGCGTGGTGCGGAAGTTAGGAGAGCAGGGTGCCATTTCATGTGCCCCTTGACAGTGGTCGCCAAAACCCCTCATGTTGCTTTATATTGAGACGTTAACAAATACTAACTTAAAGTTGAGTTGAGTTTGGTGTTTTATGGCGCAAGAGCCAGTTTTGGCTATACTGCGCCAAACATTCATAGGTCTGTGGTCTGGACGGGAAAAGAAGAAATTGGATTACAAGATGGAGGGTCGAAAATAGAGAAGGATCACTGGGGTACCCTGGGGTCGTGACACCCGTGTTTACCAAAGATAGTAAACCCCTTGGGAAAAGGAAAAGATCACTAGAGGGTACCTCGGGATTGTGACATCCGTACCCACCTAAGGAAGGTGAGCCCCCTGAGGGGAATACTAACTTAAAATAAAGCTTATTCAATTTGAGCCATATACAGTAATACATCGATTTACGCTACCCTGACTTACGCGATTTTCCAATCTCGTCAATTCGCCTATTTTTCCCCCTCTCCAATCATGGAAACTCAAGCAGAATCAGCACCAAAGCCTGATGAAATTGGTAATGTGATTGAAGAAGTTGATCTTGCCAGGCAAATCAATTTAGAAGTGGATAGTGATGTCGTTCAAGTGGATTCCAACAATCAGGAGCTAACAATTGATGAGCACGTAGAAATGCATAAGCAAAAGCAAGACATTGAAGAACTTGAGTCTATAAACCCAGTTCAATCAGGCGATCGAATGATGGTTGGTAATTGGACAGAAGGCCTCAGTTTAGTTGAAAAAAAAAGTTAAAAATTTTCGGAAATATAGACTCCAACGAAGAGCGTGTTTTTTAAACAAAATAAGGAATAAGAAAAATTATTACTATGCTACAAGAAAATTTTTGGGGATAAAAATAACAACTTCAAGCTGGAAAACTACTTTGTTAAATTTCAAGAAACCATCTACATCAAAATAACTGATTTGCGATTTTGTATCTGTTATCTAAGATTTTATTAAATATCTTCTTTTTCTGAATTATTGTTTCTTTCGACTTCGGTCGTTCTAAGAACACAGTCACATCATCTTAAAACATAACGTGATGAATGAGTATATTCCATATTTTTCTGAGGACCAGCCAAATTTTCTCGCGGACCACCACTTTGGTGACCTCTGCTCCAGAGGGCCCAAATGGGCCTCTGATGCCAAGTACGTACCCTTTGTAAGATCCAGCTTGGTGCTCAAAACCTGGTTTTGCGAGTGGCACTAATATTCTCCGTTACGCCACTGTCCTCCCCTTTCAATAAATCAGGGGTGTCAAACTCAAAAGATAACTTGGGCCGAACAAACAAGGTTTAACTTAAGGTGGGCCGCAGAAAAAAATTAATATTCATAGAAACGTAGGTTTATTTCGAATAATACATTATAATAAACATAAATAAAAAGAACAAGAAAATTTCATGTTTACGTCCTGACACTTGACATCTCTACTCCGCTACTATCTTTCCTATTTCGAAAAAAAAATTTGATAATTTTTATATATTATTGTGTGCCGAACATTTTTGCGGCCCGCGAGTTTGACACCCCAGCTATAAATGAAGTATACGCACACCACTGACCACTATGAACCCCTCGCATGGAATACTAAGGGGCTGATACAAGTTAAAGATAATAGAGTTCGAAAATATTCAAGTGGCGCGGTGAAGAAGAATGAGGCACTATAACACCGGTTCGTTACTCTTCATCAAACTCGTCACTTGACCGAGGCAAATCACGTTGTGGCTACTGTAGTCGAGTGGTCACGGGCGAGAATTCATAATTTGAGAGGTCGAGTCGCTTCTACCACTGGAGACTCGCTACATGTTGTTGTTTCTAATGCCACCTGTCTGACGAGTCAGATCGAGGCCCACGAAATTCATCGTGGCAAGGAGCTAGAAATACGCCTGTCGTTGGCCTTGAGCACCATACAGGTGACAGTACGATTTAACTCGGAAAAATTCCCGAAGGGACGATAGATGGCGACACCACTTATCTCCAACTCCACAATTTTGGCATGGAACTGAAGAGGAGGGAAATATTCTCCAGTCCCCTGCACTCGTGATTCAGCCCACGAGACTTTCGGACCCACTAATTTAACGAGCACGTACTCCGTTTGTACTCGGAGGGTATTTGGTGGCAACGGGCATCGAACCCAGGCCTTCCGGTCTGGAGTCCGATGCTCTAACCACTAGGCTACTCACGGCCCCACTCGCTATGTAGAAAGGCTCATGCACGCCGAATCTGCCGAGGCTCAAAGTCATCACGTTGACGTGGTGAGAAAGTTTGAGATACTCAAGCACCGTTCTCATCACTTGGCCGAGGCTCAGAATTACGAGGTTCGTCGCCAACAGCTCTCGTGGAGTTTTCGAATGTGATGTTAATACACAATTAGTAGAAACCCCGTGATCTTTCACCCAAAACCTTTTTTTGTTGTTGTTGCTAAAGTGCTATGTTAATTCACAAGTCAATTTAATTCAAATAGAAGCTATACTTGAACCGGTTTTAAATGCAGTCCTTGAAAAACGATTTTTTTAAATAAATTACACTTTTTTTAGAATTTATGACTGAAATTTTATTTATTATAAAAAGACTTCATTTAAGTGAAATTTGTACAGATATTATGATGCATACTATGACCTTCGATCGAGAAATGTTGACAAATTATATCCTGATCGGTAATTAATTTCTAATGCGTCTGTGTTTTGAAAAGTTAGAAGAGAAAAACTATTTACACACACACAAGTATTCAGCGAAAACTTGAAATATTAAAAATATATGAATTATTTTCCAATCGAAATGAATTAATAAGAAACAATAGAAATATTTTCAATTTTTGTAATTCATCACATTTCCTTTTTAATTAAAAAAATTAAATTTTTGCTTAAAGATTTTTTTTTTCTTTTAAAAAAATGTTTAAATATTTATATACACACACACACCAGTCTTCAGATAGTAACGTCATTACAACAACAATAAAATATACATACTATTTTATGCATTAGATTTTAAAGCCAAATAGCACATTATATGTTAAAAAGAAAAACTGCATATTCATTCAATATGTTTGAAGTTTAAGGTCACTTTCGGATGATAGCACGCATTGAACGGATAAATATGTTATAACCAAACGAATTTATATTAATAATAGAACGAGTTTTTTTATTCGAAGATGCGTTCCAAGTTCGAGTTTGTACTTATATACCGGTCGAAAACTGTTTTAACAATGAAATGTGTTCAAACATAAAATGCAAGCATATCACATGTGTCGCAACAAATCACTACTGAGGAATTGAGTTGCAACGCCTCCAAAATTCACAGCTTGCGAGGTTTTGCAGCTATCCGTATATAATTTTTCAAAAATAGACTTACGTTATAGAATGATGAATTAAACATTAAACTATTATAGTCGCGACGGAACAGATAAGGTTTAAGATAAGAGAATTCCTTTATGAAAAACGCTCTTAATACGAAAAAATTTTTGTAGGACAAGTACAAGTATTATAAACACTATTTTAAGGTATCCGACTACGTTCGGAACCGTGATTTTGCAAAAGCGTATAAATGGATAATATTTATGATATTTAGTGTCACTTAGATTAGAAAATCTATATTAAATTGTTTTAAGAATAGTATTACAATAAAAATTATTCTACAATATTTAGACAAGAAATGAACATAGAATGACCCATTTTCAAAATATTCTCCTTTTGTGAAAAATGCTTCTATTATAATAATATTTTGCCTGTATATAGCTCAAACCTCTGTAGAGAGGTTCAACTAGAATTTTTGAAATATTTAAGTTAGAAGTGGGTGTATCCATGTTTTACAACAGAGGGGAGAAATTTTAAGAAAAAAAACGCCGATCATTACTTCAATGGGTTTTAACTCTGAAAATAATGTGAATTTTTCAACAATCATACTTGAGTCGCTGTACAGAGGTCTGAGCTATATACAGGCAAAATATTATTATAATAGAAGCATTTTTCACAAAAGGAGAACATTTTGTAAAAAGGTTATTCTAAGTTAATTTTTTGTCGAATTAATGTATTTAAATAATTTTTTTTTTTATCAAAATGTCCTTAAAACAATTTTATACATGTATTATTAAGTGGCACTAAATATCATGAAAATTATCCATTTATGCGCTTTTTTAAAATCACGGTTCCAAACGTAGTCGGATACCTTAAAAAATAATAATTTTTTTTATCTGGTATTGTTTTTAAAAATTAGTGATATATATATGTGGTAGGATTCAAAGTTTCCGGACTGAGTCTATAACTTAAAAAATCTTATCAATTAAACTGCTAAAACACATCCTCCTTCGAAATAAGACCCTTGAGTAACAACACACTTTTGCCATAGCTTATAAAGGTTATCGAAACATTTCTGGAATCCGTGTTCTTTAATTCAGCCTGCGATGCACTTTTAACTTCCTTTGCAGATTGGTCTTCGTTTAACATGCGGGGAACGATATGTTGAAACACCTTATGCATGTTAAGATCCTTGGTCAGTGTCCATTGACATGTGGCCGAGGATATTGCAACTGATTCTGCTATTGTTTGAAGCCTGTTCTTGCGTACCGCCGCAGAAACCTTTTCGATGTTTCCAACGATGTGGGAAGTCAGCGGACGTCCAGAACGTTTGTCCTCTTCGACACTTTCCCTGCTTTCTCTGAAACGTCAATGCCACTCAAAAGTTTGTGTTCGCGATAATGTATCACAGCCTTACACCTGCTTCAAAATTTCGTTTGTCACCTTAGCCCTTTTTCCCAAACGAACCAAAATTAATATCCATTATGTGCTCGACAAACGCAACTTCTTTCAATTGCTGACGACTCAATACATCCGCCTACGTAATACGACGCCACGGTGAGCCACCGAGCATGTGATTTGGAACAAACTTTTTTAGGAAGGGGGAAGAACGCAATAACTAAATGTTATTGTAGTAACTCTAATGCAAAAATTTTCCACGTTACAGGCTCAGCCAGGGAACTTTTGAATCCTACCTAGTATATAAGAAGGCCGACTCTATCAATTTTGTCGCCCCGGACAAAAATGGAAAATGCCGCCCCTCTTCCCAAAGCAAAAGAAAAAAAAATTATAATTTAAAAAGAAAAATTTTTTCACATAGATACACACCTATAAAACTCGAATAACGAACAAAAAGGCAGCATATATATATAATTTTAAGTTTTAAAAAATACAAAATAATTCCAAATGAGGGACATAATTATCTGTTATTATTTCAAACGAGTAAAATGTAAGAGAAGGAATTGCCCATTCCAGCAGGCAAATTTCTTCGAAAATGAGTGAACTAATGGTGAGAAACACAAACATTTATTTTAACTTATAGTAACTACACCCAAAACTAAAACAAAACATCTTTGGAGGCTCTCCACCAAAAACTTATTACCCTTGTCCCCTTTTGGATAGCTAACACCATACATCGTATGGGTGAAAGGAATGTCCACTCCAGGATGGGGAGAAAGATACCAATGAAAGCTGTGTAAAAATATCAATTTTCATTGTTTAAGATATATTCCTGACTCGAAATTTTCAAGTTTAAATTGATTGAATATTAACGACGCATTGTTCAGCTACACGAGGGCTTTTGGCGACGGACCACGTAATTTTGAACCATGGTCAAGTGACGTGGACGACACCTGAGCTGGTACCCCCTCTCTTAACTACCACACCACACCAACGGGAGGACGTTTCAGCTCTCGACAGATTTAACGTGCATCGCTGCCCTACACGGCGGGTCTTTAGTGGTACTGGGCTCGAACTCGTGACAAGGCAAGCCACGGTCCGATACCTATACCACTCGGCTACCACGGCCACATTTTCAAGTTTAAACATAAAAGAAAATTAACGTTAAACATACAGAGTACAAAACCAGGAAATAAATACATTAAATAAAATACCAAATTCACACATCCAGTAATATTTCAGAGAAAATATATCAAATTTTCTTTAACAACAACAACAAAAATATATATATTTCAAATTCCAGCCAAATGTCGCCCTTAAAATTTGCCGCCCCAGGCAGGGGTCCGGTTTGTCCGGCCCTAGAGCCGCGCCCCTGATATAAGGATCCAGATAATTCAATCAAAAAGATGAATTAATTAGTGAATGTATATATTACATACTTTGGATCTACATTTGCTGTAGCTTCATCCAACACCAAGACTCTGTTTCTTCTCAAAATTGCCCTTGCAAGGCAAATAAGCTGTCTTTGCCCAACGCTGAAGTTACTTCCGCCTTCTGATACTTCACTGTCTAAGCCTCCAGGCATCTCTTCAATTGATTCTTTTAGATAAGCCTAAAAATAAGTTTAAAAAATTACAAATTGCAGAGAATTTTTTTCTTCTACAAGCTGATTCTGAAAATTACTATTAATCCCCGTGTATTATTGATGAATTTAAAAAAGAATC
>BMAV01006409.1:226765-247801 GCA_019973955.1 Trichonephila inaurata madagascariensis
AAATTTGCCGCCCCAGGCAGGGGTCCGGTTTGTCCGGCCCTAGAGCCGCGCCCCTGATATAAGGATCCAGATAATTCAATCAAAAAGATGAATTAATTAGTGAATGTATATATTACATACTTTGGATCTACATTTGCTGTAGCTTCATCCAACACCAAGACTCTGTTTCTTCTCAAGATTGCCCTTGCAAGGCAAATAAGTTGTCTTTGCCCAACGCTGAAATTACATCCGCCTTCTGATACTTCACTGTCCAAGCCTCCAGGCATCTCTTCAATGGATTCTTTTAGATAAGCCTAAAAATAAGGTTAAAAAATTACAAATTGCCGAGAATTTTTTTCTTCTACAAGCTAATTCTGAAAATTACTATTAATTCCCGTGTATTATTGATGAATTTAAAAAAGAATCCAATCAGAATTCATAGAAATTGAATAAATAATTCGATTTATTTGAAAAAAATCATATATTAAAGTATCTTAAGGCACAATTCAATTTTTACAAAATAAGTAATAATCGATTTAAAAGTATTTTGTATTGAACTTTTTTAAAAAAAAAATATTCTTGTTTCGAAACCGTGGTTTTGAAAAAGAGTATTGATCAATAATTGTTTTTATACTTAATGTCAGTTGATTTAGAATGTACACAGAAAATTAAGAGTATTATAACAAGAAAAATGATTTAAATGGAATTTTTTGGCGAACAATTAGGAAACAATTATATATTTTCGAAACATTTTACTTAAATGAAAAATTCTTCTATAATAATATTTTGCCTATATATAGCTAGAACTTCTCTACAGAGAATGAACTAAAAGATTTTAAGTATTTACAATCAATTGAAATAATAATCGGTGGTTTTTTGTTGTTGTTAAAACTTATCTACTCTGATATATTAAAATATAAACCCAAAGCCTAATTTTCACATGGGGCTTCTCCATTTAAATTTACTATTGCAGACCTAGTACATTCCCAGGGAGTTGATATTTTTTTTAGTGTGGTACCATATAGGTATATACCAATTGCCCCAATGTAATTTTAGCGCCAAGTTTTCTCCTCAGAGGGAGGCACCTGAGCTCTGATGATGCGAAATTGTTCTTGGAATTTAATTGTATTGGATTTTTTTTTTTTTTTTTTTTTTTGTGCGTGTGGTGCCATGAAAAATCCACCGACTTGGCCCGAAGTCGAACCCGCAAAGGTGGGAGTACAAGACCAGTACTTAACCAACAACGCTACCCAGAAGACAATTCTAAATTATATATTTCAAAAATCCTAGCTCAGGCTCTGAGCAGGAGTTTTAGCTATATATTGGCAAAATATTATTATTACAGAAGCATTTTTTTATGAAAGCGGAATGGTTGGAAAATATGCTATTCTTTCTTGAATTTTTTTCCAAAAACTACACTTAAATAATTTTTTCTTGTAATAATATTCTTTAAAGGATTTTATATTTATCTTTTAATTCAACTGACACTAAATATTAAAAAAAAAAAAAAATTATTCATTTAAATGCTTCTCAGTGTCATGGTTTTGAACATCGTCAGTTTTAAAGTAATCAAATGTATTATATTAAATTAAAAAGGTGCATTATATATAAAATAAATAATGCGTCATCTACATTACAACAATGGAAAAGTATTCTTACTTCCTCTAAAGCTTGCCACAATTCATCATCTTTATGCTCTGAAAATGGATCTAAATTCCTTCGAATGGGTCCAGTGAACAGGACGGGATCCTATTTTAAAAAAAATACATCAACGGTTAAAAATCAACTGTAGAAAAACATCCCATCAAAATCTGAAAGTTATAACTCGGAATTCAATACTTTCTCACCTGCTTTAAAAATGTAAAGTTAAGACGGTTTATACTTTTATGGAATTTAACAGAAAACGAAAAATTTGGGTGTGCTACACACGCACAGTGAAAGCCTTACATCCTTGTATAAAACGTCCTATTTACCCATTAAATAATATTTTTGCAATTTGTTTTATACTTTTGATCATAATGGTGAAACTCCAGCGATTACAGCAAAGAAAATCATTAACTAAAGTTCGTCAAGACAATGCTTAATTTTCAGTGAATCCACAAGTGCTGCCAAGGCACGTTCCTCTATCAAGAGATTAAAAATAAACCTGTACGTACCAATTGTTGCACCGTTATCGAACGTAATTTTGATACCACTGAAGACCCATCATGTATAGGGGGCCGACACACGTTAAATTTGTCGAAGCTCAATGTTCCTCCCGTTGGTGTGGTGGGCTAGTTAGGAGAAGGGGGAGATCAGCTCAGGTGTCATCCTCGTCACTTGACCGAGGTTCAAAATTCCAAGGTCCGTCGCCAATAACCCTCGTATTATTTTAAAAAGTACGATGTTTACACTCACTCATTCATCGCCTGTATTTTTTACGCTAAGCGACTGATACAATGTACCTGAAGAAATTTTGAGGGGAGAAAGGAGCAAGACTGTTTGCTACAATTAGAATCACATCGCAGATGGATTTTAAGAATCGTGGCACGAAGCTTGAACCAGTTTGTGACTTAAATCTGATTTATTGTCTATTGTATATATTTAAATAATAAAATATATTATAAAATTATACATTGCATTGTGTTTATATATAATAAATCGATAATGATGCATCGTAAACGATTGTTTTATATATATTCTTGATAAAATTCTGCTTATTATTTTTTTTTTTTTTTTCAATAGGCCTATCTAGTTCTTAATTATTAATGTGATTTCTCTTTTTAAATGTTAGTTAAAAAGCATTACTACATTTTTCATAGTGCAATTTTTAAACGTTTTTTAATGAGTGTGTAATATGGTATTGATATTTCTCAGTTTTTTTAAAATATATGTTGTGTATTTCATTAAGTCTGGTTATTTTTTTTATTCTTGTATTTAGATTTCAAATACTGGCAAATTTGCATTTTGCTAATTGTTATAAAAATAAATTCCAATACTAATTTACATGTTTTGTAGCTAGAATTGGCATTAAATCAATAACTACTTTATTTTCCGCTACTGATGTGAAAAAACATACTGAATTTGAGGTTAAGTATGCATTATAATTTTATAAATATAGAAAAAAAATTTACTTTAAACTTAAGATTCTTTTCATAACCACACAAATCTACTTACACAACCTGATACTTTCCATATAAATCCATTGTATCAACAAAAGTGAAATTTATTGTCAGTAGAATTTTGTTATAAAGGCTATTTATAGGGAAAATACACTGAATGTGAAATATAGAATTTTCATGGATTTAAGTGGTGAAGATACGGGAGGGGAAAAAATTACCGAACATATGGATTTTATATATCAAGCCAAAAAAAGGCATACAGTTGGATTTTGTAGGAAGCGTTTTTAACTGTAAATGATGCAATTTTAAAATTAATAATAATTTTAAATTTATTAATTAGGATAAATATTCGAGGATCCCGTTTAGAAACCATTTTGAAACCTTCAATAAAATTTTTTACGTATCTTTTGAAATTTAGCCTATAACTTTAAATTCAATGCAATAAAGTAGATCCTTTTTTTTTGGATCTACTTTATTGCATTTTATCGGTAAAACGAAAAAAAAAAAAATTATTTCTGTTTGGTTGCATTTTTACTTTGAATAAGCAAGTATACTTTTCAATGATCTAAAAATCTGCAAGAACACGACACAAGGGTACCATATGGCTTTCTTTTCTTACTGTGTTATAATGACAACACAATGAGAAAAATTAAAAAGCGGTTAGTTTAAAATATTGAAAGATTCAATAGCGGTTCTGAAGTCTTGATTTTAATTTTTGATATATAATTAACCATCCATAAAACACCTTTTAAGTATATATATAAACATTACATTACACAAAACTACTTCATTATTGACATTACTGCTTTAAATAATATTCATCATAATCAGTAATTCAAATTATTGTTTCATCAATCTTTTCACCTGTTATTGCTTTTGACATTTCACTGGGGGAAAAACATTATTTTAATGTATAAATTCTAAAAATTTCTACAACTTTTCCCTTTAATTTTGCTACAATAAACCAACATTAATGAATTCAATTATCATTATATAATATTGATAAGCATATAATTTCGTAATGAAATTTCTGAGTTACATATGCAAAAGTCAATATAAGTCGATCACATAAAATATAAACAAATAATATAAAAAAAAATTTTAAGTCAATTCCTACTTGGATCAACAAAGAAAAATTTTATTTTAGCTACTTTTTATTAAATAGTTACAATTAATATAAATATGTATATACATATGACACAATCACAACATTAAGCAGTAATTAATTTTTGTTAATTATCATTAAAGTATCGTATTGTCATCCAAAACAATCGTGTATATAAATTTCAGTTCAACTGAATACTTTAACACGTGAGGAAAAAACCTTTTCAAGTTTTGACACAAATCGCCAAAAGGGTCGCCAAAAATGATGCCAACGTGGTTGTATTTGTAATTCTATAAATAATTAGTTTTAATCAAGCAAATTTCATTAATTATTATTATATTATTGTATTGTCATCCAAAATAATCCTGTATATAAAATGTCCGCTCAATTGAGCGCTTTAAAATGTATTTTATTAACGATTGAAAATTCCACCTATATATATATATATATACAGAGAGAGAGATTGTGAGCTATTAGTAGGAATTGAAAAATGGCAAGTGATATTCTTTTGACAAAATAATAATAATAATAATAAAATATTTAATATATATAAAAAAAGAACCATCTATAATATCGAACTAATATTTTTTTTTATTCACCTGAGGGATAATGGAAATTTTCCTTCGAAGATCGTGTAGACCTATGTCTTTGGTACAAATTCCATCGATTTTAACTTCTCCTTCAGGTTCAGTCATGCGGAAAAGGGTTGCGATCATGGAACTTTTGCCTGCACCCGTTCTTCCCACAATACCAATCTGAAAATGAAAGAAGGGATTACATAAGAATCACCTTTAAGTTTCACACAGACAAATTTATGATCATAGAATATCTCTACTCTAATTATCTATAGTAAATAAGAATATTTTCAACAAACTTGTTTCTGTAAGTCTCGGAAATTCCATTCAATATTTGCTCTTAAGCTGCATTCACACCAAGGCAGTAAGCGTCAAGCGTTGAGCGTCCAGCCAATCAGAGACCTCATTTCGTCCGAGATGAAGTCTCTGATTGGCTAGACGCTGGCTGCCTTGGTGTGAATGCGGCTTTAAGGTTTCAAATGAAAAGTCAAAGGATACAAAAGCTCTCTTACTCCATTAGTTCAATTTATTTACACAGATATTTTCAGAATATTTATTTGGCTCCGATTAAGAAAGTAATTCTTGATGTGTAACATCTTTCCTCTCGGTTGCTGGATAATTGTGGGAGTGATTTTGTGAAAAGGGACAGATGTGTGTAACAGGATGTGACGTAAGCGCGCTACTTGATTTGACCAATGAGAGTGCGTGGCTGTGTCTTTTCGCTACCCACGCATGGGGGTTCAACTCTAGTAGCCATCAAGCACTCGAGCGCTTGACTCTAAATCAGTTAGTCACGATCTTGAGGGACGTAAGTGCGGCAGAATGCTTATTTGAAAATGGACAAACAGTGATTTCGGTGGTCGTATACATTTATTCGAATCAAACGGTTAAAAAAAATTTAAAGATTTCCTGCATTTTGTACTTTTACCATATCACGAAGGTGGTTCTGCTCTTTTAAAAAAATTATCACTCGCTTCCCCTGATTTTGAGTGGTGATTTTAACTTTAACTTCAATTTGCCAAAAGCTGAGCCGCTCATAGCTTTTATGAATGATGAACTCAAGCTCGAAATGAACACAAATCAAAATGTTTCGACTGCTAACAGTGGTACTGTTATTGATGCTGTTTTTCAATGGTTTTTAAATACTTTGAAATCACAAGTATATGTGCCATATTTTAGTTATCATAAGTCTATTGTCTTCGCTCTTCCCCAAATTGAACTAGAATAATTATTTTTGATAAAATATTGCACATTGCTCCTTTTGTTAATTAGATACAATTTTCATTAAAGATATAATTATTCAATAAAAAATTATTTCTAATCACACCCACACGCGCGGGAGATTTTTTCATATTTTTTTAAGGAAAAAGTTAATATTGCGTATTTACCACGATAACATGTCAGATGTTACACATCATATGTGACTACTGTAAGACTCGTTTCTTTTTTTTTTAATTCGCAAAGAATAACTATAATATGTATTCTAACTCATTGAGCTAGAATAAAAAAGCGATTTTTTTTTTCAGAATAATATATTAATAGCTCTAAGATTTAAAGGAAGAGCACCATTTTAATCCTTACACTCAATTAATGAGAAGTTTTCATTTGTTTGCTTTGCAAGTGAAAAGATTTTTAATTATATCAATACGAATTTTGGCACCAATGTTGCACATTTTGCATATGCACTGATTTGTTTGAGCGAAATTCCGCTTATAATATTACCTCATAATGTGAAGAACAAATAATCTTCTTAAGTAGAATTGGAATTTATCAAATTTAAGGAGATATTTTCCCCAGCTATCTACTTCTGAGTGGAAAAGAATGCGAATATCTAGTCTTAAGATAACAGCTTCTGAATATAATAAAATCAATTGTTTTTGTGCCATTTTTAAGGTATCCAACTACGTTCGGAACCGTGATTTTAAAAAAAGCGCATAAAGGGATAATTTTAATGCTATTTAGCGTCACTTAGATTAGAATACATGTATAAAATTGTTTTAAGGACATTATGACAAAATAAATTATTTACATACAATATTTTAGCAAAAAATTAACTTAGAATAATCTTTTTTCAAAACGTTCTCCTTTTATAAAAACTGCTTCTACAATAATATTTTGTGTGTGCTTGTATAAAGTAAAGACTTCTCCAGAGAGTCTGAACTACGAATTTTAAAAAATTATCATTATTTTCAGAGTTACTACCAATTGAAATAATTATCAGCGGTTTTTTTTCTTAAAATTTCTTCCCTATGTTGTAGTAAAATATGGATAAATCTACTTCTCAGTCGTATATTTATTTCAAAGATTCTAGTTCTGCCTCTGCACAGAGATCTGAGCTATATACAGGTAAAATATTATAATAGAAGCATTTTTCATAAAAGGAGAATGTTTTCAAAATTTATCATTCTATGTTCATTTTTTGTCAAAATATTGTACTTAAATAATTTTTTATTGTAATACTATTCTTAAAACAATTTTATATACATTTTCTAATCTAAGTGAAACTAAATATCATAAATATTATCCGTTATCTGTTTATACACTTTTGCAAAAATCACGGTTCCGAACGTAGTCGGATACCGTAATTACTTCAATAAATCGAATAAAACGGCACTTGTTAACGATCTAAGAATATGTACTTATGTAACACCTTTAACGTTTTCCAGGCAAATGCGAGAAGTAACTATAAATAGAGCAGACGCCGGAAAGCACTTCTTATTTCCTCGTTCACCGCGCTTCCTTCATATTTCCTTCGAACATTCAATCTGCCAATGCCGCTTCGAATATTAATTATCATATTGTTTTTCTCCGATACGCTTGAGAGGTATTTCGAGAAGTTTGATTCAACTTTTGAACGATTTTTTCAAAAAAGAACTGTTATGATTCCAAGAATAGCTTTACGTAATATTTACGAGTTACTGTTACTTAGCGCTATGCCCACGAGACGAGACACCGAAAAATATTTCCGAAATCTGAAAGAAAGCATGTTATTTTATTCGAACAAGAAATGTTTTTGTTTATTTGTTTCAGTCACAATATTTTATCAATTACTCTAAAGTTTTATTTAAATCTATAATTTTATTATTTATAGGAAATATGCAGCTTTCCCCTTCAATCGATAATAATAAATGGTAATGAAATAAAACGTTGAAAGACTGAAGATTTCATATAATATATATTTGAACAAAACACAACCAGGGACGTCTTAAGGCATGGGCCAACTGGGCCCAGGGTCTCAACCTCTGTGGAGGCCTCGTTTTGTTCTCGACTTTGTCTTAATAAGATCATGATCTGGATAATGGGCTCAATTCATGACGTCACATGATAAAGACAAACACGTGTTTTCCATTGAATTCGAAACAAACAATAAACTATATGAGTGTTTTTGTTCTATTTGTAAAACTCAGATAAAATTTCAAATTTCATATTTGGGTAAAGATGTTTAAATGTTAGGAAAAAAATTTCTACAAAAAGATTTTTTAAAATTAAAAAAAAATCGTATTTTATGTTTACACGTTTAGATAAAGTGCATTGTGTATACATATATGTACTTTTTAAGAGAAAGTTTCTGCAAAGAGCAAAACTTGGCAACACCGGAGCGCGTGAACTGATTAGCTGGAAACACAAGATAGTTTTTATCGTGTGACTATGACGTCACATGAGTTTTTGAATTGATTGGCTAAAATCACGTGGCTATCACTATCATGTGACTATGACGTCACATGAATTGAGTCAATTGTAATGGTCAAATGTTATTCCTGTACATATTCTCCGAAAAACAGGGAATTTCAAAATGCGTGACAATCGGCAAAAGTGGTAAGAATGTATTATTATGTGATGGCCGTTGTCTATGTCAAGGCCTATACCTAATACCATAAACAATCATTCAACTCATTTAGTCGAAATGCGGCCATCGGTCGAGCCGGTTTATATCTAGGTTTGTGAAATTGTGAGTCGTGCACATTTGTTTCAAATTACCGTTTGAACGAGTAATTGACAATGCATGCTACATACTGTCACTTTTAAAGATCTTAGACAGGGCCTAATTTTGCATAGGAACCCAGGGCCTCAAAGAGTCTTAAGACGTCTCTGAAAATAACACATCTGCTTCATTATAATCTTGTACAACTTTGTATGTAAATATATGTATTAATGTGTGTTCGAAAAATATAGATTTTGTGAGCAATATTATAATAAGGCTTTTGGATGAATATATCAAACCGTTAAGGCTGTTTTCGGTGAATATTAAAGAATAGGACCCGAATTTGGAACATTTTTTCAGATATAAAAGAAACGAAAAATTAATGATATTTTGGCTTCACTGTCCTTTAGAAAGCAGCATTTTTTTAATCATACTTTCCTTTCTTTTTTTTGAAAAAGAAAGTATTTATGGAATATTTTGAAATTTTTAAAAACACTATATTGTTAACAAAGATACGAGCTATAATTCTACAAATTTCCATGGAAATTGAGGCATTTTTCCGTATGAAAATGTGTTTTGCGTTTAGTTCAAGCTCTCGTACTTTTACCGAAAACAGCCTTAACAAAACTCATAAAAACCTTTTAAGATTTATACTCGAAAATGAATAAGAATTTTTCAAATGAGGTATTTTTTTAAGTGATTAAGATATATCTACAAAACACTTTTTAACAGCAGCGTACTCAGGCTTCATTATTGGGAGTATATTAAAAAAGTACGCGTAGACGAAAAGGTCGGGACGTAATCTCTACGTTCAAAATTAACTATCTGTTGGACTATATGAGTGTTTTTTAAACTAGGGATAGTGTCCCAAATGGGCCCACGTGACTTGCAACTAGAGTCACCAAAAATTTTAGGATTTTTGCATAGAATAACTATGAGGAGGGAGAAGTTGCAGAAGAATTTCTAACAATTTCCGAAACTCGATACAGTATCTTTTACCTTTCTTCAACAACTTATTTGTGTGAGACTACATTTTCGTCTATAACAACCATAAAATCAAAGTATAAATAGAATCTAAAGAATATTGAGGAAGAATTTCGTCCAGTGGTGTCGACAATTGTCACAAGATTTAATAACATAATAAAAAAAATAATCAAGCACACATCCAACTTAATGATACTTAAATCTTATATATGCCCTTGTTAATAAAAGGGGATGATCTCAGAAGTGCACTCAAAAGCCCCACTTAATAAACAAATTGTAGTTTACTGTTTAATTACATCTCATAATGTTTTTAAAAATTTTTTGTTTTTTAAATTTAAAAATATCTTAATTAAAAAGTAAAAACTTAATCATTTTATTACTGAAAAACAATATAATAAATTGTAAATAAAACATTATATATAAGAAAAACAAAAGCGGTTTTTAAAAAAAATTTAGGGGGGGAATAAAAATTTTTGGGAAAAAAAAGGTTGTGCGAAAGAGGGGGAAAAAAACCAAATTTTTTTTTTACAGGGGTTAGTTTTTGGGAATAAAAAGAAAATTTAATTTTAAAAAATTTTATTTTTCATTGTTGTAATAAAAGAAATTTTTTTTGTTTAAATTATTTAATTAATTGCCTTCTAAAAAATAATTTTTTTGGGTGCGAAATAAACAAATTTAAAAATTTTTTTTAAAATATCTAAAAAAACCCTTAAGGTTTTGTACTTTCCTTTATTTAAAATTAAATTAATTTTTTTTTAAAAAAAAAAACCAAGGTTTGGATTTTTCTTTTAAAAAAATTACTTTAAAATTCCCACTTAAAATCATGGGTAATTTCTTCAGAACCCGATCCGGCTTTCAAATTTGGTTGTAATTTAACAATATTTAATTCTATCCTGAATTAATTTAACGGGATAATTTATGACTGATAGTTGATTGGGAAAAAAGGGAATTTAGGTCAACTTTTAAAAAAGGGATTTAATCAGAAATTTATATCCAATCTCTAGCTTATACTAGCTCTTTTGTATTTATGGCTTTTGTAAAAATTTTCCGGTGCTGCTGCAAGTAAAAGTCTTTTAATTATTTTTTTGTTCTTGTATTGAAATTATTTAATGAACTTTTTCAAATACCTGTATACTTAATTTTGTTTTTTAAAAATTTTTTAATTTTTTTAATTTTTTTTTTTAACTCAAAGTATATTTAAGTAATGTGATTAATAGAACTATTTTTTTATTGTATTCCGATTCCATACAAAAAGTTTTTTTACAAGATCACTACAATATTCTAATGATAAAAATTATTTTTTTCTTATTTCTAAAAAAAATTTGTCCTTTTTCTACATTTTATTTTTTAATTTTGTGAAGTTTCTTTTCTCTAAAAACCTTTTTTTTTAAATATATTATGTTTCTTTTTCATGCTTCAACTAATTAGAAAAATCCGCATTCCCCTAGAACAGGGTGCCCAAAACCCCCGGGGGCCCGCGAGATTCTTTACAACTTTACAAAATTCTTACTTAAAGAGAACATTTTGTGAACGGAAACTAAGCTTTTAGTTAAAAAAAAAATGCTGTATTTCCTAATACTTGATTACAATATTACTCGTAGTTAACATTTTTATGATACAAATAATCATTCAATTTAAGACCCCGTTTTTTCATATTGAGCTCCAGTTCATGATGGTATTATGATACATATTTTTCTTTACAATACACACAATATTCTTTTTTTTCGATTCCAGAATATCTACCCCACAAATAAGTCAACAAGTATTTTAAGAGCGATAAACCTCTGTAGGTGTGTATGGATGCTTTTAGTCTTCACTAGGTCATTAGAATGATACGGTAATTACATTAAATAGAATTCAATATGTGTGATGTCACTATTAAAATATTTTTTATACATACCTAAAAACTGGTTTGAAAGGGTAAATAAATACAAAAATAATGCTATTATTCTACATATTTTGAATTACCTTTTCTTCGGGATAAATTTCAAAATTAAGATTCTTCAAAACAGGTGGTTCATCGGGAGCATATCTTAGATTGACATTTTGATAGATGATATACCCTTTCTTGGGCCAATCTTTGGGAGGTTTCTTGTCCTTCTCGCTGTCCAGAGCTGCTTCGGGATCCAAATTGCTGTACTCGATCACTCGTTCCACAGAGGTCATCTAGGAAAAAAGAACGTTTTCAAATGTTTTACATTGAGCAGGAGAAGTAAAGATAAGAATACATAAGTGTACAATTAAAACAATTCACGCAACTTCATTTTTTCATCAATTTATAGCAAATACAACTTTCACCGAACAAGCTCTTCGATAAATATGATAATGTAACAGTTGCGTTGAATCTGCTCTTAGTCAAAAATAGAATTAAACGATATAAAATTTTTTAAAAAAATTAGTTGAGGTGAAATATTGAAATGAGAATTCAAAACTGAAAAAACGGTAGGCATAATCAGAAAATCATGAAAGCTTAACATTGTAAAGCCACAACTCTTATTCTGTTTTTTTAAAGGGATCCACAATTAGGGCCGTGATTTTCAAAAGGAAAAAGGATTATTTATGATATTTAGTGTCATTTAGATTAGAAAATGTATATAAAAAATTTTTTTAAAAATAGTATTCAATAAAAAAATTTTTTAAGAACAATATTTTGACAAAAAAAGAACATAGAATGACCCATTTTCAAATATTTCCCTTTTTTGAAAAATGCTTCTATTATAATAAAATTTTGCCTGTAAAGCTCGTGAGGGGAGGGGTTTGGGGGGGGTTTTTTTTTTGCGGAAAATTTGGGTTCTGGAAACATTCTGTCTGTGGTCTGGGCGGGAAAAAAGATTTGGATGACAAGATGGAGGGTCGAAAAAGAGAAGGGTCATGGGGTCCCGCTGACACCGTGTTTCCAAAAAAGTAAACCCCGGGAAAAAATCACTAGGGTACCTCGGGGTTGTGACACCCACCCACCGAAGAAGGTGAGCCCCCTGATGGGTGTATAATCAGACCTCTGTACAGAGGCTCAACTAAGTTTTTTAAAATATAATTTTAGAATGGGTTTATCCATGTTTTACGACACCAGAGGCGAGAATTTTAAAAAAAAAACTAATTATTTTAATTAATTGTAACTCTGAAAATAATTGAAAAAAAAACATAGTTGAGGGTCTGTGGGGGTCAAATATAAAAAATATTTTTATAAAGAAGATTTTTTACAAAAGGGAACAGAAAAAAAGGGTTTTTCTAAGTTAATTTTTTCCGAAATATTGTTTTAAAAAATTTTTTGGTCAAAATGTCCTTTAAAAAAAATTTTTATTGTTTCTAATCTAAATGACACTAAATATCTAAAATTTTCCCTTTATTGCTTCTTTAAAAAACACGGTTTTTTAAATAGTTTGGGTATTAAGGGTAACTGCACATGAATATTGGAGACTTACGTATTATACCATCGACCATATTCGCCAAGCGAAAAGACCAATTAAAAAAATGTCACCAAATACTGTCCTCATTATTATTACTATGTTCGAAAGTGCCCTGACGGTTTACACTATAGGTTGTATATCGCAGAATTTCGCGAAACTTTTTAACAACGCTATAATATGCAAGTAATGAATATTGTTAATTAAGAGTTATAGTTAGAGTTAGACTCTCCCTTTTCGCAAACAAATTAAAATACAAATAAGAAAGGTGAAATAGAAGATGCTGGGCTACAATAATACTAAATAACAATACATACTACATTTTTTGAAAGCGATATTTAAATAAAAATTATATTGTTTTTGTTTAAACCATCAACACCCGAACGTATATATTTTAACGAGTGAATTTTGATTATCGACTTAACATGCCAATTTATACAATGGTTTTTTTTTTAATATTTGACTTTTTCATTAATTTAGTTTTATAATTATTATAACTGTGTTACAGTTTTAATGACTCAAAATTAATATCTCCTCTTTGAATTCTCTCCAGCTACATATATATTTTAACTTTTCTAACTCATTAGAAGAACAATCAACTGAACTGATCTAACGCAAATGTATATGCGGCAATACCAAATTTAACTGAAAAAATTTTTTTTTCCAATCCCAAAAAAATGAGTCCTTTTTTCCTGCCCTTTTTTTTCTACAATTCTTTTTCCGTTTTTCCCTGTATATAACCGCAGGGCTTTTTTTATCCACAAAAACCTTTTTTTCGGGAAAAAAACATTGAAAAAATCCGCTGCGTTCTTGCGGCGAATAATCCCCAAAAATAAACCCATTAGGGGCCATATAAGATAAAAATACACAATATAATTAAAAATAGAAAAAAAAATTGTACAGAAAAAAAAAATTATGAAGCCTCTTTTTTTAAAAATGTATGATAATATTTTTACGAAAACTCAAAATAAAAAAAAAAAATTCTTTGCTACTGCCATCTATGTTTTGAATTGTTTAAAAAAAAACATTCCCCGGGAAAAAATCTTTTTTTTTTTTTTTTAATTTAGAAAATTAACAACAAAAAATTTAAAATCGAGACTCTTTCCCATTGTCTCTTTCTTCTAAAATCAATTTATTTATTTCTTTCTAATTCTGGCCAGTGAGGTTTCCCCGATGATCGGCTCTTTAACGTCAACCCCAATTTTTCAAAGGGTTTTGTTTTTTTTCTCCAAAAAGGAATATTCAATTCGTCAACGATGAAAAACCTTGCAGCTTCCTGATTTCCGACTTCGGTAGCCTTCTTTTTTAATTTTTCGAAGTTTGGGGGTGTCAATGCTTTCCTTAAACATGATGAAAACTTTCAAAGGACGAAAAGCTCTAGTCAAGAAAAAATTGGGAAAAATAGCGCCAGCGACTAGTAACTTTTTTTTTTCTTTCCGAGGAATCGAATTCGTTTTGAATGTAATTGGACAAAAACTAGTTATGGCTGAAATACGTCATCAGTCATGAAAGTGCCATCTGTTTTTTTTTTAAAAAACAAAAAACGGCATTTCTTTCAAAACTTTATTGTTAGCTTTTCTGATGGAGAGTATTTTTTCTCAGATAATCCGCGGCAGCGTATAATACGCACAACGAAATTTGAAACTCTTTAAACACATAATCCGTGGAT
Organism: Trichonephila inaurata madagascariensis; assembly: GCA_019973955.1. Taxonomy (NCBI): domain Eukaryota; kingdom Metazoa; phylum Arthropoda; class Arachnida; order Araneae; family Nephilidae; genus Trichonephila; species Trichonephila inaurata. The sequence continues at coordinate 241,505 of BMAV01006409.1, forward strand.
TATATACAGGAAAATACGGTAATTTTATTTAATACCGATTTCTGGTTATATTGTTCAGTTTAAAAATTAATAATGTAAAAGAGTGTAAATATAGTGCTTGTTTAGATTTCAGGATTGTTCTGAGAGAAAATCTGGGGAACTTACTTGACTTTCAACTTCAGCCGATTGTCTAACACCCCATTGAAAACTACCACTTAACTGCAACGCAGAAGCGATAGCCAATCCAGCTTTACTAGCATATGATGGATCTAGAAGACAAAATTTAAAAAAAAAATCCAAAATTAAATATTTTTAGATAAATTAAATATTGGATCACATATTTTATTTTTTTGGAAATAAAATATTTGATCTTGTTCAATTAATTAATTTTTCAAGTTTTAATACTTAGAACTGATATTATTTTGAGATAATTTACTATCATTGTACAAGTGATTAGGCAAAAATTTCAGAGATTTAAACAATCTCGTGTTGGCCTGATGACTTACGTACTGAATTAAACTTATTCGGGACTTTTGTACTGAAGAACATTTCATATTTTGCCGATATCAAAGTGTATTTCTCGTATATGTCTTCGGGTATTTTTTCCTAAATAAAGGCTTCAGTTGTAATAATTGATTCCGTATCTAACAATTGTAATACCAAACGTAAGGTTTTTTTTATTTTGAAAAGATATCCGGGTTTTTTTCCATTAAAAAAATAAGGGTGGTTAAACGTTCCAGGGGCCTTTCGGGACCCCCCCCGGAAAAATTTCAAAAATTTTTTCAAAGTATACAATCCAGTTCCAATACGCTGCACATGGGTTAAATTCGATAAACCATTCTACAACTTGTACTTGTTCTTTTGGAGAAGCCATTTTGAAATGCGAATGTTGCACCACCTAGTTTGTATTTCATTAAAGAGAAACTTTCATCTTTTCTTTATGAAACAAAAATAAAAATCGTAAATGAAAATCCTTGTTTATATTTAACTCATTGTTAAAAGTGTAGCCATACTTTTCAGACAATATATATTTTTCGCAGCTTCATAATCTATCTATCTATATATATATATATGTTTGTATCGATATCGATACAAACATCGATATGTTTATATCGGTGTTTGTATATATGACATCACTTCACTCAAACATTGTTCAACCAATCACTATGAAAATTGGCATGTATATGTATTCTTTTTTTTTTGTGGAGAAGGTTTTTGAGTTATCCTCTTTGTTGCAGCTCCCCAACAGGTGGCGCTACAGCATATCGACTTCTGCATCGTTCAATCGATCGCCAAGTTCCCAACAGGTTTGCCAAAAATGATGCCAACTTGGCCATATCGCAAACATTTCGCTATGTTTCCATTGAATCGCCCTTATAATGTAAGGAACGGCGTTGTTTGCGAATATTAAAATTTTAACATAAAACAAATACAACAGAAAGTTATATTAACGTATTATACATTCAGATATAAATTATTTACACTATTTTAAGCGTTCAATTTGTAACAATGTGTTACTTTTGCTGAGCAGAGATCAGCTTACGAAGGTGTTTTCGAAAATCGACCCACAATAGAGTCACGGGACGTTATAAATAAAAATAATCTTTTTATCAACTATTAGATCTACAAACTTCTTTTTAATTTAACAAACATGCTTTTTTTGTTCAGCTGAGATATGCGGAAAGCTTTTTTTTTGTTGTTAAATTTGCAATTCACGTAAAATTAACTCATTAAAAACTTTTTTATCCTTCAATATGTATTGTTTGATTTTTCAATTCACCCGTGTGAAGAGCGGGTATACCAGCTAGTAATAATAAACAAAGAAAAATATGTAATACAAAAGTGTGAAATTGATGAATTTTTTTTTTTTTTTTTTTTTTTTGTATTAACCATTTACATTTCATGCTTTGCTTGTAATATTTAAACCTCATTATATCAAAAATCATGATGGAATTTTAATCTAAACTATTGTGTGTGAATGGAACTTCCATACCTTCTGAAAGTACAACCATGGTGATGGTGACACACGAGATGTATATGACACACAACCAATCCAAAACGATTCCAAACCAACGCGTGACAGAAATAAACATGAACCAAGTAGCAGTGTGTTTGTCTTGGTAGTGGTCAAAGCTCAGTTCAAACGGATGTTGAACCTTGAAAGCTCGGATGGTTGTTAATCCATACAGGGATGTACTCAGGTGGGAAAACACAGGACTCCGGGCTACAAGAGACAGAAAGAAAAAGAGAATGCAACAGATAATAAAATCAGGAGAACTAGAACAAAGTATAAAACGCAAGGAAACAATTTAAGATGAAAAATTAAATATGTGAAAATAAGAGTAATAAAATATTTTTCAATTCCTACTATTAGCTCACACTCTATATTTATTTATCTTGGTGGAATTTTTAATCGTTAATAAAACATATTTTAAAGCGCTCAATTGAGCTGAAATTTTATATACATGATTATTTTGGATGACAATACAGTAATTTAATCATAATTAATAAAAATTAATTGATTAAAACTAATTATTTAAAAAATTACAAATACAGCCAAGTTGGCATCATTTTTTTGGCGACTTGTGTCAAAACTTGAAAAGGTTTTTTTCTCACGTTTTAAAGCATTCAGTTGAACTGAAATTTTATATACACGATTGTTTTGGATGACAATACGATACTTTAATGATAATGAATAAAAATTAATTACCACTTAATGTTGTTATTCTGTCAAAAGAAATGCATATTTATATTAATGGTAACAATTTAATACAGAGTAGTTAAAATAAAATTTTTCTTTGTTGATCTAAGTAGAAATTGACTTAAAATATTATTTTTTATATTACTTGTTTAAAAAAAAATGTACACATTATTCTTTTAATTATCACTATTAGTACTCAATTTATTGCCAATAAATTTATATTAAGTTTTTAATCATTTTATTTCTTTTTTTAGAATAATATTTTATACTATTTTACTATAGCTTTCAATTTTTTTAAACCCCAACAAAAAATATTTTAATAATTAACTGTGTGAATCTTTGCGCGGTATACTAATTTTGCCATACTCTTACATGATGAATAAATTAAATGATGTAGTGCATCTCAATTTTAAATTTCATTTATGTGCTTGTTCTGTCGTAAACAGTCAGTGGCGCACACAGACCTCTGTTATGAGAGGGGGGGGATTATAATCTAAAAATCACATAGATCAAAACGCCGTAGGCTTAATGTCTAAAAAAAATAATTTAAAAATATGTTGGCCTATGGGGCGGGCGCACTTCCCCCCCCCCCCCCTTCTGTACGCCATGGTAGTATTTTAATTTTTTCAATGGAGATGGATTCATTCGCATATTAATTATTTTTTAACGCTTTTTTGTTTTTAATTTTTACTTTTATTTTTTGACATATACTTTTTAAAATTTACTTTTAATTTTTAAATACATTTATTAAATAAATACCAAATTAAATTTAATAAATTAAATTAATCTGTAATTTTTCTAAAAAGTTATCTTTTAATTCGTTCAAGAAATCTTATTTGGAATGTCAGCTGCAATTTCTTTCAAAGCTGAAAACATAATGGACATGTAAATATAAAATAAAACAAAAATATTCAAACGAATTTCGTTACTGTTTTGTAATTCCATTACAGTACACAGCTGCAAAAATTAAATAATGCTTTAATTTTGAAATAAGAGTAAGTCTAGTAAGAACAAATTTAAAATGGATTTCAAATCTTAGTATTACAATAACTATTTCGTTGTTCGTTTAGTTTTTCAAACAACCCATACACATGTAAGAGAAGGCTTTACAAATTATTTTAAGAAATGAAAATTTTTCTGTAACAGTTCAAATAAAAAATCCCAAGAATCAGTATTGAGAGATGTGTAATCAGAATTGAAATTAATACATAAAAATGTGAAATATCTATATAATTATATATTTAAAAAAAAGCTAATTCAATTTTTATAGCCTTGATATGTGTTTTCAGGAAATGTGAAGCTCTTAAAATTGTTACCTTTTACTTAGTTTGGATGAAATTTATGTTCCTTTAAAACATCCGCGTTCATATTTATTTTTAATAAATAAAATTCAATTTAATGTTATATAAAGTCATCTGAACAAATTAATCTAATCACTCCAAAAATGTATTTTAGGGAAGAAATGTTCACAAATAACAATGGCGTAAAATTTGATTAAAAATCTTCATTGCGGAATCACTTTTGTAATAATAACTGTAACTGACTGTCCTAACCAGCAAAAGCACCCTCTAGCAACCACCCATCTTCAGTAGAGGCCAGGCGAGGAGATGTTCTTCCACCCATAATTTTTGATAACGATATGTCTATGAAACCTAACTCAAATTAATAAATTGTTACACTAACGTAACAGAATTTACCACATTTAGTTTAATCTCTGACGTCCAATGCTATACAATTGTAATACATCCAACTTTTTTTTTACACGGTAGATGCGTTACTTAGAAAACTGTGTAAAAAAATACATGCGACATATAGTAACAGGGGCGGCTCTAGGGCCGGACAATCCGGACCATTGCTCGGGGCGGCAAATTTTAAGGGCGGCATTTGGATCGAACTTGAAAAATATTTTTTTTGTTACAAAGAATTTGATATATTTTCTGAAATATTATTGGGTGTGAATTTAGTATTGCATTCAACGCATCTTATTTTTTTTATTTTGTACTCTGTATATTTAATGGCAGTTTTCTTTCATGTTGAAACTTGGAGGGTTCAAGGCGGAAGTATACGTTAAGGCATGAAATTTAATATATATGTTTACACATCCTTCACTTGTAAATTTCTCCCCATCCCGGAGTGAGGTCACAACGGACATTTCTTTCACCCTTACGATGCCCGGTGTCAGCTATCCAAAAGGGGACAAGGGCAATAAGAAATTTTGATAGATAGAGCTACAGGAGATGTTTTATTTTAGTCTTGAGTGTAGTTACAAAAAGTTAAAACAAACGCTTGTGATTCACACCATCAGTAGACCATATTTCGAAGAAATTAGCCTGCTGAAATGAATGATTTTTTCTCTTATATTTCACTCGTTTGATATAATAACAAGTAATTATGTGTCCTTAATTTCGAATTATTTGAATTTTTTAAGACTTATATATATATATATATATATATATATATACAGAGAGAAAGAAAAAAGGGCATTGGAGAGAGGGGCGGTATTTTCCATTTTAGTCCGGGGCGGCAAAACTGCTAGAGCCGGCCCTGATAGTAAATTTGGTGATATGTTCCGAAACTTTATTTTATAATTCAAATTGAAATTAGAGAGAGAAATGAAATTACTAACAACTATTCATCAATACTTGAAAACAAGAGAGCACGTTCAATTACGAACGGGATCAACATCGTTATTATCAGTAGATGTTTTAGACATGTCTAGCACAACTCTCGGCTTTGATTCCAATGAAGATTTTTGTTTGTTATTAACGGTTTCTGTTGGGTTTTTCTTATTGTTACAAAGTTTGTTATTAGTGACTGTTTCTTTGGTTTCTCAAGATACTTATATAATTCTTGATATACTGATACAGAAGATTATATACGTTGAATTTTTAATACACACTCTATCTCAGAATAATGAGTACGAAAATGTTGTTCTATATTTGTAGCAAATTTCAAGCCCTCGCGAATTAAATTAGCTGTTAATAACTGAGCTACAACTTCGACTTCATCGTTATCGACTTCTTTATTATTATAAACTGTCATAAATTCGATCAAATCGTTCTCACCTAAAGGATTCTCACTCCTCAAATTTTTTTGGAATTCGTGCTAGAACAAAAAATTCATGTAAAATAATTCCTTAAATTCATGTACCGTGTTATTACAAAATCGTGTAAAAAAAAAAAAGACAATGTAAAAAAAAGTTGGATGTATTTTTAATCAACATCCTTTTAGATTAGAAAAAAAAATTATTAAAAAAAAATTCGGATAGTATATTTTGACGTAAATTTTTAAAGAAAAGTTATACTCACTTATTCCTTCGTATCTTTTTACATCACGAGCCGTAGGTAAATAGAATCTTCGCAAAAAGATGAAGGCCAAACTAATGATAAATGTGGGCAGCAGTAAAAGGGGTTCTACGATGGCAACGACGCAAATGATTCCAAATAACGTGCAGAAAATCTTTCAGATACGAAAATAATAATATTAGGATAATTTCTGCAATATATGCACATAAAATATAAGGAGCATATGCACATAAAATACACTTAGAACATAAAATATAAAGGAAAAAAGAGAAAAACATGCGTCAACATTTAACACTGACTAAAAAGTTCAAA
>BMAV01006409.1:248086-274440 GCA_019973955.1 Trichonephila inaurata madagascariensis
AAGAGAAAAACATGCGTCAACATTTAACACTGACTAAAAAGTTCAAACTACAGCAATTTAACCCTATTATTTGATTCCAAAACATTTTGAATGAAAATTGCCTAAATAATAAATAAATTTATTCTATTTTTGTGTTCGAAATTAACAGCGAGGTAAACTTCTTGAATTTAAATAATTTCAATTCATATAAATTTGTTTAAGAATAATTATTGAAAAAATATTTGTAATTATAAGTCTATATATAATATTTTCTTCTACTTTTTACGTGTTATTGTACAGAGGGGACAATATATCTCAAATAAATTTATTTTTATTTTTAGAAACAATGGTTTATTCACTTTTTATATAGCCAACAATTGAAAATATTTTTTGGCGTAATTTTGAATGTAATTTTTAATTTACAAATTGGTATTATTAAAACTGTAAAATAAAAATAAAAAAAAATATTTTTTTAAATTTGAAACATTTTGCAAGTAACCTATTAATGTTTTCATAAAATGCAGTAAATAAATGATATTATCAAGTTTCGTATATGGAAAACGATCTTGACAAATTTAATTACTTGTAAACGTTTTTCAGGAGCTTAGAATTTTAAGCTTTTATTTAGGTATTAAAAACTTAATTAAATAAAAAAAATAACTATAGTGATATGAAAATAATAGATCATCTAAAAAAGACAAACTTTTGAAATAATTCTTCGGGGGAAAAAAATGTCAGATTTAACATTCACAAAGTACGATTCCAAAATTATTTTGCCTTGTGAACTAATCTAATAACTCTCTAAATCTGTTCGTATTTTATCAAAGAAGTTTATTCTTTTAATCTTTTCAATTTGTAACTATATGATCTACTGTACGAGAATTTGTCTTATACATTAAAATTATATATATATATATATATATATATATATATATATATATATATATATATATATATATATATATATATATATATATATATATATATATATATATAACTCAATATTTTTATTAAGGAATTTTTCCAGCCCTATTTATTACATACAAATATTTCCGTATAAAATTCGAAATTTGAAATATAACATAATTGTAATTTAAATCTAATTTCTATTTTATCAAAGTGAAGAGCTTTTTCTCATTCTCTAAACAGATTTGTAACAGGTTCTCCCCCACGCATTTTTCTCAACTAACCTCTAGGAAAACTTTATGACGTTGATTGGAATGAGAAACTTTTCATGAAAAGAAATCGTGATTTATGCAAATTGCTAGTGTTATATAAGCAGAAGAGCCGTGAATATGAATGAGAATTACTGTAGGAAGTTACGAAGCATCAATGGATGTTAGTAAAGCCATAAGAGAGCGATTGTACGCACTGAAATTATTATGAGACGTGAGATTGCTTCCGTAGAAGATCCTGAGTAAACCCATTTGAAAATATTCGTATTAGAGAATCACATTCAAGTTGAGTTGAGAGATTTCAGTTATAAATAACAAGGTAAGAAATATTATTATAATATATCTTTTGTCAGGATTTGGTTAGGAAAACCAGTTCATTTTATTTATTTTTATTTTATTAAAGTCAAGAAAAAGTACTGCTATGTCTGTTGTTGATTCTTATCTCATAATGTCTCAAAAGTCCTTTCTCGTCACAAATTGAACCAGAAAATTTTCACTTTTAGAAATGTCAGAAATGTTATTTCTATTTCGATTCAACATATAAAATTACATTCACTGCCTTCTACATGTAGTTATTATGTTTCAAAATTTTGCTAAGTCATATTACTATGTAGTGTTTATATATACAAAGTAAATCAACAACAAAACAAGTTGGATTTCATAAATAAATTGCATTTAGTTCCTTTTTTTTTTGTTTTGTTTTTTTGAGTAACTATAAAAAATGATGTATTTCATTTTATAAAAAGTAAACGTATCCATTTTTAAAGATATAAGAAATTTAAAAAACAATCAAATGAAAAAAGTCAAAAACATTTCTAAAATGTAATGTTATATACATAACATTAAAGATAATCCTACTTATTCTTCATAGTTTCTCTGTGCAACATTATTCATTTCAGTTTTGCTTCATTATAAATTTATGATTACCAGGGTAGTTACTGTAAAAATTTGAGTTAACTACTAAGTTAATAATGTTTAAAAAGATTTAATTAATACAAAATTTTAATAAAACGAAAATGAACAATTAAAATTCAAAAGATTAAAAAAAAAAGATTCAAAGTAAAAATAAACTTAAAAATATTTTATGATTAAAATCAGTACATCACAAAATATAATGACAAATACTTATTTTTATATCCAGTTAATAACATACATCGAGATTTCTAGAACAATTTATTACTTTTATTTCGTCTGAGCAATATAAATATAAGTATTAATATGCACAGTGAACCTTCCATGAATATTTTTTCATCATTCTCATTGATATAATAAAACTCAATGTTGTGAAATTAAGAAACAAATTATATTATTAAGAAGTGTAAAAAAATTAACGATTTAATATAAGAAATGATAAAAAAATGGCACTGCATTTTTATGCCCTAAAAATAGAAAAATTAATCAAAAGTTTTATTGCCTTTTTACAAATATGTAAAGTAAGTTTTACAAATAAGTAAAAATTACAGCTATTCATTAAAGGTCAGTAGATCAACATTACTGTAATGTAATATAAATCCTACATCATTTACTTAACCTAATTTTTAGCGTCCTTACTCATATAGTTAATTATTAATGAAATCTTATTTTTGTTTGAAAAACTCCATTCATCATACTCATAAACAATTTACAACTCTGTGCAGACGTTCAATATACATTTTTTAAATATAAAGATACCCTTAAAGAGAGTTTTACTTAATATTAGTTGCCATGTTTTATTTAATTCCTTGATAAAACACCTAAAAATTAGATCTTTGCAATTAATCATTTTTAAATGTCATAAATGGTTTCTAAAAAAGTGTGGCAATGTCTTGATTGAACATTAATGAAACCAATTTAATACCAATAAGGAAGAATTTCATGGAAGCTTCACTCTTTTCAGAAATAAATGAAAATCAAAAGAGAATTTGTGTTTCATAATTCTTATAAAATTAGTATTAGAAAAAAAAGACTGCGAAGCATTACCTCCAGACAGTCAGAAGCTGTGGGTGGAATGACGTCATCGATGAGCCCCAAATCTCGAGAAGATCGGTTAAGAATATTGCCTGGGTCAGTCAAGAAAGTGTTAGTCAGGAAAAAGGGGGGTGGTTAGTAATATTAAAATATAGAATGCAACCATTTTTTAGTGCTGGTTTGTATACAAAGATTAGTAAACAGATCTCAATATGTTTCCTTTTTCCTGTACAAAAATGTAAATGAAATTTCTAGATGAGAGTAACTTCAGATCTTTTAATATTAAAAATTGAACACATACTAGCAAAGTCATATAACTCTCTAAAATTGGATTCCAATTTTTTTTTTATCATCTTTAAGATCCAAAAAGAAAAGTGCTATAGATTTGTTTTTAAGAAGAAACATCCTGCTTTAACACAATGATCTCCATTAAGGAAATTGAACAAAGATCAAACAGTTACAACACTCTGATAAAAAAAGTTAAGGGTCATTTTTTTGTTTTTTAGTTTAATTTGTAAATGAAACGGTTTTTTAATAACATTGAATAATGGTCATTTATGTTCGGCAAGCTCATCCTGGATGCAGGGACGTCTTAAGGCATGGGCCAACTGGGCTCGGGCTTCAGCTGTAGTGGGGGCCTCATCTCGTTCTCGACTCAGCCTTAATAAGATCATAATTCGAATAATTTCAGCGGTCAAATGTTATTCCCGGTTCAATTCTTCGAAAAACTGGGAATTTCGGACGATATGTCAACTGGCTACATGTGATGACCGTCGTCCATATATAGGCCTACCACCGTACACCATCATTACTCATTCAGTCAAAAGGCTACAGTCAGTCAAGCCGGTTTGTGCGATTGTAAGTCATACACATTTATATGTTTCGGGTTTGTAAAACATATGCTATGCACTGTCTACTTTAATGAGTCATAGGTATGGCCATATATATGTGTAGCCCCTACACTACCTTCTGGGCTTCTACATTTGTGTACGGGCCCAGGGCCTCAAGAAGTCTTAAAACGTCTCTGCCTGGCTGACTTTACAATGGGCACTGCAAACATAAATGGCTGTATTGGTTTTGATAAAAAATGTATGGCTGGAAAAAATATTGAGAAAAAAAAAATAACTAAAGAATTTCGTGCCATAAAATGTAACCATTAAATTTATCATTTGAATGTTCTCATTCTAAGAAACAAAGCTGCAACAATATGTATAGAAAAAATTTATATAACAACTCGTCTTTTTTTAACCAGGAACTTATTTTTTCCAGTAACTTTCTGTTCATGCAATTCTCTTGCAACGAAAAAAATAATAGCGCTTCCATTTAAAATGTGTAAGCATGCAACTTCCAATTGTTTAATCATCTGGAAATCGAAAATTCTCAGGTTGATATAAGCAATCATGGGTGTAAGTGTAGAATGTTTGTTGTTGAATGCTAACTGTACAACAAAAAAAAAAACAAAAAAATGAATCTATCAACGAAATTTTATATTTATAAGGAGAATAAATCCATTATGCTTATTAGGAGTAAACAATTTAAAGAAATTTCTTACAGAACCAGCTTTTCCTTTTTACAAAACATGAATGTTAAATAGATGTTTATATGGCTTTTTAAAGGGTTAGTATTTACCTAAAATGTTAATTTGAATAATTATCCAACTTTCCTTTTTCTTCGTTCTCTAAAATTACCGATAAAATTATGAGGTTCAATCTATGCGTTTTAACTTAGTTCTTATCAAAAACCTAGAGGGTTAATAAGATAATTGAAAATGTATTAGTCCTTTTGAAAAAGATTAGTAAGCATATCCTATTCTACAGCAAAAGATTAGTAAGCATATTCTATAAAACATATAAATAATTTGTAAGAAATAAAACCTATAGATATGTCTGAATTGCCTCTATATTCCAAAGGATAAGGAATTAAAGTTTTAATTCATAGTATTACTTAAAAAATAAGGAATAACTCCATATTTGAGCAAACTATATAGACGAGCAAGATATAAGAGCTTACAAGAGAAAATATATATATGAGAGATTTCCATTAAAAATGGAATGAGAATTCTGCAATATATGAACAATGAGTTTTTTAAAATTTAAACTTTCTTAATTAAAACTCTTCACAAACTCCTAATTAAAGTTTTGTTTTGCTTTTACAAATTATACAACGCATTTTCTCCGGCAAACATTAGTACATTAGTATCAATTAAATTAGGTTTGTGTCGGAATTTCACAACTGGATTTTCTCACAGTTGCATTTGATGTTTTAAAGCATGAATTAAAACACAGAAAGCGGAGATATTTTTTAGAAGAAGGTTTAAAGTTAAGAGTAAGAAGAAGCAAAATGTTAATTCATCAGTTATTTTACACAAAAAGCAAAAGCTGGATTACAGTTAAAAGTAAAGGTAAAAAGACATATATGTAAAGGTAGATGTTAGTTTTTTAAGAAAGCAACAAAAGACACAAAGAAACATAAAATTACTACTTACCTTTGATACGTGGAATTTTTACTTACATATAATACATATAAATTAGTTATTTGTTAGTCAGATAAAACTAACCCAGGCAACATTCTGAATGATGAAATTTGTTTTCGCACAGAAGGAAATATATATTTACTCTCTTTAATTCGTTGAAACAATAATCGATTCGAATTAAACTAGTGTTTTAAGTCGCAGTTTCACTTAAGTCACTTCAAATGATTTTCCTGAGAATTATTTGGAATGGTAAAGTTTCTTTCACATGAATGGTTTTTGAATGATTTCAGCGAACTTGTAAATAATCAGTTAAAAATAGTAAATTATTATAGAAAAAAATAACTTAAAAACATTATTCTCTAGTGTACTTTAGAAGCTTGTGATCTTTTTTATTGATTTTTAACTAAAAAAGTCCTTAGAAATAATACATTTTGAAGAAGAGACTGATCTTTTATCAACCGGCTCTTAATCGTTATTTATTCCACGTACTTAAAGAGTCAAACGTTTTAAGTCTTCCAACATGGTACTTATGAAAAAAGAAGCCACTAATTTCTGTACGATTCCTTTTCAGTTTCTCGTGATTTCAACTTCTTTTACTATTTAGAATAAACTAAGTTTTGATTAAAAGGAGAATGTATATTAATGGGGAAACAAGTAAAAATATTCGGATTATCCCCCAATTTCTTGTAATATGCTCAAAATAAATTTCATTTTAATCATTTCTTCACAGCACATTAACAAAATTGTTTCATTAAAAACGATTAATTATGTGAAAGTCACATAGTGTAAAAGAGAAACAATAACCTAAGCTCTCAAATTCAGACAATTATAATAAAAAAAAAATAACCCTAGTTAATAATATGATAAATTCAATAATTAAACATATTCGATGACCAAAATTTTCACAATTATGCGTTTTATACTTGATATATGCTAAAATTCTTCCACATGTAAAATTCTAAAAATTTCAGTTTTTCAATACATCTGAAATAAATAAAACAGTTTTTAATTTACTATTCATCTGAATAGTAATTTAATGGCAAAAATTACTTGATTTTTTAATACAAAAAGTGTTCAAAACTAAGAGAATTTGAATTTCCCGAAAAGTACTAAACGAAAGGTAAAATTAATTCTTTCAAACAAGATGCAAATTTTAGTGTCAATTACGAAGCCTACACGTTAGAAGATGCTTTGTCAGTGCACGTCCCAATTTTCTTGAAGTTCGTTCGCAGACCTTGATGATTTTCGTAACGTTTCTTTCAACAATCCGTGAAGCTTAAAAACAAACAGTTAAAATGAGTAGCCATCAACGTTTCGATATTGGAATGAGGTGGTGAAGCTTCTGAAGACTTCAAGCGGGGGTAGATTGCAAGAGTATTTAATATAACACCCAGAGGTGCGTGAAAATTATAAGGCACTAAAACAGTAATCAGTAGAAAGAAGTCCTGGGCAGGTTCACCAAGATCTACGATAACGAAAATCAGTATTTGTCCATTACAGCAAGGCGCGACATAAGTGCAAGAACTTCTCGTCTATTTCCTGAATTTAATGTGACCACAAGAATTCAAATTTCGATGATTATTGTTTCTAAAAAACGTCATATAAGAAAAAGGTCTGTTTGAAGATGATCTTCTGAGTTAGCTTGCACGCTTGCAGAACAGCCTGTTTAGCATGATGCGGAGAGCATCGACATTAAAGCAGGGATTAATGACAAACAGTTGTATTTGCTAACGAGTCCAGATTCAGGTTAACCTCTAATTATCGGCGTACATTTGCGAGAGAGCTGGAGAGTTGCTGGAGAGAGCCAGGGACCCAATATATACCCTCCAGAATTCAAGATTGAAGTAATGATTTAGTGATCTGGACAGGTGTGTACAGATCTCCATGTCTTTCGTAGAGGTTCTCTGGGATATAGAGAGAAAACATGAAATCTATGAAGGGTGCAGTTCGCCCTAATTTCATTTTGATGGGCTATGGCATTTGTTCACATATTAGCTCATTTGGAAACCGAATTTCTTAAAAGCGATTATACAACCTCTGGCAATAAAGTTCGGCGAATAGTCCTGTAACATTAAGGTATATTAAAATACTAATGAAAGTTACCTTACTGTCCTTTGGAATAGTCACCTCCCATAACTATGCACCCCTGAGATCTGCTATACATGTCCTGGAAATTTTGCAAGAAGTCTTCTTTTGAGATGGAGTTCAAAAGCCTCGTCGCGTTTCGTTTGATGTCAGAAATATCGTCAAATCCCTTTCCTTTGAAAGCGAGTTTGATTCGCGGGAATAGGAAGAGGTATGGAGGATTGAGATCTGGAGAGAATGGTGGATGTTCAATTTGCTCCCCCTCCCCCCTTTTTTTTTACCAGGACCTGTTTGATGATATTGGCTATGTGAGGGCGAGCATTGTCGTGAACAAAAAACCCATGAACCTTGTGCTTTTTGGGGACGTACCATGCGTAGACGTTTCATGAAATGGATGAAAATTTGAATGTACCTTGCAGCATTCATCGTCCAGCTATCATGCACAGTCAATCGACGATTTTCGTGTTTAATTTGCTTTTGTCACTGACGGAGGTCACTGATCTTTTGCTAAAGTGGTTGTCAGAAACACTTTCCCGGTCTTGTCGAAAACGGGTGAACCACGCGTACACACACTTCATGGACAGTGCTTAACCTTCATAAACACGTACCAGAAACGAATAAGTTTCTGTCGGTGTCTTTCAAAGCTTAAAACCAAACTTTTGTTCGTTCATTCTCATGTTCTCAAGAACCAATGCATAAACAAGTACTTTATAAAACAAGTCGCGTACACGGAACACAAACGACGCTCAACTGAACAACGGTGGGGACAGATGGTCAACACCTTCCGCTATGCATGTGAAGCGTTTTGTTTCGTCAGTGTTGCCAGATCGGCCATTCTGACTTCATTCACCGAACTTTATTGTCAGAGGTTATATTCGCGAGTTGAATCGGTCCCCACGATCCCCGAACTGGAATATTCTTTGAAGGCATTTGCAACTTGCTTTTCTTCTTCACAAAATCATCCACCAACTGAAAGGGTGGATGAGTGGAGTGGACTAGGAAGAGTGAAACCTACTGTCACAAGGACTCATAACTTGTGTCATAACTTTTTTCATTTTTAGTATGAATTCACATATAGAATACCTGTAACATAGGACAATACTCCTCCGTTTCCTTTATTGACATGTGATTATGCGTGTATAACGTAACATTAGCTATGTACATATATCAACCAATATGCACATGCCTAATTTCATTAAAATTTCTGGAGTGTTTTTGTTGATAACCAATCGAAAGCTAGAAATTCTCTTAATTTCGATCACTAATGTATTATTTGTATTTACAACTTAAGATGAAGATACAGAAAACAAATAAAACGAACAACTGAAATATAAAACAATAATTACGATAGAAAACACATCGAACAGTAATACAAAATATGACACAGTCTATGAATTAGAAATATACCCACAACCTTCAAAAAATATAAGTGGAAAATAACACAATATACATATAAAAAAAGATATAATCCCGCAACCATCACCAGAAATGAAGTGCAGCTCTCATGTACATAATGAATGCAGAAGTGACAGTTTCATGCTAGAAAACATCATGCAAGTTGTTAATGTTGTTTCGTATTTACTCACTATGACTGCGTCTAATGCTGCCATTGGCATGGTTTCGTCGATGACGCCTACATCCTTCGCAAAACGATTGAGAACTCGGCCTGACAAGATGGCAAGTATACATTAGTTCATCATAAATTAAATTAACATTCTTTTTTCTTTTACCAGAAGTATTTCATAGCTTCTATCCCTCACCAAAATGTAACACTTTTTCGTGTGTAAAACTTAAGTGATAAAAAAATTTTAAGCTTTAAGAGAAAATAACTTTTAATCATAAAAGATTACAGATAACTGTAGGCAACTTTTCTCTAATAATAATAATAATAATAAATTAAGGGTGGATTTTAACATGCTTTTTGTGATTTTAAATTATCATTTATTTCCATATATTAAAGTATCCGACTACTTTCGGAACAGTTACTTTGCAAAAGCCTATAAATGGATAATTTTTATGATATTTGGTGCCACTTAGATTAGAATACATGTATAAAATTATTTTAAGAATATTATTACAGTAAAAAAAAAAAAGTATTTAAATGCAATATTTTGGCAAAAAATGAACATAGAATTACTATTTTCAAAATTTTTTCCCTTTATGGAAAATGCTACTATAATAATAATATGTTGCCTATATATAGCTCAGATCTCTGTACAGAGCCTGAAGTAGGAGTTTTGAAATATATACCGTAAAGTCCGGCGTATAACGCGCACCGCCGAATAACGTGCATCTAAACTTTCAAGCTACAATTTTTAATTTTTAGGTATATTCACCGTACAACGTGCACCCCTTTTTGCGAAGAAACCTTAAATGTACAAGTGTAGTGCTATATTTTAGAAGTCATTTATTCGAGGTATTATTCCAAGCTTTAGAAAAAAAAATAGTATACTTCTAGAGCTGCAATCCTTTAAGTTCATAAGGAATGTCATTTTTTTTAAACAAACGATATTTCGATATATGTAGAAGTTTAAATTTTTTTCTATGCGCATCTTTTTTATATTTTTAAAGCTTTTATATTTATACTCGGCGTATAATGCGCACCCGTAAATTTCGAGCTTATTTTGTGTCTTAAAAGTGCGTGTTATACTTCGAATTTTACGGTAACTTAGAAGTGGATTTATCCATATTTTATACTACAACAGAGTGGAGAAATTTTAAGAAAAACAACAGATAATTATTTCAATTGGTAGTAACTCTGAAAATAACGTGAATTTTTCAAAAATCCAAGTTCAGGCCCTCTGGAGAAATATTTGCTTTATATAAGCATACACAAAATATTACTATTATAGAAGCATTTTTCATCAAAGAAGAATTTTTTTAAAGTAGGTAATTCGAAGTTCATTTTTTACCAAAATATTGCATTTAAATAATTTTTTATTCTAATAATACTCTTAAAACAATTTTATACATGTATTTTAATCCAAGTGACACTACATACCATGAAAATTATCCATTTATACACATTTTTTTTTAAAATCAAGGTTCCGAACGTAGTCGGATACCTTAAGTATTAACGTAAAGAATAATATAATATAATCACATCTTTAAAAAAACATATTATATTTTATGAACATTTAAAAGAGCAAATTATGATAAGAGAATATTTTGATTTAAAGTAAAACATAAACGAGATGAATGCAAAAAATAAAGGAATTTTAAAAAAGGATGACAAAAAGCTTTTGTTCCAGAGAATATATTGTTTTATTTTATAATGAAGTTCTGTAATTTACATTTATAACATAACTTTATTAATTTATTATTTTATTAATAATTAGTTTTTAAAAATGTAACAATTTTTCAATTATTGATAGTTAGGATAATGCCATGCATAAACATAAGAAATAGTGTCAAGATACATTTAAAGTACAGATAATTGTTAAAGAATTTATTAAAATAATATACACAGTTAAGATTTAAAAAAAAAAAAAAAAACGGATACTATAGCAGCATTTTGTCATATAAGAATCGAGTATATATTTATTACATTACAGTTTAAGTTGAATTCAAAAAAATTTATAATTTAAACATGAATGTAAAATACGTGTTTCATATAATCACATTATTACAGTTGCTAAAGCCATTCTTGTTGTAAAATTTAGATTACCATCAGACAAACCCAAATATGTTTTTGTTATTAATATGAAGAAATATTTAATCTCTCAGTTTTATTTAACTGATTCATCAATGCACTTATACACATTAACACATAGCCAAAAAATAAAATTAGAGAAGAAATTATCAAAATTAATTCAATATAAAAACATATATAGATATCCATCTTATAAAGGCTTTCTTTTACAAATGTGATAAAATACAAGATAAAAAACTAAGTTAGAGATAATTTTAAGAAAAATTTAATTAAAAAATACTTTTTTGATAAAAATTTTTTTAAAATTATTTTCTCATAACAGTTATCTAACATGAGATCTTTATAAAGTACATTCTAAATTTCACATTATAAATTCACAATTTCAAATTCTGCTTAAATTGCAATACTTAAAAATAATCATATTAAATGTTATTGTTAAGCTGTTACAAATTGCGCAAAACCATATGATAATTGGTAAAAAATTTCATCAGCTTTCTCCATACTACAAATGTAAAATGTAAACTTAATAACTTTTGCAAAATGAAAAAAAAAAAAAAAATCATCATGCAAACACCATTTTTCGAATGATAAAGCATTTGCTTTAACAAGTCGATTTTTATCCTTACTAGAGGATCAAATGGCGCACTTTCAATTTGGTTCCTTGCAAAATTTTAGCCGCGATTCTTCATTGTGTATGTCTGTTCTAAAGCATGTCCTTTAAACACATGTATTATTTTTAATGGATATAGAACGCAAGATCAAAAACTTTTAAAAGACAACTTACCTACTGGATTGCTGTCAAAAAAGGAGACTGGCGATCTAAGAACGCATCGAAACATTTTGTTGTGAAGCGTTCTAGATGCTTTCATGCACATTTGGAAGAAGGTAGTCGTTCTCAACAAAGATAACACGAATACAATAAACACAAGAATTGCATACACGGAGAGATTGAAAGGAGTGTTCACTATCCTTGTGGCATCGTCTTCATCTATCAAGTAATTGTTGGTCAACCGAAAGCAGGCCTCAGTGACATTGCCATAGTTCGTGAAGAAAAATTCTCGATCAAACAGTCCATAGGTATCATTATACAGGCCAGATTCATTGAGGCTGGCTTTAGTTGCATTGGACCAACAATCTTTGATGTTATACTTCTTTTGTTCCTCATTAGTCCTAAATGGGAGATAATTTATCAATTATAACAAAAAATAAATAAATAAAAGAGGAATATGATAGCTAAGTGAAGGACCGATCCTAGGGTGTCGGCCGCCCGCGTGCCAAAACCTAATGTGCCTCCCCTCAAGAACATTTTTCATATTTTGACTAATACTTAACGTTGCCATTATAAACTCATCTACCTGTATAAGAGTAAAAAGTAAATCATTAATAAAAATGCAAATAGACACAAAAATCACTTCTCTGTCGTCTATTTTATTTCTCTAAATTGGAAGGCTATTATCAAATAGCAAACTTTTAATAGAAAACTTTAATGCATGTTGAATTTAAACACTCCTATGTCTTGGGTAATATTAACCGTGTTAGACATTTCCGAAAAGCAACTTTTGCAAAGATCATTTTTGAGACGCCTTTGTTAAGCATCGATTCACAGTGCCGCTGATAAGCAAGAACCTTTGCTATTGCAATATTGCCAAATCTGCCACGAATTTTGCTGTCAAATGAAAGATGTGTGTAAAGAGTAGACATTAATGGATAATGTGGATCAACATACTAACATTCTATTTTTTTTAAGCTATGCTGTCGGGACTTTTTTGATTTTTTAATAACTTTAAAAATTCAGCATATTTATTCGACTTATTATAAGTTTTATTTTGAGGTTTTCGAAAAAACTTTTGCTTGATTGATGGAAATGCGGTCGGTGGTCGCCCACCCGCATTTCTTGTTTGGGCCACCCGCGTGCAGTGCACGCGCTGCACACATACCAGGATTGGCCCTGGCTAAGTATCATTTACTAAGAATAACGTTGGTTTTTTTTTTTTTTAAATTTGCACATGTAGTATTTACAAATTTCTAGGACACACAGATGGTTAAATGTATAGTGCCTGTGCGTCATGGGGGCAATTTTAAATATTCGTCGAACCGCAAGTCCTCACGAGAGGTTAATGGAAGGGGAAGAGGGGGTCTGGGGAGGCCCCTGACCACTCCCAGGATGTTTTCCTTCAAAATTGGGGGAATGTCATCTGCATGGTGCTCAATGCTGTGGCAAGTGACAGAAGTAATCTAGTCCCTTGGCCTCGATGAATTTTGTGGACCTCAATCTAACATCGTCAAACGGGTAGTGTATTAGAAGCAACAACAAATTTTTAAAGCTCATAACATATAATTAGATAAAATAAGCTTATACCTCAGTAATTCTCATATTTTGCAGCAAAAAAATTTACTTTGATAATATATATATATTTAATTTCATTTCGATCACATTACAATAAGCAGTCTAATATGTTGGCTTTTTAAGAAAATTTTTTAATTTTTCCTTGTAGTTACTCATCAGTAAGTTCATTTATTAGGTCTCTTTATCCTGGAATTTAATCCCGTACATTCCAGACTAGTAAATAATTTCGTATTTACTGAATTGTAACCGAATCACACAGATATTGATTGAACAGGTTGTATCTGAGCACAATAATTTCTGAACCGTTTTATTAGGATAATGATCGGCAAAAACTATTTTACTTCAATTTCTGCAACAAATATTTCATTCACATGAGCGAAGGAAAGTACAACAACGACATTATACAAATAGTTGTATTCACCAAATTTTTTTTTCAATTGAAAATTCATGATTATTAACACATATTAAGTTTTTCAAGTTGCACATAAAAGTATCGCAGTAACATATATGGCAACAAGCAATAAACAGGGACGTCTTAAAGCATGGACCAACTGGGCCCAGGGCCTCAGCCACAATGGGAGTCTCATCTTGTTCTCGACTTAGCCTTAATAAGATCATGATTCAAATAATTTCAACGGTCAAATGATTTTCCTTGTTGAATTCTCCGAAAAAATTGGTAATTTCGGAAGACATGCCAACTGGCTACATGAAAGGACCTTCGAAAATGTATAAGCCAAAGCCTACCACCATACACCGGTATTACTCATTCAGTCAAAAGATGGCAGTCAGTTTTGCCAGTTTGTGCAACTGTAAGTCATGCACATTTATTTGTTTAGGGTTATTGTTTGTACGAGTATTTTTGACAACGTATGTTATGTACTGTCTTCTTTTAAGGATCAAAGGTGAGGCATACATTTGTGTAGGGGCCCAGGGACTCAAGAAATCTTAAGACGTCCCTGGCAATAGAATTATAGAGCACTGAAATTATTAAATCCCTTAAAAAAAAAACCTTTATTTTATAAGCATGAAAACTGTTTATCTGTCTGTTAAACGTACATAAAATATTTTTTTCAGTGGAAATAAAACTTTGAGCCAGCAGTTTTAATTAAACTGACAAAGTTTCTTGTCGCGAATAAAGACAATTTAATTTGTTAAAAAAGTCCTTCAAAGATAATTTACAAAGGGATTTGGGAATATGCAGGTTTTTGATTTTTTCAAATGCCATCATCTGAATTAAGAAAAAAATGTAATACTTAAATTAAAAGAAGCTTTTTACATATTCAACTCATTAATAAAATTTTATTATCAATCGCAATTTAAGCTGAATAAGTTTAAAGTATTTATTTTTATATATGTGTCATCTACTTGTATTACCTACTTAATAACCTTCAATACGCATGTAATTTCTCTATTGATATTGGAAAATACTTTTTTAGTTTATTTGTTTATATGCTGTCAGAGCTTGATTTGATTATTAAGGTTAAGTATTTGTAATAGTAAAATTTTTACGGTATCCGATTACCCTGAAATTGTGAATTTTGCCAAAAATTAACAATTCTTTTTATGATTTTATTTTATAGGCCATCTTATTAGCTTTATAAAAATACCAAGTTTATTATTTTTCATTCACTAGAACAAAAACTACTAGTGTTTTAGTAAAAGCAGATGCAACACTACTTAAAGCAAGATGTCATACTTTTAAATGCGTTTTACTCCAAATGTGTTGGTTTTTTTTTTGAAAATGCTCAAACAGGGACAGCGATTGCTCAAAAAGGTTTTGAAAATAATTATTTGAAATTTTTTGTGTAAGTTCTGCATATTATTAGAAGTGTTTTAACCTTCAGATTTATCAATTTTATTATAAAACTTGCAGTCCTTTATGTGAATATAATCACTGTTTTTTTTTTAAGAAATTTCATATAATAACTGAGACAAAGTTCTCTACTTTTTGTAAATATTAAAATATCTCTTATCCTGAAGGTCATTTCAAAATTAAATAGCATAGCAACATATCAAAATTGAAAATTTCATCATAAACTTTTTGTACAGAATGCCCCCCCCCCCTTTATGTAATTTTTTTACAAACTTTTACCAATTTTTTCCCATTTCAGCACTATTAATTTCTTTTTATCATCCTAATTTTAGCATATTTTTCTTAAAACGTACTAAATAAATCTGAAAACCATACAAAAATACTCACATCTCGATTTTTTAAAAATAAAGTTGTCACACAAGCAGTAGGATATCTTACGGCAAAGAGATATATCCCAAAGTTCGTCTAATTACTTCATGATAATTTATGATACGTAAGTAATCTAATTTAACTTTGCAACTTAAAATAGTTCCTAACATTTCTTCAATATCGGTTCTAAAATTTTTATTTATGTGTATAAAATACAAAGTAAATTAACTGCGTACCATGCGGTGAGCCAGAAATCACTGCCATTAAAGAGCACTTGAGTTGAAATGTATGAAAAAAGAAGAACCATACGAAGGAATGGACCAGCTCCCGATTTGATGTATTCAATGTACACTTTCAGCGTCACGGCACCAGAAGTCTTGACTTCCTCTGTTCCTTTGGGAGCTTTCTGATTTATCTTCTCACCTT
Organism: Trichonephila inaurata madagascariensis; assembly: GCA_019973955.1. NCBI lineage: Eukaryota > Metazoa > Arthropoda > Arachnida > Araneae > Nephilidae > Trichonephila > Trichonephila inaurata. The sequence continues at coordinate 264,353 of BMAV01006409.1, forward strand.
CAATCTGCAAGAGAACAGATTGTAGACAAATGACACTCATTTAGTCGAAACTGATATATACAGAAAGATATCTTTATTTACGTACATCATCATAGCCAGTCGAAACGGAAGAGGCGAGAGATAATGTAGATTCATACATCGGAATGGCAGTGGTTCCATCGGTCAGTTCTTCACTCAAGGAAATGTTACTGGCTGTGGAGTTCATGGAACAAAGACGCTGGCGACGTTCTTGCTCGTAATCTTCCATCATTGATCCCAAATCCACGCCAGATTGTGTCAATTGGTCAAAGGTCCCCAGAGCGAGACATTTGCCCTAAAAGAACAATATATAAGCAAATATTTATGTTTTTATAAATTCGCTATCAGGGCTCTCTATGCCAGTGTCGGTTTAAGGTTATTTCGGGCCCTGGGCACAGAAGATCTACGGGTCCCCTCGGCACTGTTGAATCCAAGTAGGGGCTCTTAGATCCAGTTTATCTTGACCCTTCCAGGCCCCGGGCCCCTGTGCGCTCGCCCCAAGCGCCCATTGGATAAACCTGCACTGCTCTGTGCCAATGTACGCCGTTTTAAATTCATGAACGTAATATTAAGCCTATGCAAATCTTATTTTTCTTCCTAAGCCTATACTAGTGTATTGATTCGAATCTAATAAAAAGCATTCAGAAAAGCTGAAGTTCGAGGAAATTTCTTTGGAATTATATTTTTCTCTCTTCCAATGTTTCTCAAAATATTTAATCTCTGTTTTAATGATTCATTTATGTGTTTATAGATCGTTATGGAATATTTTCAGTAATTTGAAGAAAAAGGTAATTCCAGAGAAATCTTCATTATTTTTCCATTTTGGGAGGAAAATAGAATTTCCGTGGGATTATCATTACCTCATGAATTTAAAAAGGAGCTGGTTAATACACTAATATACCGCCAATTCCTTCTCCACCTAAACATTAAGTATAAGGAGTACTTATACATAAATAAATTAATATAGTTGTTTTTAAGTCCGGATTTCTTGTCAAAACAAGGCTTCGAAAATAAAAAAAATGATGCCTTTTCTTTATTCTTTACATGCTAAAACAAATAACAAATTTCAAATATTAAATTTATTTGTCATGATAAATTTTAGAAAGAACTGTGAGCTTTTGGCGTAGAAAAAAAAAACAATTCAGTATTGAATTTTTGTATTTAATGAGAATTTCATGATTTACGTTATTTTCTTTTCCACAATAAAAATAAGCATTAATCTAATTCGCAGTTACATAAGTAGTTATTAATCTCATAAAGTTTTCAAAGTTCCGTGAGAATACACAGATGTGTGTGTGTTTTGTGACAAATTTAATATTGAGGAATGCAATTAAATATGATTTGTTCATTATAGCTAACTAGCACTGAAGTATAAAATATTTTCAGAATCTTCAATATTATACTGTTTGATATATGATACGGTAGATTTTCTTCCAAAATTGCTATAATTGCGATAAGAACAGAATGCACGATGAAATAATACATATAAATCCTGCAAAAAGATTAATTTCTCTCACCTCTTTCAAAACAAGGATCTGCGATGCACCTTTTAAAAATTGTATTTGATGTGTAGCCAGAATCCTTACTTTATCTTTAAGATATCCATTGATACACCTGTATGAAGCAAAGGAAAACAAATTAATATGTTTGATTATTCTTGACTGATCAGAATGTTCAACACAGTATCATAGCAATTATATTTTTAAGATTCGGAAAACTTAACATGTGAAATGAAGTGAATAAGTAATCAATTTCATTTAGGCATATTAAGTGTTATTTAACGTTATTCATTACAATATTTTGAAGAAAAATAAACAAAAATTAGTGCGACAAACTTATGCATCTCCATCTATATATGTAAAAATGGATGTTTGTACATAAGACCTCAATTCACTCCAACACCATTCAACCAATCATTATAAAATTGGCATGCATATGTATTTTTTTGTGGAGAAGGTTTTTGTGCTATCCTCTTTGTTGCAGCTCCCCACCAGGTGGCGCTACAGCATATAAACTTCTTCACTGTTCAATCAATCGCCAAATTGCCAACTCGGTCGCCAAAAATGATGCCAACATTTCGCTGTTTCCATTCAATCACCATTATAATGTAAGAAACGGCATTGCTTGCAAATATATTAGAATTTTAACAAAAAATAAATACAACAGAAAGTAATATTAACGTATTACACATCTAAATATAAATTATTTACACTATTTTAAGCGTTCATTTCACAACATTTGTAACAATGTGTTATTTTTGCTGAGCAGAGATCAGCTTAGGAAGGTGTTTTCAAAAATCGACCCACAAGAGAGTTGCTGGGCGGTATAAATAAAAAAAATCATTTTTATCAGCTATTAGATCTGCAGTGTTTAGATCCCAAGCAAGCTTGGTATTCATTTATCAACCCACTGAAGGGATGAAAGGCTGAGTCAACCTTGCACTGCCGGGATTTGAACCCTGGGCATGAAAAAAAGTTGGCCCCCCCCCCCAATTATCCTTTTTGAAAACCAGAACAAACATTTACGAACATTTGCTAATTAACATTCATCACGTGAAGACGTTAGAGCACCATAATAACAGATATTATCGCCCCTGATCAGTGGCGCACACAAGGGGGGGGGTGTCCTAGGGGTCCGGACACCTCCCATAGCTCTTGATTTTTTTTCCCGATTGGTTATAATCCTATGCATATACTAAGTAAAATTTAATTATGCATTTGTTATTAATAATTAACTTTATTAATTATTACTAATTATTTATTCAATTAATTTTGTATTGTTTTTGTTCCCAAAAATCGACAAAATCAAAAGTATATGTTGGGCGGCGTACTGGAGCCTGATACCAAAATGGTGGACTTTCAACCTTGGACCCTCCCCTTGAAAAATTTTTGTGTGCTCTACTGTCCCTGATACAAAAGTATAGTATGAATTGTTATGAATTAAGTACTATAGTGTTACTCCTTGTTTGGGCCGAAAGAGCTAGACGACAATTTTTAGCAGATGTTATAACTCAGGGTAGTCTGCACAAGTATTCTTGATACGCATTCTTTAGATTCAAATGGATCCAAAAATCTGTACCACGCTAAGAACAGGTAAGTTTTAAGGTATGGGTCTACAGGGCTTGGCTTCGGGAGGGGGGGAGGGCATCGTCCCGTTCTTGACTCAAGACTTAACAAGACCATTATCCGAATGTTATTCGAGTCCTTTCTAATTCCAAACATCATCACCGGAGATATTCTCCTAAAAACTGGGAATTTTGAACTATAAATCCACTGGCAAGGCTGCATTTCCGCCATCCGTGTCTAGGCCTAGCCCTACCACCATACATCATCATTTAGTGGAAAGGTGGCAGACGGTCGAGTCGAATTGTGTTTATATTTCTAAGATTGTAAGTCACGTATTTATTTGTTACGGGTCATCGTTTGTACGAGTATTTGACAACGTATGCTATACATTCCTACTTTTAAATACAGGCCCAGGATCTTAAGAAGTCTTAACTCGTTACTGACTAAGATATATATATTAAGAACCCAGCAATATCAGCTGTTAGTAACTCATTTTCGTAAGACGGATAACCCACTTCCGTCTTCGTAACAATACGAGTAAATGGCATCCACAATGGTTAACAATATCTTTAACAAACATAAAAAAATCCTACACAAATTACAAAAGTAGGTTAGCAGCATTCTTACAAAAATATTATTTTTGTTTCGATAAATTAGAACATAAGATATAAAAATTATTTCTTCTTAAAAATATAGTTCAAAGACAACAGAATTCATATAAAAATCGCTATCTAAATATTCATGTAAAATTGCTTGTATAGATAGCTTTATTGTCGTACTTTTCGAAAAGATGTTTTGAAACGGAAGCATCCACTGCGCTGAGGGGATCATCCAAAAGGAAAATATCCGCATCGAAATACATAGCCCTGAAACAAATAATTACATTATGGATTTAATGAAACAGAAGAAACAGAAATATAAAACTACTACTTGTGAGAGGGAGAGGGATATCATGCGGAGAAACAAGACAAACTCACCTAGCTAAGTTAACACGGGCTTTTTGACCACCACTTAAGCTCACACCTCTTTCTCCAACAGCAGTTTGATCTCCATAAGGAAAAAGTTCAATATCCTTGAAAAAATTATAAATTTAAATTCACTGAAATATTTCAATAAAGAATGTTTATTCAAAGAATTTTTATAAAATTCTACACACACATGGATGCGTTCCCCTTTTTTCACATTAAATTGAAATAAATTCCTCTTTCTCTCTCCCTTAACTATATCATTTCTCCTTAATTTATCTCCAAATATAGTACTAACTGTATTATTATTTTATAACACACTGCAGGCAACATCAAAATTAATATTGCAACACCAGAAAGGAAAGTAAATAACAAAACTTTACTGATTGCACGCATGTAGCAAAATAGGAAGAATACAACAATTAAATCTGTAGTCAATTCGGGGGTAAACACAGCTGCCGCCTCTGGCAACTAAAATGCCAGTAACACGAATAGGTATCGAGACGAACGTGTATTGGGTGACAGATACGATTAGGTCATGCTATGCTGCTTCAAGTCAAGTCTATGCTGCTACGCCACACTTAATCAACCGTATTAACTGGAAAGCGATTGCTGTCAGTACCAACGACGTGAACAAGAAGTATTCGTGTCATGTACCCAATGGCTGTCCATATCATCATGCCCAATCCAGGTTACAAGCACGCCGAGTGCGTTCTCCTCGATGCTTCTAGACATGGATTTGTCTAGCATGATGATGTACCCAGAACCAGAATTTGTCCGAAAACACGACATGTGGACTTTATTACTATTTTCCTGTATTTCCTTACTTATTTCCTGTACTTAGTTTTGTCGTTGAGTGCATCACTGTCAACACAAGTCTCTGTACTGCACTACCAAAAGAAGCCGTAATAATGGCCACCTTGCAGATAATCTGTATTGCTCTAGAGGTCATCGAACTTTCCGTGTGGATACTTGTCGAGCTGGTAAAAAACCCACTTCCTGGATCTTCCACGGACCTTGATGTCGATACGATTCTGAAAAGATGATCTGGTAACAAGTTTGTCCTCTCGGGCATCAGTGGCGTGAGGCCATTGAGATTACAATGGTTGGATTCCAATTCCAACAAATGGTAGTAGCAATACTGCGGACTGACGAACCTCGCTCTGAATCTAGCATCTTCTTGCTTTAATCAGAATTTGACGTTTGCATCATACCTCCTTCAAGGCGTTGCAATTTTAATAGCCAGATGTGGAAAATTAAATTATTCAATAATATTCACTTTTTAATCTCTTTTGTTTAGTGCCAGGCTAATTTAAACTCTTGAACTGTTTAAGCTATAATTAAAAATAAAGCTAGACATCATAAATTTCATTTTGTAATTTACTGTAACTAAATGGCATTGAGTTTCGAAGAAAATTCAACTATATCTGTACCTCACTTTCAACCTTAAAACAGTTTGTTTAAGGCAGGAACAGGAGAAAAAAAATCACGATATTTTTTTCTACACTAAAAGCTTGAAATTATAAGCTTCATTTTAACATTAAAATATTTATTTATGAATTGAATTTATTTAAAACCGTAGATTTTTTATTCGGAAAGAGTCAGGTAAATTAAAACGCCCGCTTTTCTTGTTGAGTCTTTCCCGAAGGAAAGGAACGAAAGCTGTCAGAGCCTGAGACAGAATGGACTTCTACACGATAGATGGCGACACCACCTATCTCAACCTCCATAATTTAGGTATGGAACTGGAGGAGAGGGAAATATTCTCCAGCCACCTGCTCTTGCGATTTCTGCTGCGACCGACCACAGGACTGTCGGATCCACTGATTTAACGAGCACGTGCTCCGTGTGTACTCGGAGGGTATTTGGTGGCAATGAGCATCGAACCCAGGCCCTCCTGTATGGAGTCCGATGCTCTAACCACTAGGCTACCCACGCTTGCTAAAAATTAAATATTTCGTCAATCTAAGCCAGAGGTGAGCAACGCGTTTTGGCTCGCAGGCCACATTGTAGGAGCGGAGGATACGGGAGGGCCGCACTTTTTTTAAAATTATTCCATTCATTATAAAAAATAATAAATCTAAGTTGACCAAAATAGTGATGGTTTTATTTAATTTATTTATTGTGCTAATTTCATATCGTCTGTAATTGCAAGCACTTTAATTTTAGAATCATGTTAATGAGACAAATGTACCCTATCATACTTTCCTACATTTTCTTAATTTTTCTTAATTTTTCATTTTCTACATTTTCTTACTACATCTTCTTTCTACATTCGTGCTCGTTTAAATTCTCCTCACAACCTGCAAGTTTATGTTATTTTGTTGTACTTGTATCTATATTTACTCTTGTTGATCTTCATGCAGCAAAAGCTCACACAAATATATGTCGACTAAAATACAGAGAACATTTTCCCAGAAAAAGTTTCTTCATACATGAGAATTTTTCAGTTGACAAGGAGTTGTAAAAGTCAAAGTCAAAAGTCATTAAACATTTCCTTCACACTGTGATCTAACTTCAAGTCAATAAGTTCAAGTCGTAGCTCCTCAGGTACTGTATCAATATCAGCAATAATAGAATAACAGGAAAAATTGAATTTAGGTTAGCTAAAGTTTTTTAAATGCATGAAATCTTTTTGTGACCTCGTCCTCCTAACTACGTAGATTATCTCTTAGTAGAAGCACTTTCAGGTACTTCGTTTCCCTAAAAGCAAAAAATAAAAGATGAATTTGTGATCGAGCATGGAAATATGAAATCTCGGTTCAAAGCGGATTTTCTGACTCTTTTAGCGGGTAGAATAAAAATATTTTGCGGGCCACTATTTGCCCTCCCTCCTGACCTAAGCTATTTATTTTAACTATGAATATAAAAGAATAAATTCGCATATATAATAATGATGAGTTATAAAAGCAATTTACGTTTTTCAACGCGAATTTAAAATGTAGCAAAAATCACCAAACCAATTATATTTTTAAGCAACTGTCTGAGACTCATTTTTTTTAAGTACTTAAGATATTTGAAATATTTTCTTTATAATTTATCTACTTTGGTCATTTATTTAGCATGAAAATATATCCATATCTGTTTTCATATTTCAATCAATCGAAATATTTATTGTATTTATGAAGTATAAACATAATATTTTGATATTTATTCTAAGTACTTGTTAATTATATTATAACTACACTAGGATACATAATCAATATAGTAGAAAAGCTTTCCACGAGTTCAATATCAGACATTTTCTATGTTTAAACCTTTATATCAACAAAGAATATATTTTATAAAGAATAGTTTTTTCTAAAAAAAGGCTGCAAAAAATGCAGTTTTTCAACACAGGATGTATTCAAAGTGTTTCTGATATTACTAGAAAGGAAAAAAATGACGTGTAATGTATTTTTTCCCTGTATACGTATTATTGTTTTTAATTCCCGTCTATTGTAATGTTTATTTATAAATGATAGTTATTCCACGATTACTTTTTGATGAAATTAAACTGTCGACTGTCTTGTTCACATAATGATAATAATTAATTTTTTATGGGTAGAAAGGGTTTGACTTTTTTTGTATAATTAAGTTTATTGAGTTAACAAATGATTTTGTTTGTTTAATAGCAATAGTATAAAATACAATTCACAGATTAAGTTATAACATTGTTTGTATACTTGATTTAAATATATTACAGTAGTTATTAATATTAAACAATTTAAGTTAATGCGTTGCAATGAATTCTTTTAGTTTACTCAAAAAGAAGACATTTATGAAGATTAAGATTAAAATCACTTACTTTATCCAAAGCGCATACATTGAGAACCGTTTTATATCTGTTTTCATCGAAGTTGCTTCCGAAAATTACGTTTTGCTTAACACTCCCTCCAAAAACCCAAGGTTCTTGAGAAGCATAGGCCACTTTACCTCGCACTTTCACCTCTCCAGAAACAATTGGAAGCTCTCCAAGAATTGACATTAGGAGAGATGTCTGGAAGAGAATACGAATCATTAAGATTTAATTTCATGTTTCATGCGATTATTTTTCTATAAACATATTTCATTTCACGTATTACATATATTGTTTGACATTTGAGCAAAGTTTTTTTCTTTTCATTTCAAATGGGCTGCTTTTGTGGCATTTTAGAGATAACAAACAAACACATAAGTTCCCCAAATGCGAGAGCCATTTCACTAGTGGCACCATCTAGTGGCGGCTCTCGCTAACAAATTTTTCATGCTTGAATTTATTAAATTCAAGCTCTACGTATTGCAGTGATTTAATTTTTCCGAGAGTAACAGGGCCAAATTGATAATCAAGGAATCTTTTCCATGCTACATAATCATATGACATGCGTGTCTACGATTTTGATATCCAAAAAATCTATCGGCTGCAGCGGAAATCGAACTTGCCACCTTGGGCTTACGAGGCGGGCACGCTATCTCAAAGCCACCAAGCCAACCATTTGGGTAATTTTTCTTTTTTTTTTTTGAAAATTAGCAGACTTTTGTTGTTGCTGTAAAATACATATGTTTTAACAGTACATATCTTTAAAAACAGCACACGCAACATGTTAACTATTTTAATGTAATAAAAGCATATTATTTGACAAAAGTGTTCCCGAATGTATTTATTTTAAGGGGTGTTGGGAATCTAAAATCTTCTTAATATGACAGTTTTGAGTTTTTACATTTTCAAAAAAATTGCACAGATTTTAACCTTTCAAAAAATACCTTACTTTAATCTCTAGGGTAATTAGAAGTCCTTAAACCCTATTTTTAAATAATCATTGAAATTGGGCCACAACTATTTAAATGGCGAAAAATGTAAACAAAGTATTTTCTTTTTGCTTGAAAGTTGAATGAATAACGAAAATCAAAACATTTAATCCAGAATTACTAAAAAAGTGTTTTCATGCAGATACACAAAATCCCAATGAAAGTATAAACAACGTAATATGATCTCGTGTACCGAAGAAAATATTTGTACAAATAGAAGCACTATCATTGGGTACATATGATGTAATTTCATGGGTTAAATTTCACTATGTTTGATAAAATATTTTATAAATTATTAAAAAATTCAAGTTAGCTAAAAGCTCATTTCAGTATAATGAAAAGGTGTACCTTAATTGTATGAAAAATTTCAAGGATGTACATATAACAGATTTTGAGAAAATGTACATCGAAAACAGCCCATTTAACATTGTCAGTATAGAGGTTTTCAACTCCCCTTAATGTCTAAAATATTCTTCTTGACGTTAACTACATTATAACTTTAAACATTTTTGCGACCGCGGTAGCCAAATGGTCGTGTCCGACGTTGTTGAAGCCGAGTTCTGATCCACCACAGTCTCGCTGTTTAGAGGGGCAGATACTCATTAAATATATCCTCACATGGGCATGACGTATAAGTTTGGAGATTGGGTGCCAGTTCAAATCTTGAACTCGTTACTTGAGTGTGATTGAAAATTACGTCCGCCGTCCAAAGCCCTCGTGTTGTTTCTATATACGTCATCAGTGGAGAACACAAGGGGGGTCCTGGGGGTCCGGACCCCCCTCCCAGAGCCCTTGATTTTTTTCCGATTGGTTATAATTCTAAGTATGTAATACGTAAAATGTAATTAAATATTTGTTATTAATGATTAATTTTATTAATTAATGCTAATTATTTATTCAATAATTAGTTTTTTACTATGTTTTATTCCTGAAAATGGACAAAATCAAAAATAGCATGATACAAGAATGGTGAACTTTCAACCTCGGACCCCCCTCCTTTGAAAAATTCCTGTGTGCGCTACTGAACAGACTGATATATTATTATTGTTTTCATTGTTTTTCATGTATACAAACATAGATAGTATAATAATAATGCAAATATCAAATAAATTTAATTTGTTTAATTAGTGAGATATATGTTTCTCAACTCTTTCACTTAGTTTTTGCAAGTCGATTTCAATGCATGTGTATTTGCGTATCAAAATTGATGTTGCAGATTTTCGTGCGTTAAGTTTGAGCACGATTTATGTTGGATGAATTTCAATTTAGGAAA
>BMAV01006409.1:274840-286190 GCA_019973955.1 Trichonephila inaurata madagascariensis
GTTCAGCTACACAAGGGCTTTTGGCGACGGACCACGTAATTTTGAACCATGGTCAAGTGACGTGGACGACACCTGAGCTGGCACCTCCTCTCCTACCACACCACACCAACGGGAGGATGTTTCAGCTCTCGACAAATTTAACGTGCATCGCTCCATGCTGACTTAATAGCCAAGAGAGCACGATATAGTTGACAAGGCAGTTCGAGGATAACGCGGGAACTAGGGACCAATGGGACGATAGCGAGGGAAATGACAACACGATGCTGCCGAGATAAGACACTACGTGGCAATATATATATATATTTAAATGATAACTTCTATTGGCGCGATTTGCTGGAGAGTGAAATTGACTGAACGTCACTCTCGGGAATGTAACGTACATTCGGCTTTTTTCGCCTTCAGTCGGACATGCACATCGAGAGCGATGTCAACAAAGACAAAACTAAGGAATCAAATGTGCCTTGAACTGTCAGATTCAATTCTCAGATTCAAAATGACTTTGAATGAGTGAGAGAATATTAAGGTCGCACTGTTCAGCTACACAAGGGCTTTTGGCGACGGACCACGTAATTTTGAACTACGGTCAAGTGACATGGACGACACCAGAGCTGGCACCCCCTCTCCTAATTACCACACCACACCATAGGAGGACGTTTGAGCTCTCGACAGATTTAACGTGCAACTCTGCCCTACACGGCGGGTCTTTAGTGGTACTGGGCTCGAACTCATGACAAGCCTGCCATGATCCGATACTTTGACCACTGGGCAACCGCAGCCCTCTTATAGTTAGGGCGAATTGACTCCAAAATCTAATGATTTCTGCCCTGCAGAAAGCAAACTTTACAAGTAAATTTCTCATTTATTTAAATAGATATTTTTTACATTAACTTTTAGGAAATTTTGTATGTGAATGGTGCTATTATGTTTAAAAAGATATGTATGTTTGAAAATAAGCATAAAAAAATGGACATTTGATACATAATCCAGAAATAAATTGAACCTGGAAGGGGTTAATACAGTGTTTCTCAAACTGCAGGGTGTGTCCCCTAGGGGAGCGTGACAACTCTACGAGGGGGGCGCGAGCGTATTGAAAAGTCGAAAACAAAAGATGATTTTAAAAAATTATTAATTTACTGAAAATAAACGAAAAAAAAAAAACATTCTGACACAATAAAAAATAAAATACACATTTACATTGATACACTTATAAATGTATCAGTACTGCACGATGTACTTTTAATGAATTTAACAATACTAAGTTAAGAACAAGTTTAATAAGTATGAGTGACCGCAAGGGATTATATATATCATATGTAAAATTATATACAAAAATTAACAATTATCTTAATAATTTATACTTTTAATAACCAATCCCTTAACTGCTGTTTAAAAGTTACGCACTACGCTTCCCAATGACATCTTTCACGTAGACGCGCTATGTGGCGCATATGATGTATTGGAGGGGGAAAGGAATAAATAAGAAAATCCTCTGAAATAAGTAAACCCTTTGTAAACTCTGTCACAGTCCTTTTATTTCATTCCAAAGTCTTCGGAATAATTTTATGGATAGCAGTGCACAGAAAACTTCGGAATGACGTACATATACGCCCAGGACAGGTAACGTTTTGGCTGAGCAAGACATATATACGCCAGTGACACTTAAGAGGTTGAAATCGTACTGTAGGTTTAACGTCAAAGTATAGTATTATTGAATTCAAAATATTGTTATTGTATGGAAGGGGACGTGTGATGGAAATTCTGATTGAATATTGGGTCGCAAATATTGAAAGTTTGAGAAGCACTGGGTTAATAACTGAACAGTCAAATGTTTACGCCAATACGCTTATTCATTTTCTTTTTATTTTAAATTCCCTTTTCGTCGAAACATTTTTGAAGCTCACTGAAAAATAGAAGATGTTTATGAATAATAATATTTTATTGCAGGATTTTTATTGTAACAGCTGAGTTATTCTTTAACGCAAATACCTGGAGACAAATGCGTTAAACAATGCTGTCCTAAATATTTCACATCTTTTAGTTCTCAAACAAATCTGGACTAAGCAGATAATACAAAATGCACACAGGAAATATATGCCACGTCCTTTAAATACTTTAAAGATTAAGAAATTTGCAATAAAACAAATATCAAACGTCAAATAGTGTTTCAGTACAATAATATAAAATTGCAATTGAAACAAAATATGCTTTTATAGAATGTGATAAATATTTTTAAAAAAATCAAAATTTTCCATACGTAAAAGATCCGAAATTAGCTAAAAGTTATATATTCATTTGTAAGGATAATTACTATATAGCGGTTGAGCCACAAGTTCGTTTAAACTTAAAAAAAATCTTAAAAAAAGGAAAAAATTATGATAAAGTGCGGTTTGCAAGAAAGCCAAAAATTTTTTTATCAGCAGCAAAAACATTTTTAGTTAAAAAAGTCATTCATAGATAGCACAGTCATACGAGAAATTCAGCAGAATTAAGCAAATTCATCTTGTAATAAAAGATAGTAAAACTATATAGCATTTCTCATTCGCTTTCATAATGATATCATTTCCCGATCTACCATTATCTTATTGAAATTGCTCTACATAAAAGGAAAGTCAAATAGAATAATTGCGTTGTGGAAATTTCGCAATGCGAAAGGAAAAGTCTTCACCCTTTCGCCGTGTTTCCTCCCATATCGTGTACTGGAATGCTGAAGCTCAGTGGCGTAACGTGCACCTCCGCATTGCGGGGAGTCTTGGATTTTAGGGGTCCCAAAGCCTGATTGGTGTTGAGTACGTACCCTTTTGTAAGGTCTGGCTTGGGGCCGAAAACTTGATTTTGCATGGGGGGCCTAAATAGTCTCTGTTACGCCACCCGTAAAACTAGTCAAAAACAACAACAACAACAAAACTGTTCGAAGAAACTAACTCTTTAGAGAATTGGTCACGAAGTGGAAGAACGCCGTTGCAAGAGGACCGTATTACTACGGTGGAAACCAATATGAATGAATTAGCTTAGGAATAATCCATGAGGAACAGCAGTATCAGTGCTCGAAGGGCTGGAGGGATATTGGATGTACCTTACTCATCTATTCGACATGGCCACCATGGGATATTGTATCTCTATCCCTACAAATTGCTGTCACTGCAGAAGTAACAACCGGAAGAAATAGCTATGAGGGAATCATCTGACGTGTGAGCTACAGCAAGAAATGAAAGCGACCCTCAGTGATTGGTCAGTATTTTCTGGGGGAATGAGGCGCATTCCACACTTCACGGGGATATCAACAACTAAAACGCTCGTACACAGTGGCGCAAAGGAGAACATTTGGGTCCCCCAGAAAAAGCAGGTTTTGAGACCCTAAGTTGGATTTTACAAAGAGTAGGCACTTGGTGACAGTCAGGCTTTAGGCCCCCTAGAACTCTGCCCCCCGCAATGCGGGGGTGTACGTTACGCCACTGCTCGTACATGTGCAACGTAAATTACTCGTGAATACATGACGAAGTCACTGCATTCACACACAGCTAAGTTGACCATTCATTTTGTCTATCTTTGTAGGATCATTCTTCTTTGAAGAATTGTGTCCCAAAATGGGCTGGTAAGTGGTAACCGTTGCTTTTTTGCGTGACAAAGTACCTGCATTAAATCAAAAAAAAGTGTGGTATCTGTAATAAGCTGTATGCAGGATGGCGCATCACCACACTATGTCAATCCAGTAAAACGATTCCTATTGAGTACTTTTGTTGAAAATAGAGTGATCGATTGAGGTTGCAAAAGATTGCGCTGCCTCCACGACTACCTGACCTCAATCTGTTCGATTTTTGGTTATAAGTCTATTTGAAAGCACTTGCGCAGAGTTCGTCCTCTCCAACATTGACCAGACTCAAAGATTCTGTCGGTCGTGAGGTTTCTGCAATTCATTCCGAAATGTTGCAGGCAGCTATTACGGGCTTTGTGAGTCACCTTAGTTGTGCTGTACAATGTCCTGGAGGTCTTGAAGAATAACTGTCATAGCAAGAATAAATGAGTGGAGTGTACTAAAGTGAGTGAGTGAATATTAACGTCGCACTGTTCAGCTACACGAAGGCTTTTGGCGACGAACCTCGTAATTTTAAACCATGGTCAAGTGACGAGGACGACACCTGACTGGCACCCCCTCTCCTAATTATTACACCACATCCAACTGGAGGACGTTTAAGCTCTCGATTGATTTAACGTGCATCGCTTTCCTACACGGCGAGTCTTTAGTGGTACAGGGCTCGAACTCATGACATGCCTACCATGATCCGATACCTTGACCACTGGGCTACCGCAGCCCCATGGGGTGTACTAGTCCTGTTAATTGTGCTTCAAGTCGTCAGTGACCTTTACCGGTGACAGTTTTAACTAAAAAAAAAATTTCTGCTCCCAAAATTACATTGTTTTTTTAGAGCCTTTCTTACAAATCGCACTTTACCATGATTCCTTTCCTTTTTCTATGGATTTTTAATGTTGTAAAAAATTTTCGGCTCTCCAGGTGAATGATTTTTATCTTTTCCTATCCATAAGGGCCTTAACTTTAACTAACAATTGTAAATAAGGAGGGGTATAATAACAGCCATAAATTAAATAATAAAGAGCACTTCAAACTTTCGTGACTTACAAATTTACACAGTTATAGCAATTATTTACCGTAAAGGTGTAATAATAGCTATAAGCTCAATTATATAAAGCGAAATAAAAATTGATAAGTTCTCTCTACGTTTCCCATCCATTAGATACAACAGCAGTTCACAGTAAAGAACTATAACATAATAAACGTTCCCTTATAAAATGTAATGGACTTTAAATGATTCATAAAGACCTTTCCACATCCAACAGGTCCAACAACAGCAAGCAGTTCTCCTGGTTTAACAGTAAGAGTGACATTTCGAAGAGTTGATTCACCATCCTGCAAAATAAGAAATATCTTTCAAATCTGTACAGAAATAAACGAGCAAAAATAATGCTTGTGTCAGCACACACACATTCTGAAATATATACGAAAAAGATTAAGTAAGTTATTCGTGTGAGGGGATATATTTACTTTATTCCATGAGGCAACAACTTTTTGCATCCAAATGCCACACTGGCTCAGTTTAGGTCTGAGGTTTGAAACATCTAAATGCGATGTTTCTTGTTGTTCTTCTAAAAGTAAAAATTTCTGCAAACAAAAGAAAGAAATATATAAAAATGCAAGATAATATTTTTATAAATTCTTTGTGAAAGAGAAAAACTGTATAAAAAAATCAACGTAATTCCTTTTATACTTTGACAATTCCACATATTAATATAATTTCGTAGATTAATGTTATAAATTCTTATAAGTGTAATTCCCAAGCCAATAATTTTCAAACATAATATAGTTCATTTAACTCTTTATTATCTCCATTTATTTATAAGTAATAAAATATTTATATAAATTGTGTACGATTTTGACTAATATTTTTAGCTTAAACCTCGATTTTTAGTTTCATAAAAATGAATATTCATTTTGAAATTATTCAAAAAAAATTTATTCATTAAACTGTTTTTATAGTCTTATAAAATGCTGTCAAGTTAACACAGCTTTGTAAAATTTAAGAAAAGCTTTTTATTTAAAAACAAATATATGAAATGACTCGGGGGAAAAAAAATTTTTTTTTCATAGGAAAAGCACACATATACAGAATGACTACAACAATTGAAATAAAAACATCCTGTTTTTTCGCAATAAATATAATTTTTGAAAAAAATAAACATATATATTGATAAGTTTAATGATATTTTATAAGTAACATGGTATATGATAAGTAAAAAAGTTTTTTTAAAAAAAAAAATACGGAAAAACGAAAGAAAAAAGAAAAGGAAAACATTTTAAGCATTTTAAGGAAGCAAGTACAGATTCTAGTTTAAAAATTTGAGAATATACAACATAAAAATTGTTTTCTTAAACAATGAAGGAAAAACTGATATTTTATTATGTGCCCATTAGCATGTATTACTGATTCCAAGCATCTCAGGATAAAATCGACAAATTTTTTACTAGTGTCTGAAGATAATTTATGTCATTCTGGTTGCAGAACATGTTTAAAGGATCATCACTCACAATTTTATGTTTTTACACTACTTATTCTAGAAAGGATCTTAAAATAAGATCTCAGAAATTGTCGGAGGAAGTTCAGTTATATTAAACTTCTTGCAAAAAGGTCTACAATTACTGATAAACTTTTTTTTGTCCAATCTATTCAAAATACCGCGAAAAAAGATGATTACAACAATAGACCCGACGCAGAGGCGTAACTACAGTCGTATCAATGATACGGGGCCCTCAAGCTACAGGGGCCCCAACATGTGTAACTACAGTCCTACTCATATCTGAAAAAGGGCCCCGAAAGAATTTTGATACAAGGTCCTCTTAGAACTAGCTACGCCAGTGCCCGACAGAAAGAAATTATTCACCAACTTACAAAATCAAAGCGTCTAAAATTTGCTAAAGCAAATCAATTACAGATTTACAACTTTTAGAAAAGTAATCATCAACCTATCACTTAGAGAAAGTTAAATAATCCCATCACATTAACAAAATTACGTCTAATTGTCAAACAGTACATTGTAAAGGCTTGGCTTGCAACGCTATTTTCTGATGGGTAAAAAAAAGAGGGCGCTGCTGTGTTTGATGGAACTGGTTTTTCTTTTGAGCTTGAAAAAGACTGGAATGGAAAGAGACCTGATGAACAAGATGTCTGTAGTACTTTTCTAAGATTATATGCCTTGAAAATAGAATTGTGTGTTCTAAATTAATACTAATGACTACCGGTTGATGGTAGTCATAATTTAGTTAACGATATGACATTGTAACAATGTCTAATACGCCGTAAGCAGAGAATAAAAGCTCGTTTTCATTAAAGTATTATGGGTCACGTGGTTTATTTGGATATGCTGAAAAAAATTCAATATAAGGCTATGGTTCGATGAAAACTTAACATTCCAGCAAGATCAAAACACATATACAGAGAACATGTGATGCGTTTATAACTGTGTGCAAAGCATAAAATAATGTGGAGAAATAATCAAACATGTGGTTAATTTTTTTTTTCAGAACGTTGCGAAAAATATAAATTTATGCCAATATATGATTTAATAAAAAGGTTCTAGCAAGTTGTGACGGGCTCGTCACGTTTTCTACAAAAATCTCTTCTTGGGTTCTTTGGGGCCGAAAAAGGCCAATTCTTTCTAACCAAATCCAGAAGCAAAAAGTGAACTTGCAAATTAGAAACCTTTTAAGTAGCAGAAGTTTAACGTAAGTGTATGACCTATTGGGGAGTGATTATGCTAGTCTGGTTTAAGCGCGTAAACTGAAGGAAGAGAAGAAAGCCGCCGTTGATTGTGAAGCTATTCGTGACAGAACGAGCAAGTCAAGGTGGATCCAATTCCACGCGAGATAAGCAAAAGATATTTAGGATCCGAGAGGATTGCGATTAAACAAGAAACCTAAGGTAGGGATAATTTTAGTATCCATTAGTAACTGTGATATAAACAGATTAGGAATAGTAGGAGAAAGTTAAATATCGTGGTTATATAAGATCGCGCTTATTTGGTAATACGTACTGTGTGTTTTCTCACCTCAGATCCGCTCCACAAGTCATAATATAAATATATATATTTCTATTGTTAGTGTTTAAGTTAAGATCTTAATAGACATTTTAAGATCACACATGATAACGCCTGGTTCTTCATTCAATCCCACACCTCTAGATCACGAAGTTAACTTAGGAGTGAGGTATCCCCCATGGGGGGAATACTTCACAAAGTGATTTGGATAAATAATGTATAATCGAAACAAAATAGTAAAACACGAAAAATTGATTAAATCGTACTAGAAAAAAAACTTCCAATGACATTTAAATGCAAAGTTTGTGAAAAATCTTTACCTGAATACGCTTGAGAGATATGATGGATTCCGCTCCCTGAGCTATAGCATAAGGGAAAAACAAAGTCATAGCAAGTCGAAGGTTGTTGAAGAGGGACATGCACACGAACACTTTTTCAGGGGTGAGATCACCCTTCACTCCTAACACAAAGACGACAAAAGCGACGAGGAGAATCAACTTCGAAGAGATGAAAAAAACAGCCAAGTTGATACCCCTCAAGATAGATGTTCTCCGGATTTTCGAAACTTCTTTCCTGTAAGCGAAATAAATGATGTCGAACAATGAAACAGCTTATACAGTGAAAATCAATTAACGCGAAGCTGAAGGAACAGAAATATTTTTTCGTGTTAAAAGAATTCCGTATTAAAGGATATCGCAACAAAAAAAACCGCATAACAACAAAATTAAGTTTATTAAAGTTTATTTTTTTTACATAGATAAGTATATATGTATTTTTTTTAAAATAAAAATCAATGAAACAAAAACATTCACAAGAACTTGAAGAAATTTAATACAAAATTGTCAAATGTTTTGAAAAACAAAACATTTATTCAGTTTTTGGAAAATAATCTGATACTTTCTTTGAATTTTTTTTGGCATTAAACTGTCAACGAATTGCTCGATGTCGTCCATTTTGTTATTCATTTCACCATTGAAATGTGCGTCTAAATAACTACGCATACTTTTCATGACGTTCCTCATTTCGGATGATGTGGGAACATGAGCTGCATTATTCATTTCAATTTCATCGTCGGAATCCGCATCAAAGATGCTTTTTTGAGCTTTGAGCAAACTCCATATCTCTTTGTCTGCCATAATTGGGCCTGAACATACATTACCATCATCTACTTCAATGAATTCTACCGATAATACAATAGGACAGTTCGATCCGACTGGTGTTTTCCGTATTTTGTTCATTCCCAGAAGAGAAATTTGTGGAGGTGGTGGGACCAATCCCCATCTGGGTCTAGTGAAACTAGACCAGATCCATGAACCTATAAATCTGTACAAAGTCTAAGAACAGCAGGGGAGAGCAACAGCCTCCTCACAGGAAAACCCCAGACATTACAGAATGTGCCGAGGAGTAAAAAGGACTGATATTACATTTGGTGCAAATTGGGAAGCTTCTTTTGCCGCCTTCAAAATTCATGCACCTCAGGTGACTAGTCGAAAATTGCGAGAATGCCGTCTGATATGATCTGGAACCTTTAAATGATATGGCAGATTCAGGGACTTTGAAAGTACCATGGGTGTACAGGAGAGACTACCCAGGTTCTACATATTAATTCCTTAGACCTGGAGAAGATCTCAGTCGACGTAAGGACCATGTGGTCTTTTGGATCCACAAGATCGCTGGTAGCCGCTTTCGCAAAGGTTCGCCGCTACTTTGTCCCCGGGCAGGCCTACATGAGAAGGGACCCACTGTAGATGGATAGGGTGCCGATCTGAAAGCTGTTGAAAAAGGTGTAGAATAATCCTGCTGGTACAGTCGCCGATAGATGGCCATTTCGATAAATGTTGGATGGAGGATCAGAGGAGATCTTTTCAGATGGAGGAAATCGTTTCGTGTTAAGAGAAAAAATATTTCGGGACCGTTGTGTTATTTCGTGTTAACCGATATTTCGTCTTAAGCGTTTTCGTGTTAAACATATTTCACTGTACTTTACAACCTATAGCTCATTCAGTTATAATTTGTATAATTATATCCATTACTATTTCATGTCTGCTATATATATTGCATATTGTGTACCTATCAATACAAGATGGTTTTCTCATGTGTCTCTTAAATAATGTATTTAAAAATTACATTGTTCAGATGATCGCCAGAACTTTTGTGCGCTATTGAATTTAAATGCGTTCGTTCAAAACAGGATTTCTACATAATCAATGTAGAATCAATAAGAACGTATTCACTATTGCTTTACAAATTCTAAAATGCTCTTTTCCCCTAAAAATTAACGTTAAAATCTTGAACCTCTTGACGCATATGTTTTGGAGTTCATCGATTAGGCAGAATTAATTGCTCTTCACGTTTATTTTAACAAATGAACCCTCTCCTCTACATGAAGGTATTGGAATATTGCGTTCTATTAATATCTACAAAATAGTTTTTTAATTGATTGACAAATTATTTGTATATTTTTAAATTGGCTTTCAACAGTTCAATACAAATCAGCGAAAAAAAAAGTAAGGTGTAACATATTGGATTTTTTGTTATGAATATAAATTGTATTATATCCCAGAAGGGTTCATGTTATTTAACTAAAAATGATTGAGTATTCAATATAATTTCCAGACACACACAACACGGGTTGTTTCTATATAGTTAAACTTTTATCAGCCTTAATTTTTTAGAGCTAACATAACTTGTCAGGATAAAGCTTTTCCCCTCAGTTTAACACAATATAATTTTAAAATACATAATACATCTTCCACAATTCTTTTGTGCATTTTTTTTAACTCAAATTTCATACTCCCCAAAATAAAATCACTGATAAGGCAAACGAAGATTATATTTCTTCTACAAAAAAGAGTAAAACTTACTTTCGTATAGAATCGACAAGATTGGCGAAAGGAAACTCCCATCCATACATTTTAATTACTCTCATTCCGCCAATTATTTCATTCATCAACCGGATTCGCTCATCGGTTAAAGCAGCTGTCTTCAACCTGTTGAAAAGAAGCCACAACATTCGAGTGAAAATAACAATACTACATCAATTTGTAAATGTTTAATGCAATTAAAAATTAATGTAGCACAACGTAGTAGTTTGCTCAGGTTCAACAGAATAAATGAATGATTTTTGACTATTTCGGTAAAGTTCTTCACAGTATTATCTATTTAGAAACCCCTGAAATCAAATTTAAATAAAATATTAATTTGGTCTTATGTTTTCGAAAGTTATATTTCAATTAGATTTCAAGCAAAAATATGTATAATTCCGATTTCAAATCAAAAATTGATAGCAAACATTGATAGAATTTTATATTAGTTTTGACATTATCTTCAAAGTTATCGTGACATAATAACTTTCGTCAAAAATTTATAAAGAAATATTACTTGAAAAAGATTGTAGAAAAATTTTTAAATACATTTCAGATTTTTTTTAAAAAGGTATATTTCTTTTAAGTATTGTGTAAATCACAAATTCCTCACATTTTCAGCTTAGTGAAAATTTAAATACAACTCATTAAAAGATATATTCATGCAAAATCTGTGAATTAAATTTTCATAATTGCTTTGTATGATATATGCTTTATAACAGAGGTTCTTTACCCGTTCAGGACCAGGCGATTTTTTTTGTTAAGCCTAACTTCATTTAAATATTCATATTAAATCATTACTGTAATAAAATTAGCAGAAACTTTTAGTTTATAATTATTTTTAATTTCGTAAATTCAAAATTAAGATCACACCGGTTTGA
>BMAV01006409.1:286290-318478 GCA_019973955.1 Trichonephila inaurata madagascariensis
TCAAGATTTTGTACACCCCTCCCGAATTTCCAATACATGGCTAAGTGATTTAAAGGTTCTTCAACAATCTAGATTGCCTCTACTACTTATACAGACTTTTTCCAACGCTTCTTTTTTCCTTTACTTTTTTCCATTCATTGAGGGAAGTTTAGTGATCTCTAGTCTAGGATGGTACAACTTTCAAAAATTTTCTATAAGGTCTTTCACACACTCTGTAAAGGAGGGCAATCTTTACATTAAATGAGAGACCTTCGTGGACCTCCTAGAAAGGCGCTGAGGATCCTGGGAGTCCGCGGACCACAGTTTAAGAACCGCTGCTTCAGAGAATTCGGTCTTTAAAGCTTTTTTCCACATGGATTAGCGAACATGTTAATAATTATAAATGTTTCGATCTTTTCCTAGAGAAACTAACTTCAAGCTTGAATAGAAAGAGAAATATATAAAGAATTTTATAGCCAATAAATTTCAACTACAGAAAAAGTTCTCTCAATAGTTTTTTTTTAATCTACATAATTCATTTAAATATTCTCATCGCATTAAAAGATTTCTGCTTTTCAAGACTATAGATAAAACTAAGTCGATTATTTTTGCTTTCAGCAATATTACCTGAGCTTTGAAAACAGTTTTCCCATCATCCCTTGAAAAGGTATGTACAGCAAAAGAACAGATACTCCAGCAAGACTAGCATAACCGATATGCATCCAAAGAACGGCAATGATGATAGCTGTTTGGATGGGCCCGGCAATTAAATATGGAAGGTATACAACAGACTAAAATGATAAAAACATATTATTCAATCATATGAATACAAAACTTCAAGTCAAAATAAAAAAATTAAAAATAAACCACAGAAAAAAATTTCATATTAAGGCCGGTTTCACACGAGACAACCTTATGCCGATTAACTCGTTTCTTGCCACCACTCCTCTAAAGTGAAGAAAGAAGAGAATTCTTTTCACACGCGGGCACAAAGTTGACTGAAGAAGTGCCGTACTCATCGGTACAATGATAGAATCCGAAGAAGCAATGCGAAATTTTCCCTATTTTCAGAACACATGTAGCCACCTGTGAAGTGCGTAGCTTCAACAATATCCTTTTATTTGAGACAACCAGGGGGGAAAAGTACGCGTAATTTTTTTCTTTTCTTCTTACGAGAGCTTGAGTGAGAGCCAGTTGACCACATGTGAAGGGATTCAGGCGATGTCTATTCAAGCTAGCTCCCAAATGTCTATTCCTTCTATTATGTGCGGCACAAGATGACTCGTGTGAAAGATCTGATTACTGAATACTGACATGTGGAAATTTCAAAGATAATTAACATTCTGAAGTTTTATACAGGATTTATATTTCTTGGATAAATAAAAAACGCACCAGTATTAAATAAAAATTTTAAAATTATTTTCAAATAATAATGAAGTATATATATTTTTAATTTACTTATTATTTACTTATTATAATAATAAATTGGATTTTAATTATTTAAATGGATAAAACAGTGGACCGTCTAGAGTTTCTATGCGGTCCAACACAGAATTAGAAACAATTCATTTTCAATGTTGTAAAATTCCTCTGTGGACTTACTCCATTTTTTGCATATGTAAAATTTATATAGCTGTGCTAATCTATAACGAAATTGATTACAAAAAAAAATTTTGCATGTTCGATAAATGAAACTCACTCAAATAAATATGCACAGAATTATTAAAATATGCTATTTTGCTTTTATAAATAAGTTATAGTAAATGAGAAAAGTTAGAAGTTTCAACGTATTGGAAAACATTTTTCCGATAAGTTGACCCTGTAAGAAATCTTTAAATGTTTGCCCATTAAAAAAGAAACGTCATCCCAAAAACGTTTGCCATCACTGAGCTGAAGAATTTCCAAACAATAAAATTTTCTTCATTTCTAATGTTGAAGATTTTGGTAAGAGTACGTTGAAAAAAAGGGAGATGTTCTGAAATCTTTAGTTTTTAATAAAGCATGCCTTATATATATATAAAAAAAATTTTGAATTCAAAATTAAATCTCATTAAGAGGTTTGGTACAAAAAATGCTCTTAAGGTAAAATACTTGTATTAACTAAAGAATAAAATAAACTATTCTTTAATATTTAATATTCCATTTCAATAAATATACCAATAACATGCACAATACAATACAGCACATATACAGTATATACCAATAATACGAACAGTAAACTAGATAAAAATTACAAGAAAAAATTATTATTTTTTCAAGTACAACCAAGTGACGAAGAATATTCATGGGATTTAGTTGAAATTCATATTACAGAACACATAATACTTTTTTACCCACTGTTGGTTTTTCACAGCTATAAGCTTTTAAAATCTGTTATGTGCTCTAGACAAAGTTAGCCATCGCGTTTAAGAACTTTGTTAGCTTAAGAACGTTTTAAAAAAATGTTTTAGTTTCCTTTATAACATTCCCGTTTGAGATTACACTGTTTCTTGACATTTCTTGTTGTGCAGTCTTAAATTGTATTTGATATTTATGGTATTACTTTTGTTGTCAATGTAAAGGGTTATGACATCTAGTGTCTGACATTGTCAAAAAACTTAAAAAATGCAAGAACTTAAAACTTATATTTTTTTAAAAATTTTCTTACAACTAGTGAAATATTTTTTAAAATTTCTAATGGACTGCGAATTGGTGTTTTACCATTGCAAATTTAGTACATTCTCCGGAAGCTGGTATCTCCGGAAGCTAGTGCGGCACCATATAGGCGGATACCGATCGCCGCAAGTAATTTTGACGCCTAGTTTCCTCCCCAGAAAGCGGCACCTGAGCTCTGAAGATGCGAACCTGTACTAGGATTAATTTTGCCGAGAGCATCCAAGCCAAACAGACATTTTAAGGATCTTTTACATGCCGTATAATCATAGACATGGCCGCTGTCAATTTTCTGCATCATGAAAATCCATCGACTTGGGCCGGGGTCGAACCCGTAATCTTGGTGCAGAAAGTCAGCGACAAACTAACCACGCCACCCAGCCGGCTTTTTTTTTTTTAAATATAGGACTTGTGAAAATGATTATGAACATTTATTTTGCACATATGTGTTCTTTTCCTTTTGTGAAAATACATGATACTAAAGACATCTTTGCATATTTACTCTCTCTTTACTTATAAAATATTCTTGAAAAATATTCACTTTAATTTCAATAAATTTATATTCTTAAAAGAAGAAAGGGATTTGAAACAGAGTAACAATTGCTATACATTTATGGCTAATTATTGAAATAGCATTATATTAAGCTTTAGCACCATAAACATACATTATACCATTCATTCAAAAAAATTTTCCTCTGAATTAATGGATATGAAATGTTCGTAAAACATTTTCATCGCTTTTTATTCTTTAAAAACACACACACATTGTTGAAATCAAAATACTCTTCAATTCTTAAATTTAAACTACCACACCAAAGTTTCAAAACAAAAAAAATTACAAAACGCCATTTTGTAAGCTATCTTTATTTTAATTTGATCAAAAGAAAACCTTCGTCATACCTTTGACGTTCTTTTTCACTATGCAAAGTGATTATCAAAAAGCTGATTATTTTTAAGATAATGGCTTTAATGATTAATACCATTATTTTTTCCAAATTCTTTATATTTCTCAATCGAATTTTATCAGAAAAGTAAATCCTTGGCTAGATCAAAATATGTATTCATTTTTTTTTGTAGCTCTCATATAGATAATGTTGACAGCTATGAGATTTTATTCAAACTGTTATTTTATTCGATTGTTTTCACATATGTGTATTTATTCTCAGTTAAATTCAATGCAATTGACACCTCAAGATCGGATACGATATCACTGTCATTATTTGATAACGAGATTTCAAATATTTTGCCTAGTTGCTTTCGGTTGATTCCAGTGTTTGCTCTAGCTATACTTTTTAATATCAAAATCCAGAGTAATTTTTCGATGCCAGCAATTGAACTACTTATCATGAAGATTTATCTGCTTTTTTTTTTAGAAATGATGATACTTGAAAGTTATTTGGTCGAAAATTACATGATAGTTTAACATAAGTCACTAACAATGCACTATAAACAGTAAAATTAAACAAGTAATATAAAAAAAACTTTAATTCAATTCCTACTTAGATGAACAAAGAAAAATTTTATTTTAGCTAATTTTATTAAATAGTTACAATTAATATAAATATGTGTATGCAAATGACAGAATCTCAACATTAATTGGTAATTAATTTTTATTAATTATCAT
Source organism: Trichonephila inaurata madagascariensis (assembly GCA_019973955.1). Classification (NCBI taxonomy): domain Eukaryota; kingdom Metazoa; phylum Arthropoda; class Arachnida; order Araneae; family Nephilidae; genus Trichonephila; species Trichonephila inaurata. Next base: position 290,546 of record BMAV01006409.1, read on the forward strand.
TAAAGTATCGTACTGTCATCAAAACAATCGTGTATATAAAATTTCAGTTCAACTGAATGCTTTAAAACGTGAGGAAAAAAAATCTTTTAATGTTTTGACCCAAGTCGGCAAAAGTGATGCCAACGTGGCTGTATTTGTAATTCTTTATATAATTAGTTTTAATCAATCTATTTTTATTAATTATCATTTAAGTATCGTATTGTCATCCAAAATAATCATGTATATAAAATTTCAGCTCAATTGAGCCCTTTAAAATGTATTTTGTTAACGATTGAAAATTCCACCAAGATAAATAAATAAATATATGGAGAGTGTGAGCTAATAGTAGGATTTTAAAAAGAAGAAAGTTTTTAACAATAGAATAGAACAGCAGTTAGTTATTTTGTTTCATAAAAACTAAAACCATTATGCACAAAACATTAACCTTACGTAAATAGAAGTAGAATACTGTAGGATAAATTTCCCAGTAATAAAAAAAATATTTCTAAATTAACAAAAAATGCTTCTAAAATGACAAAAATATTTAAATAATGAACCTTTTTGTATTTAATACGCGCAAAAAGTCTTAAATTAAAGTTTCTGTTGTAATAAAATCGATTTTAATCTTTGATTTAACTGTGTGAGTTATGTACAAGTAAAAACAAACAACAAAATTAAGAAATAATTGATCAAAAAATTTAGATTTTAATCCAAGTACACACTATTGTTTGGAATACGATAATGTACCAAAGTATCTATCTATGAATAGTTTCTAAAGGAAATAGTGTTTTGAAACGTTTTATGCACGTGTTATACTCATGAATTTAAAAACTGAACACAAAATAAAAATGTAAATGAAATAATAGTGTTATGAGAACCCGAAATAAATTGGTTTCGGGTAATTACGTTAATTCAAATTAGATGATTATTCGCAACATGCTACCAATTTTACTTTAACTAAATGCTTCGGTTCATTTGGATAGAATTTGATAGTTCAAATATCTAAAATATTTAGCGAAACTTTAAGCAGTAAACAGTAAACTAATACATCTATGTCAAAATTTAAAATTCAGAAAAAGGAATTTTGAGAAAGAAAGGCGAGGAGAGTTTAAAATATTACATATCTAAAAAAAGTACGATACAAATTTAAAAATCCCTAGGAATTTTTCTTAAAGGGAAAAAAACAAACAATTTGTCTTACTATCTAAAAATTAACTGTAAAATGCAAACTATTGTTGCTGATTCAAGAGAAACGATTTGGAATGTATGAAAGTAATTAAATTGAAAAGAGTGTAACGAACGAGTCTATCCGCGAGCATTCACTAATCCTCTTGTGGTAAATCTGTTTCTTTTAAATGTTGTTCTATTGAAAACTTTCTCCCGAAGAAGAGAACACGGTTTATGTAAATTAAGAGTTATATTTAAGCATTAACTTTTAAGTACGCGAAGTTAGTGGTTAGTGGAAAGTAGTTGAGAGTTACTCGATAATTAATTGCTAAATGATCAAAGATTGCTAATTGACAATTTAGTCAATAGGTTGGAATAGAATAGTAAAGACCGGAGGTCGAACAACTGAGAACGGAAATACGGTAATTTAGACAGTAGACATCGAAAGTGTTCCAGGAATGTTAATATTTGATTATAATTCAATTAAGTATCTTTCTGCCATGTAATTGCTTCTATACTTAGTAGAAGTGTGCATCTCCTACCCTGGGTTAATTTTAGAGAAAGAATAATAAATTAGGATTCTTCTGATTATGGCTGATCTTTCTAACTCTCAAACACCAATAAATGCGACTTCGCGTTTATCGCAACAGAATCTCGCAAAAAAGCAAGCCCTATTCTTTTTGTATTATTATTATTATTTATTATTATTATTTTATGTTCATAAAGAGTCATTAAAATTGATTCACTACACCGTTCGAATTGTTTTACAATCGCACGTTCTCAAATGAAATTAATATATTTTAAAATGATTGTACGTCGTTTGAACCACGGACGTATTTGTTATTTTCTAAACAGTTTTGAGTATTTATTTGCTAGATTTGGAGAATTTTGTGGAGAAAAGTCCTTTTGATATTAGTAAAACAGTATTTATACAGGGTGTCCCAAAACGACCGCATAAACTCTGCACATCTAGATTTATCGTTGGGAGTACATAAAAACTGCCCAAAAGAAGCGTTCCTGTACGATCCATAATTTACGAGAAAAATACGAAAAACAAAGTATGATGTCATTGCCGATGCAAGAAAAAAAACCACTTTATTGGACATATCAACAACAGTATTTGCATATCTTTCCAGACGATAATATTTAAAACGCTCGTCGAGCATATCGCATCATGCATGCGTGCGCTCCGTAGAATGACATTAAGCCGCCGTTGAACTGGTATTTAAAAGGCTGCATATTGCAGCTACCGGTAGTCTTCGTATGGTGGCCATGTATTCCGTTCGTGACTACTGCGACATGCACTTGATGTACGGCCGATGTAATGGAAATGCCTTACGAACTGCTAGGGAGTATGCCCGTCAATATCCGTCCCGCCATCCTCCGGATGTCAACGTCATCCGTAGGCTGGACGACAGACTGGGAAATCAGGGAAGCGTCAAACCAACAGCCAATCTTCACGATACTGGAAGACCACAGAGCGGCTTGACGGTAGCACAGGCGGATGCAATACTACACCGGGTAGAAGAGAAGCTCGAGGTAAGCACACGTGCATTAGCCCGTGAGTGACTTCGAGTAAAAGTACTGTGCTCAGGCTATTACGGTCTGAGAGGCTATACCCATTTCGATACACAACCGTGCAAGGTCTGAAACCAGATGACCGTCAGAAACGCGTGGTCTTCTGTGGATGGTTGTTGCAGCAACAGAACACAGATAATGGTTTCATTGCACATATCCTGTGGACTGATGAATCATGTTTCACTCGTGATGGAGTATTCAACCATCACAACAGCCATATGTGGTCCCATGTCAATTCGCATGCAATCCAGCCACAGAAACATCAGGAAGGTTGGTTTCTTAACGTGTGGGCCGGCATACACGGGGATCACCTGCTTGGACCGTATCTGTTGCCTTAACGGCTTTCGGGACAGTCGTACTTGGTGTTTCTCAATGAGGTCTTAACCGAGTTCCTCGATGACATACTATTAGCGGCAATACCAGGATTTTGGTTCGAGCATGATGGGGCTCCTTCGCATTTCTGTACTCCTGTACGTGATTGGCTGGATATCGCATACCCCGGCAGTTGGATCGGACGTCAGGGTCCTGTTCTATGGCCACCACGTTCGCCAGATCTTACACCGTTTGATTTTTTTCCTATGGGGACATCTCAAGGAGCTGGTCTATTGAGAAGTAGTGACAACACAAATGGACTTATTTGCTCGTCTGCATGCTGCTTGTACTTCGGTGGACCCCGCGGTGCTGCGACGTGTGATGACAGCCATTCCACGGCGTGTTCAAGCCTGCCTCGACATGCACGGCGGACACTTTGAACATCTGCCTTAAATTGTGCATATACTGCTGTTGATACGTTCAATAAAGTGTTTTTTTCTTGCACCGACAGTGACATCATACTTTGTTTTTCGTATTTTTCTCGTAAACTATGGATCGTACAGGGACGCTTTTTTGGTCAATTTTTATGTACTCCCAACGAGGAATCTAGCTGTGCAGAGTTTAAGCGGTCGTTTTGGAACACCCTGTATAAAATGGCAACAAATACAGGAAAATAAGTTTTGTATAATAAAGTATGGGCTGATGAGCCCTGCATGTGCGTATGTACTCTACAGCAGTATTCCGCAACCCCCGGTCCATGGATCAAATACTACCGGTCCGCACAAGAAACATTAAATTATTTCTCTTTTATTTACTGTGGTGTGTAACGTGGTTCTTAGGTTTGGGCTATTTTTTTTATAAAAATCACTTAATATTCCTTATTATAAATCACTTTATATTCATTTTTTGGTGTAGCTATATTTTATTCAGAAGTCACGATTAAATACAATTAAATTGAAATTATTAAATCAAAACAGTCTAAAATATAAACAATCAACATCCTCCCCCTCTGCGGGCCGCGGTAAAATTCGGTCCGCGGCGATAAAAAGGTTGCGGAGCACTGCTCTATAGGATGGACAGAGTAAAGATTAAGATACTAAATATTTAAAAAATTTGCAACTTAAAATTCGGACGTAAAAAAAGTTGGATATTGCAGTTTCTTTAATCCTGTTTCGTAGGATTAGAACCAGTTTTATGGCAAGCCAGTTTTGCTCCTTCTGTTTATGTCACTAAGAGTAATCCTGTATGGAATAAAATGGAGATAGAAGTTCTGAATCCATTACAAATAATAAAGGCTGCGCGTACTAATTAAAACATTCGAAAATGCTTATATCGCATCGCGAGTTAAGGACCAACAAACCATTTATATTGCCGTATATTCAATGATCAAGCTTAAAAAATTTAAAGTTTCAAATACAGAGGTCTATTGGTAGCAGAATCATTACTTACATAAGTAATCTTTATTGTATTATTAATATCCAGATTTATAGTGACATATGATTGATTCAATGAGATCAAAGAGCTATAAGGTTTTTAATTTATGTTCAATTACTGGCATATTACCAGAAACTTACACAGAACATGTAACTTTTTATACAGCATATTAACATGTATGAAATTTATAGAATATGTACATGTATGAAGTACACAATACACTGCGAAGTACAAAAGTACATAGAATATGCAAAATGTATGAAGAAATTTGGTAAACTTTCAATTTTTTTCATACCTACATCTTCAAAATTTGACAATATAGTGTCGTTTATTTTCTTTCCACATTGCATAACTATCAATAAAAAACGTACTATAATGAAATAAAATTTATATACGCTATGTTTTGTGAAAAAAATACACGTTACTGTATTTTCAGTCTTCTGAGTTAATTATTTGAGAAAATTAACTTACTTGATCAAACCTGTTCACATCGTTGGATAGGAGATTGACCATCTGCCCAACTGTTGTACGACTTAACGCCGACTGACTCAGTTTCAAAGACTAAAATAAAAAAAAAATGTATAATAAATCATCTGAGATTTTCTTCAAAGTTAATAAAATATCTCGCTATTAAATAGCAAACTTCATTAAAAAAAATTTTTTTCTTACTTTCCGGTAAACCAGAGTACAGCAAGCTATTCTCAGTCGCATTCCAATTCTTTGAGCACCGAAGAAGTACTTGTGGTGGGTGAATACGAACATTGCGGCTAAAAGACATACAGCAGCAGTGTAGATATAGAGACGGGTTTCCGTTAATGTCTTCATTCTTGAGAAATGTTCAATTAAATACCCAAGGAAGATGGGTTGGAGTACGTGGATGAAACATTCCTATTGGAATATCAAAGTTTCGAATCATTTGACAGTAAATTCACGTAAAAAAAATTCGCCCATAATATTTGAAGTTCAGAAAGACTCAACTTGCATAAATAAGTTTACTTAGTAATTAATTATTAACTGATTTGAAAAGTTAATAAAACAATATTATAATGAATCTAAATAAAGTAGTTTAAAACTTCATATTTTAGAATAGGGAAAGACCGCATCTTTTAAAAATGATTGCATTCATTAAAAAATAATAATAAATATAATAAGCTAAATAGTGTCAGTTTTACACAAATTATTTCTTGTGATAATTTCATATTAGGTTGGGGAAAAGGAAATTCCTTATTTTTCCATGAAATTCAAGACTTTATTTAAAACGTTCCGATTGTCCAATTTAGGTCAAGTATGCACCGTTTTCTTGTATAATTTGTTGCTATTTTAAAGGTAGTTTCACAATGCCTCTGCCATAGAAAAGTCTTGGTCCTTATTCGCGAAAAACTCTAGTAATCGATTTGCACAATCTTCTCTTGATTCCAATTTCTTATCACCCAGGAAGTTTTGCAATGCGAGAAAAAGATGGTAATAGCTTGATGCCAAGTCCGGACTATATGGTGTGTGAATGCATTAAAACTTCCCAACCAAACTCCCAGGGTTTCTGGCGATTCACTACAGACGTGTGTGGCCGGGCGTTGTCCTGATGAAACACAACACAACACTTCTTCTGTTGGCCAATTCTGGTCGTTTCTAGTCAATCGCTGGATTCAAATGGTCCAGTTGTTGACAGCAGAGCTCTGAATTTAGTGTTTGGCCATACGGAAGTAACTCATAATAAATTATTTATTTCCAGTCCCACCAAATACACAGTAGGACCTTCCTGGCTGTTAGTCCTGGTTTTGCCACAGTTTGAGCTGCTTCACCTCACTTTGACCACGATCGTTTTCGCACAATATTGTAGTATGTAACCCATTTCTCATCCCCAGTCACCATCCGTTTAAGAAATGGGTCTATTTCATTGCGTTTGGTCCAGGCTTTCGCAGATGGAAATTCGATCCATCATGTTTTTTGTGTTAATTAGTGTTGCACCCAAACAACGAGCTTCTTTTTGAATCCAACTTTGCGCAAATGGTTTAAAACTGTTTTATGGTTGATCTTTAGCTTCTGAGCGATGCTACGACTACTAACACATGCCGGTCAACTTCGTTTATTTATGTGACTTTATCGACATTTTTGACGACGGTCCTGCCTTTTCGAGGTGCATCTTTAACATCAAAAATGCCTGAACGAAATCAACGAAACCAAAATTGCACGTAATTAGCTGTTACAGCATCGGCACCATAAACACCATGCACAATTTCAGCCGCCTGGCTTGCATTTTTGCCTTTATCAAAGAAAACTGTAAAATGTACCAAATTTTCTCTTTGTTGACTTCCATTTTTAACACCCTGTAACACAAATGAATGAATCAAACAAAAAAAGACAAAAGAATTTTTCTTAGTGTGAACTGTCACCTTGACAACGAGCATAAATTTGAAATTGATCGATACTTCAGGAGATATGGACACTACAGCCATCTACCGAAAAAATAATGGATTTCTTTTTCCCCAACTTAATATTATCGAGAGCTGCAAGCCAATTTGATATTAGAATAAGTTAAATGAGACAACCGTGTACCTTGTCATTCCCATCACATCCTGCAAGTTTATGTCAGCCAACTTGCATCTATATTTACTCTTGTTGATCGCCATAAAAGAAAAACTTTGCTCACAAATATATGTCGACTAAAATATAGAGAAAATTTTCCCAGAAAATTTCTTCATGTATGGAAATTTTTCAGCTGACAAAGATTTGTAAAAGTCTATGTTACAGCATAAAACATCTCCTTCACATTGTGATCTGACTTCAAGACAATAAGTTCAAGTTGTAGCTCCTCTGGTACTGTATCAATATCAGCAGTCATGGGATAACAGAGCAATTCAATTTAGGCGCAATTTTTTTTTTAATTCTGAAATCTTGTGACCTCGTTTTCCTAACTTTGCACATAATCTCTTTGTAGAAACACATTCACGTATTTTTTTTCGTAATAAGGGAATAAAGGTATTCTGTTTTCCTAATAGCGAAAAATACAAGACGAATCTTTGATCGCGTACGGGAGAGAAAACTCGATTTTCTGATTGCCTTGGCAGGCTATAAAAAACTTTTTGCAAGCCACTTGTGGCCCGTAGACCTTTATTTGCCCACCCCTGTTTTGGAACAATAATTCATTCCTTCCTCAATGACTCAAAAGCCCAGGGTGGGCCTTGGCCTTCTCAAGAAGCGTTTTCCAGGCCAGCCTTCTTCATGGAAGTGTTCTCCAATTCTTAGTTCTCAAAACTAGGGAATATTTTTCTTGGCCATCAATCCATCTAAGATTTGGCATGCCCTTTTTTCAGAGTGCCAATTGATTGGACATTGACGACTTTTTAAGTGGTGCGGTCTTCGTCCATTCTGTCAACGTAGCCTACCCGTTTAATTCGTTGCATTTTGATGAAGTTAACATTGTCACGATTCTTTATATGATTGATAGAGCTCGAAATTAGGTCTTCTTCGTCACTTTTCAATTTCCTGAATTCCTCCAAAAATAAATCTTGAAATTTACCTTTCGTAGATACTCATCTTGTTTACATCTGTTCGAGACATGGACCAAGTTTCACATGCATAAGTTAATACAGATTTTAAAAGACTTTTATACAATAGAACCTTTTTTTTTTCTTTTGATTAAATTCGATTTCATATTATTTCGTATTCTATTAAGAGAACAATAATTATAACTCAATATTTTACGAGATGTATACTAGTAATGTATAGAATGCAGTCATTGAGTTTCATTATACATAAAAATACAATGAATGGTAAAATATATAATATCAAGAATTTCAAGGAATTTATATTAGAGTATTATAAAGTACTGTAATTCTCTAAAATTTCAATAATGTATACAACTTCTGAACACAGTAGGGAAATCTTCCAGATTTATGAGAGGACATGCAAACGAGATTAAAGTAGATTTATTCTGAAAGCTATAACCGCATTAATCTTCTGAAAAATGTATCAATCTTCCTTCAAAGCTCAATATTTTTTAAAAAGTGTAAATAGAAATTGTAACGAATGTTAAAAATAAAAAAAAAAAAGGATTATAAGAAATATATGCCACACAGGAGGAAGTAAACAAAACACTGGATCGAGTATGAATGGAAATATACGTATATGGCAAAAAAGGAAGGAATGTATATACAAGAATTAAAAACACAAACACTCTCTCTCTCTCTCTAAAACTTCACTTCAAGAGTTAGAGTAGAGATAATACTCAATAACAGGCATTTTACTATAATGTTGCGCTATTAACTATATTGATTTTTATGGGAATGAAAAAATACTTAATACTTAAATGAGTTCATTAAGGTATCCGACAACGTTCGGAACCGTGATTCTGCAAAAGCATATAAATGGATATTATTTTTGATATTTAGTGTCACTTAGATTAGAAAATGTATATAAAATTGTTTTAAGAATATTACTACAATAAAAAATTATTTAAGTACAATATTTTGACAAAAAAGGAACATAGAATGATCCATTTTCAAAATAGTCCACTTTTGTGAAAAATGCTTCTGTTATAATATTTTGCCTGTATATAACTTAGACCTCTCTACAGAAGCTGAACTAGAATTTTTGAAATATATAACTTAGTAGTGGGTTTATTCATGTTTTACGACAACAAAGGGGAGAAATTTTAAGAAAAAAACGCCGATAATTATTTCAATGGGTTGTAACTCTGAAAATAATGTGAATTTTTCAGAAATCATAGCTGAGCCTCTGTACAGAGGTCTGAGCTGCATACAGGTAAAATATTATTATAATAGAAGCATTTTGCAAATGGGTCGCTCAAAGTTAATTTTTTGCTGAAATATTGTATTTAAAAAAATTTTTTGTCGAAATGTGTCCTTAAAACAATTTTATACATCTATTCTAATCTAAGTGACAATAAATATCATGAAAATTATCTATTTATGCGCTTTTTTTTAAAATCACAATTACGAACATAGTCGGATACCTTAAAAGAGAAAATAGGGAAACTTTTTTTTTATTAGAATCTTTTAAATGAAATATTTGACACCTTTTTTTGTACATCAATAATATTCACTCATAGATTTATAAATAGACTTACATAAAATGTACAAATAAAAAGCCACTGTTAACCACCCATTTTTTCCCGATTCAACCATCTCAGACACCCTATAACAGTGATCCCCAACCAGGGGCATAGCTACCGCCGTATCAATGATACGGGGCCCCAGCATGTGTAACTACAATACGACAAACACGGTTTTCATTTCTAAAAAAGGACCCCGAAGGAGTTTTGATAGGGGGCCCAATCAGAACTAGCTACGCCAGTGTCCTCAACCACTTGAAGTGTGCCTCCAACTTTTTTAAAAATAATAATTATACTTTGAGAGAGAAAAAAAATTCGTAACCGAATAATCGGTCATTTTATTTATTTCTAAAAAAAAAAAAAAACTAAGGGTATTTGTAGGTATATCATTAACTTATCCTTTTGTGGATAGATGGATATTAAAAAAAAATTGATTGGGTTCATAATCCATTTGTGATAACGTATACATCTGCATATAAATTAAATTTAAATGAAGAAAAAAACTAATTTCGCTCCGTAATAATCGAGATTTAATTTCAAAACATTCGGAAGAGTTATTAAAAAATTAAAATTAGATTCGATTATCTCATAATAGCCAAAAAAAGCTTTAAACGTATTGTTACAGTTTTCTACATCTTATTTTTGTGAATTCGGATTTTCAGCATCAACAAATATAAAAATGAAAAAAAGATCGAGATTTTTAAATGTAGATGACGAAATGCGAATGGCAGTATCATTTTAACACACTAGATTGCCCGAGGGTCATTTTGACTGTTTTTTAATTTCAATTAGAAAAACAATTACGTATATAATGACATAGTTTCTTAGACTTTTTTAGAATACATTTTTTTCCCAAGTGAAGTAAATTGTTTTTATTGTTAATATTTACTTATAACTTGTTTTGTGACTGTAAATAATATAAAAAATATTAAAAATTAATTTTAGGCAAACTTATTTACACCTTAGTTATTCTTTCACAATGCAGTCATTTTGACTGCTTTTGGGCAATAGAGGTATATATTAAATTTCAGTCTTTCTGGTGTTAATGACAAATATAAACGAAATTATTAAAAATCATCACAAGCTCAAATTTCGTATTACTTATTCTCAAAATTAATTTGTAATTACTTACACAATAAACATTTTATTATCTTAGTCGTACATATTATTTTATTTAACACTGAAAATTGTTATCATAAATTATTTTACATAGTGTATTACAGATAAGTAAAATTATTTTAACCTTATTTTATTGTTAGTAAGCCACCAAGTTTTGAAATATATAAAAGTGTACCACTGCCCTGTAATGTAACGATGCGTACTCTAAAACCGATATCTATTCAACATACAAAGCGGGAAATCTATTTTTTTTTTTCAATGAATACCCTGACCTTTGCCTGTTGGTATTTAAATTCATCCTTGTAAGGCACAATATAAACCTACTAAACACAACATCTGCATACCGGGCATAAAACCCACAGCTTGTTTGTGGTAAAAAGTTTGATTTCCGTAACAGTTGTTATCACAGATCTGTGGCCATGAAGATCATGACCCGAATATATTGCAGAGAAATCATTTACCAAAATTTGGTGAATGACAATGCAGAAATCATCATAGTTCTTCGCTGAAATAAGGTGCATAGTCACTGAGGCATGCACTTCATAATCCGGATTAGTAAGAGAAAGGAGTTTTCGGGGAAATTAGTCAACCATTTCAATATAAAGCATACTTTCCGTGAAAGTTACGCGACAAAAAAAAATCATAAGCGTAAACAATTAACCTTGAAATATGTAAGTTGATATAGATGAAGTAGACACCTTCGCTCCGCTTTCGACATGTCTGAGGACTTATGTAAACAGCATGGCATCTTTATGCTCAGAGACTTTGACATTGGTACTGGATTGTTTGTTGCGTCTGTTTTAAGAAACAATCAGGTCATGATACTCTTGATTCGAGGAATTTGTAATAATTGTCCTTCAAATGATGCTCAAAAATATGAAACAAATGTTATTCACTTTGTTGTTTCGTGAAATTTCAAGTTCATTGAAGTGCACGAATACGTTTGCTTAACAGTAATCAAGTCTGTGAAAGAATAAGCAACGATCTTGCATGCGGATAACATTATTTTAGTAATCTAAATAAGTAAAATGTAATTTTTTAAAATATTTTTTGAAGTAATAATTGTTATAAAACAATTTATGCAAGAATTAGTAATGCCTTTGTAATCATCATTCCAATTATGAAGAAGAATTATCTCGCTAATCCAAATCTTTAAGAACACGAGAAAGAGAGAGAAAGTGACTATTATTCCCCGAATTCAAATAATTTGTAAGCAAATAGTCGTTCCGATAATCTAGGAGCAGGCAGGGCTGCGGTAACGAGTTTGAGTCTTGGCATCATTGAAGACTCACCGTGGTGTGGTAGTTTGGAGAAGATGGTGCCAGCTCAAGTGTCGTCATCATCATTCGATCGAGGCTCAAAATTACAAGGTTCATAGCCAATAGCCCTCAGGTTGCTTTATATAGTGACAGGGGCGGCTCTAGGGCCGGACAAACCGGGCGGCATTTGGATCAGATTTGGAAAATATTTTTTTTTGTTACAAAATATTTTCTAAAATATTATTGGGTGTGAATTTGGTATTTCATTTGACGTATCTCATTTCCTTATTTTGTACTCTATGTTTAATATTAGTTTTCTTTTAGATTGAAACTTGGAAGGGTTCGAGACGGGAGTATATGTTAAATTATGAAATTTGATATGTTTACACGTCTTTCACTAGTGACTTTCTCCCTATCCAGGAGTGGGGTAACAACAGACATTCCTTTCACCCATCCGGTGCCAGCTTTACTAAAGGGAACAAGGGTAATACGTTTTTAGTAGATAGAGAACCACAGGAGATGTTTTATTTTAGTCTTAGTGTAGTTATTATGAGCTAAAATAAAACGCTTGTGATCCCCAAAATCAGTAGACTCTTTTTCGAAGAAATTGGCCTGCTGAAATGGGCAATCCCTCCTCTTATATTTTATTCGTTTGAAATCATAACACGGTCGTAGCTTTCCCCGTATCAATGATGCGGGACCTCCCCCCCCCCAAGTTTCGGGGGCCCCAAAATGTACAAAGCAAAACATCGTAAAATGGAAAGACCCCTCCTCCCCAAATAAGAAAGTCCCCAAGGATTTTGGATATAAGGCCAACTCAGGACTAGCTACACCAGTGAAACATAATATGGGTGATTATGGGTTTAATTTCGAATTATTTTGTATTTTTTAGGACTATACATGTACAGATACATTAGAATTCTTTGCTTTGGAGAGAGGGGCGGCATTTTCCTTTTTTGTCCAGGGCGGCAAAACTGCTAGAGCCAGCCCTGATAGTGACGTACATAAATTCTCATTCATTCCCAGGTGGGCAAATAGCAACCCGCAAAGAGTTTTTTTTGTTTTTTTGTGGCAAGACAAGACAGTCAGAAAAACAAATACAGAGAAAATGTTCTGTATATTTGGGTCGACATATATTTGTGAGCAAATTTTTTCTTCTATGAAGATCAATAAGAGTAAATATAGATGCAAGTTAGTTGACATTTAACTCCCACGCAGTGACGAGGATTTCAACAAGCAATCTCCCGTTCTCACAAAATGTGGAAAAGTGTGATAGAATCAGTTTAATGAGATAAATGTACCCTATAATTAAATATACTTGCAGCCATATATGATATGAAATCAGCAGAATAAATGAATTAAATAAAAAATGCCTCCATTTTATTTAACTTATTGATTTTTATTTGGTACAATTTACTGTAAAATCCGGTGTATAACGCGCACCGCCGTATAGCGTGCAACTATACTTTCAAGCTACAATTTTTAGATTTTAGATATATTCGCCGTGTAAAGAGAACCCTCTTTTTCACGAGGAAACCTGAAATATACGTGCACAATGCCCTTATGCTTTGAAGTCATTTATTCTCGAGGTATTATTCCAAGCCTAGTATACTTCTAGAACTACAACCCTTTAAGTTCATGAGGAATGTTATTTCTTTTAAAGAAACAGTATTTCGATATTTGTAGAAGTCTAATTTTTTCTATATGCTCATATTTCCTGAAATTTTAAAACTATCATTTTTATACCCGGCGCATAACACGCACCGTTATATTTCGATTTTATTTTGTGTGTTAAGAGTGCACGCGCGCGATATACGCCCGATTTTACGGTATACATTTTCTGACTTACAAACTTAACTACTGAATGAAACTATTTTAAAAAGGGGGGGCCCCCCCCCCCTCTGGTATCTTTACTTCCACAATGTGGCCACCTTCGAGCCATAACAAATGCCCGCTCTAGCGTTAATCCTGAAGTACATCCAAACCAGCGATACTCAACCTGCGGCCCGCCGAGCCTTTTTAGTGGTCCGGTCATGGCCAGTTGCTCTGAGATATATCCACTTATTTAAGAACATTGTATTAAAAATTTGGTGGGAAATTCTTTGTCAAGAAATCAAATACATCAATTCTGCTTTTTGCTGTCGGTGTCGTACGGGCACGAATTGATATTCTTTTTCTATTTGGAACGGTTACGGTTAGCGATAACAGACAACAGTGGAGTAGCGACAATTTTATGTGGATGGAACTAGTCTTTAACTATCTTTCAAGCGATAAATATTTAAAGAAAATGTATCGTTTCAAGACGATTGGGAGGTTCACTATTTTGGAAAGAAAAACAAACATAGATCAGTAATTGTCTGATTTGTCGCGAAAGTGCTATATTTAGAAAATACCAATAAACAGGAATCATTGAATAGCACTTTTCCTCGAAGATCGCTTTCAAAAGGTGATAAACAGGCTTTCTTATGAATAAGCTTTGCAACAGCAAAAAAGTGTTTTGTCAATGGTAATATCATAGCGGTAAAAAACCTAAGAAGTTTGTTATATTATTGGTAATCATATGCAACAGTTTGCTGATGCAGAAAATGTGAATGAGTGTTTCTTAAATGCTTCTAATTTAGTGTTAGTCACAAAAAAATATAATAAATAATAATTAAAAAAGCAAAACAGGAGTTATAATATTTTGATCAATTTTCCACATTTTAAATTTCAAATGTTATTTTGGTCTTAAAGCATTTCTCCCCCTCCCCTCCCCCATTTATCCTCATGTTGCGGCTCGCGTGAAATAACTGGAATATGTATGCAGTCCGCGTGAAATAGCTGATATATGTATGCGGCCCAAGAGAAAAAAGGTTGAGTACCCCTGATCCAAACTGATGATACCGCTTTAGATTATTTTTATTGCAATGATTCAAGTGCTTATATAACTGAAGTAGCATTAATTCGCAAAACAAAATAAACAAACAGTTGTTTTTTTATCTATTAGATCTATTAAGATAGAAAAAACTAGTAACATATTAAATGAAAGAAGCAATAAAGCAATATAATAAATTAGAAAAGTCCCCACTGATCGCAGAAACACTGGTAGAATTGATCATCCGTACCATAACTGCAAGAACATTTCTCGCTTCAATTATTTTTCAGAAAGCGAAGCAGAATTCTAAAATAAAAGTACTTAAAAAATAGATAGCTTTTTGTTTCTTCTAAAGAAAATTTCCATTTCATTCCAAGAAATTTCTTAAATAATAAAATAGAAAGTAATTTATACATCTTGAGAAAAATGAAATCTTAATGTCGTTTAAATTTGTGATAATTAAATTTAGACTGACCTCAATGAGTGTATAAATTCCGTTGAGACAATAAGAAAAACCAAAAGTTCTGACAGTTGCTTTAATGAGACTGGGTTTCTTGCCTTCTTTTAACTTTTTTAGCTCTCTGTCCCATTCCCTGAAAAAAAATTAAAAAATTATCTTAACAATGAAATGCAACCATAATTTACATAATAAATCTAAAAAGTGTTTCTCAACTGTTAATAACAGGTACGACAGCGGTAGCTTAGTGGTTATGGTTACAAACTTGTGGCTGGAGTGTCACGAGTTCGAGCTCCAAAACCACTGAGGGGCTGCGGTAGCCCAGAGGTCAAGGTATCGGATCATGGCTGGCTTGTCCTGAGTTCGAGCCCAGTACCACTAAAGACCCGCAGTGTAGGGGAGCGATGCACGTTAAATCTGTCGAGAGCTCAAACATCCTCCCGTTGGTGTGGTGTGGTAGTTAGAAGAGGGGGTGCAGCTCAGGTGTCGTCCTCGTCACTTGACCATGGATCAAAATTACGAGGTCCGTCGCCAAAAGCCCTCGTGTAGCTGAACAGTGCAACGTTAATATTCACTCACTCACTGTCGCCAAAAGCCCTCGTGTAGCTGAACAGTGTGACGTCAATATTCAGTCACTCACTTATCGTGTAGAAAGACTAATGTACGTTAAAAATGTCGAGGCTCAAAGTCCTCCTGTTGGCGGGGTGTGGTTGTTTGGAGAGGGAGTTGCAGCTCAAGTTTTGTCCTTATCACCTGTCCGAGGTTCAAAATTATAAGGTTCGTCGCCAATAGCCCCTGTTTTGCTGAATTGTGTGACTTAAATGCACATCCACTCGCAATGAATATCATATATTGGAAAAATATGTTCATTTTCAAAGTAAGATTGGTTTAGATAATTCCGTTTTTTATAAATAAAATTTAGTTAATCCTTCATTGAATTATTTACTTAAAGGTGAATGTATTGCATATTTTAAAAAATATGTAGCAAATAATAATAGCAATAAAAAAAAACACGTTGAAAACTTTAATTTCATGTAATATTTACAAAATAAAAAAAGTGACAGTCAAACTTTTTTTTTACAAATATTTAGAAAAAAAAAACTTAAAAAAATGACCTAAATTAAAAGAAATAGTTATTGAATTATAAACTTATATCGTTTCATCTCGTTAAATTACAATAATTTAAACTTCTAATGTTATTCTTGTTGCAGTCCTATTGCATTAATCAATGCAGAAAAAAACTAACTTTCATTTTAATTATTACCAGTAAATTATAATGAGAAATGAAGAATATTAAAAATAATCCGTATCACATTTATTTAAAAACAAATACTTTATTTCAATCATTAGTAAGGGCATTAAAAAAGTCCTCACAATATTTAATTTATCTTTCTATGATTTAAAAAAACCAGAAGAATCGCAGAGAATTTATTATTCAAGACATTTTTCGACACTTAAAAGGATGTAAAAAAAAAAGCTTGTGACGAAAATTTTATATTTTAAATAAATGATTTTTTAAATACTTTTAAATAAAAAAAATATGTTAACAAAACTAACCATTTCAACTCTCTTCTCAGACTTTTATTCATATTGAGTGAGTGAGTGAGTATTAACGTCGCCCTAATCAGCTACACGCGGGCTTTTGGCATAAGACCTCCTAATTTTCAACCATGGTCAAGTGACGAGGACGACACTTGAGAGCTTGCACCCCCCCCCCTTTCCTAATTCCCAAAGCACGCCAACGAGAGAACGGTTAAGCCCCTACAGATTTAATAAGCGTCAACCCCTCAACACGGCAGGTCTTCAGAGGCTTTATTATTCATGTTGCAAAAAAAAAAAAAAAAGTCATGAATCTTTCGAAAAATATCTGAGCACATTTGTTATTTCTAATGCTCAACAATGTTATTTCTATGCAACCATAATTAATATTTTTAACTTAAAAATATAGTGCAACAATCTCAATTTTAATAAGAGTAAAATATCATGTGTGTGTAACAGTGCTTAATATTTAGAACTGTTAATAAAAACTAAAATACGGATAAAAAAGAAACTGATTTCCACTTTAAAAAGATATTTAAGCAATCTCCAGAATTAAGGCGTAATGTGATTTTATACAAAAAAAGGCTTCAACTTTAGTATTAAAAGATTAAAGACCATAGACTGCTTTATTAAATTTTTAAAATTATTAAGTCGTATAAACAATTAAATAAAGTCTATTGCATTAACTATATATATAATTTTCTAATAGTTAACCAAAACGTTGAGAGAATAATATTTATTTCAAAACAATTCTTATGATTTAATTATTAATTAAAAATTTGTAGGAATATTTTTTTATATATTCAAATACAAATAAAAGTTGTTTTTCACACATTTATATTTATTTAAAAATATAATTATTGATATAACATTAGTATTATGCTTTTTAACCCTTTATCGACCGCATTATGATTTACTGTAGTTTTTTTCATGGGATATTTTGTTTTGAATCACTACATTCAAATTAAGGAATGTACATAAACACAATACTCAACTTTGGGAAATTTAATTAGTTAGAGCTAATTAATTAAAGATATACAATTGTAAAATTAATTATATACACTGTTTACTTAAAATAAAGTCAAATCGTTTTATAAGGTCTTAATTTACATACAAAAAAATAAGACAAATTGTGACATTAACTATTTTTTTTCGGGACAAAAATGATAATCCTCGCAATCCGCTGAAAACGCCGTCTGATGAAAACACAATTTCTCCTACAAAACTGTTAGACTTTCCCGCTAAAATACTCATCATAGAACCCGCACTGCCATATATCTTAAAAGAGCAGATTTCAAAGATTATTCCTGCTAAATATTATCATAATATTCATACAAATGGTTATTCTACGTAATTTTAAAGTGAGTGGTACTTATAAGTACCGTCGGTCGATAAAGGGTTAAACTTGTAACCGCACCCTCTAGGGACCACTGATTTTCAGTAGAGGTCAGGTGAGGAAAATGTAGTTGTGCGACGTAAAAATAATCCGTTTTCTTTGCCCATTATTTTTGTTAATGATGTGTGTTATGTTTTTGTATAACCTAACTTAACCCTTTATCGACCGACGCGGTACTTATAAGTACCACTCACTTTAAAATAACATAGAATAACCAATTTCACGAATATTCTGACAATACTTAGCAAGAATACTCTTTGAAATCCACTCTTCCAAGATATATCGCAGCACGGGTTCTATGATGAGTATTTTGGCGGGGAAGGCGAATAGTTTTATAGCAGAAACTGCGTTTTCAACTGACGGCGTTTTCAGCGGATTGCAAAGATTATCATTTTTGTCCCGAAAAAATAGTTAATGTCAAAATTTAAGTGTCTTATTTTTTTGTATGTTAATGAGGACCTTAGAAAACGATTTAACTCTTTATTTTAAGTGAGCAGCGTGTATAATTAATTTTAAGTGGAATATCTTTAATTAATTAATTAGCTTTAACGGATTAAATTTCCCGAAGTTGAGTATTTTGTTTATGTATATCCCTTAATTTTCAATGTAGTGATCCAAAATAAAAAATATATTGCATGAAAAAAAATTGCAGTAAACCATAATGCTGTCGATAAAGAGTTAAATTAATAAATAACTGTTGCATTAATGAAGGCACTATTGAACTCAATCCCGAATTTTTTACTTTAATCTTTTACGTGTAAACGCTCTGCCACAACTTACTTTTGCATTCTTTCGCCAACTTTTTCCGAAGAATCAATATAAGGACAATCGTAGATATCCGGCAGTTTCAAATTACCTTTTCTGCCTTTTACGAATAAAGGATTGAGCCACCTAAGAAAAGAAAAAAAATAATTAAACTAGTATAAACATCATATCCCTATAAAATAAAAAAAAACAAGTGTGACGTCTCTCGCGTCCTTCTTCTAACATAACTCCTAAGTTCTTTGACGGCCACGATTAATGGCAAAACTTTTCCAACCCAATACCAAGAAGAGAAACGGATCGAATATGCAAATGAGATATACTTTAAAAGGATAGAAGCTTTGATGAGATATAGCGGCAAGCCTAGAGATAACTTAGTGTGGAATCATTAGGAACAAGTGTTAGTCGTCCTATAGCTCTGGAAGAAGGATACGTTCATCTCAATTAAAATATAATAAAGATTAAGAAAGTCTGAATCTTCTCATCTATAATTACGTAATAGGTATTACTTCAACCTATGAAGGAAGGTGAATCTATAAAAGGTAATATTTTGTATAAGTTAGATTTGACAGTTAATTTATTATAATTAAGATAAGTGATCTAGTGGCGCGATCTGACTTGAAAATAAGGTTTAATTGGGTGTTAACTCTCACTTTAAGAAAGTTGTTAATTAGAATTAAGTAATTTAAGTTATTCTTAATAAAAGTTGTGTTAAGAATTACATAATGTCTCATCATTTAGATAATCCCACACCTCTAGCTTACGCGGATCCTACTAGACATAGTCATCACAGGATGGCTATGTCGCACAAGTAATACAAAAAAAAAAAAATTTAAGTCAATTCCTACTTAGGTCAACAAAGAAAACTTTTATTTTAGTTACTTTTTATTAAATAATCACAATTAATTGTAAATATGTATATACATATGACAGAATCACTATATTAAGTGGCAAAACACCTTTTGAATTAACATTAAAACTTTTTAACCACATTAAATTTGTAATTACATTTTTTAATGAAAGGTAGATGTAATAGGTAAGAATTTATCTTAAAATCAGTATAAAAGGAATACTGATATCTAACTAGCATATAACTTTTCAGGTTAAGTTAAATCTTCATCACAAACTTAACAATAGCTGTTCTATCTAATGGTGCTGCCATCTAAAGGAATAATATCGACTGAAAAATCTCTCAAACTATAATTAAATTAAATTAAAATAATGAATTAATATTTGAAAAAAAACTGCATTAACATCCAATTTCATCCACTACAAGTTTTAAAAAAAATGCATTTGAACTAAAGTGGATGAATAAAAAATATTTTATAACGATTGAAAATTTGAACAAGATATATAAATGAATATATATAGGGAAAACTAATAAAAAAAACTAATGTGTAAAATAATAGTAGGAATTGAATAAATTTTAAGACAAATTATTTGTGTTTGAAAAATGTTACTAAAATCTGAGATATCAACATGCGAAATACAGAGAACCTCAATCCCAATATAAATTAAAGAGACTAAATATGGTATATTTTTGACTAAAATAATATGTATTTTCCATTACAAAGAAATTATTTGTTGCTGAAATCATTTAACGTACAGATGTGTGATCCAGAATAATATTTTTATATATAGCCTGCTCATATTAAATACGACTACGTTACTTTCATAACGTATATTATTTAATAAAAGTAAATTAAAAGTCTCTATCAGAGATACTGTTTCATGTATAAATAACAAACTTCTAAAAGAAATTGTATATGCCAGGGATGGCGAACCATTGGCACGCGTGCCATCCATGGCACGTAACATAATATTTTGGGCACGTCAGCGATCAAAATTGTTTACATTTTATTTCAAAATAACAAAGTTCACTATGAAGTATTACGAACAAACGCGTGTGATCGTTCGCAGAGAGTTTGTTGTCTTGCCTTAGTTACGTCGTGGTCTACAATTTCTTATGATGTTAAGTTTGTCTACGCATAGCATAATCAATTTCATCGACACAATTGTATTTTAAAATTTATTTGTGTTATAGTTACGATTTTAAAGTGTTATTTAACATGGGTTATATTCAGCAAAAGAATAAAAAGGACAAGACAAAAAGTTTAACAGAGAATTTCAAATTTGGTGAACCTAGAAATATGGCATTATTAGTAAAAGCGACAAAAAGGGGTGTTTTATTTTCTGGAATAGTGGTATGCAGAACATCGTCCGTAAAACGGCATTTCGAAACACATCGCAAATCCTTGTCAAAAAAGTGAACAACAGCAAAAATAATTAGTTGCTTAAAAGCCGCGATTAGCAGATGACTCCAATTGAACATGCATTCTACTAAAAGTAACATCTTACAATCCTAATATAAGTTATTTGTCATCCAATCTGCAACAACAGAAGTCACACTAATGTTACTTTAATTTGAATTACACGTATAACTAAAACATTTACAACTACACAGTAAAAAAGGTATCTTTTCCGTGGTAACTAAAGAGTTTTGTGTGTTCTTAGTATTTAGTTTTATTATTTTCCCAATAATCACAAGTCAAAATTATTTGGCGGCACGTCTGTACCTCATTAAACACTTCTTAAGAAAAAATGGCATGTTGATCCATAAAGATTTGCCACCCCTGGTATATGCATTGAAACGAATTATAAAATTTTTTTTACCACTTAAATGTATTAAAATAAAAGTTAACGATGCCAGCTATCCTAAAATGTTAGAATTTAAATAATTCATTTATAGTATTCATAGTGTTAAATTGTAAGCACTTTTTTTCTGTTAAAAACGCCTAATGATAAAGGTAACAGTTTTAATTTAAATATATAAGATTTATAGTTTTCTATGTGAATGAAGCTAAAAATATGATATAAATATATGTCAAGTTTTTATTTTCTATGGAGAGAGGCTTGAAAGTATTCTCTCTCTGAAGTTACTAATTGATAATTACCATTCAATATCAATAGCAAGTCACCTAAAAGTTTTTGGTACTATTTCCCGCTTATTTTAATATTATATAAAATAATTAAAATAGACTTCTTTTCAAAAATGAAAAAGTGATCCTTTCCCTCAATCACTCACTTATCAGGAGATCTACTAGACCTACAGACTTTAAATTTGGTAAGCATGTTTCTTTTGTTGAGTGGATTAACCAAGAACTGGTTTTGCAGAAATCCACTTTAAAAAGGGGGTTGTTGGGGCGTTATAACAAGAATTCCCGTTTTTGAGCTATTAGACTTTCAGATAAACATGACCTGAATATGGTAGACATATTTCTGACGTGGAATAGAGATTCACTACAAATTGTGCGTAAAGTTACACATACTTCTATTTTAGTAATTTAAATCCTGTGTTTTATAAATCAAGAGGCAAGGGTTATGAGAAAGTTTTTCAATACATTCAAAAGATTAATATAGGCCTTGGATATCAATAACTTAAAAACAATATATAGTTATACAACATCATGTAATATCCAGAGAAGCGGACGGGTAACGGCTAGCTAATATATATATATATATATATTTACAAATTTGAAAACTTTTCTCCTCCTTCTCTTCCTCAGAAATTAAATGTATTACGCATAAGAACAATTTGAAAATGCTATTATTTGCTCCTGGAAAAATTCAATTAAATAAGCTTTTTTATAAAAAATAAAAAAGTTGAATCCTTTTAATGAGCATCAATTAAATTTAGAAAAAAGTTAAGTTTTAAAATTATAAGCAATACATGAAATAAATCAAGATTGGAGTAATAAAATTTAAAAAATATGGTACGAAGTGTGTATATTTTAGTAGAGAAAGGAAAATTCAAATTATATAAAAGGAGCAGTTTATTCCCTCGAAATGTAGTAAACGTTATCTTTAATGTTAAGACATTCGTATATTGAAACATCTTGCTTTTGAAATAATATAAATATAAATTTTGTTTGGTCATAAACAACACACTTTGAAACAACGCGAGGGCTGCCAGGGATAGACTCTGCAGTAAGAACCTTAGTCAAATCATGAGGAAGAGTAATAAGCTGACACTGCACTTTCCTAACTTTTTTCCTCTTGAGAACTTGCGGCTTCTGCAAGTTTAACTGTGCTCGACCTCTCCACACACGAGAGATCTTCAATAGAGTCAAGAATCAAGTCCACCGATTCGATTGAAAGAACGCATACTACTAGTTGGTGACCATAACTACTTAAAACCATAACCGTTACTCAATAATAGAAAGTTATTTTCAGCAGTCATATTTTAAATGCAACATTTTAAGCGGTATTTTCAACCTTTTAATTTAAAATTTAAGTTGGAGCGAAATCTTAGAGAAAATAAAAGCATAGAATATACTACGATTTGTTGCTATGCTACCGTGACTGTGACACAATGCATACAGGGTGTCCCCGAATGCCGTATACAAACTTGGAGGGAGGTAGAGAACATCGTGGAGAGACATAATTACGTAGGTAAGCATGGGCAGAGAAAGCGATAGGTGGAGCTGTACGTGAACTCGCAATATCAGCACATGTGATTTCCTCGTTTCAGACTTGGAAGCGTGTGATAAACAGGAATCGTTATACGAACGCCGAATTGACGGATATTCACTTGATCTACGGCCTAGCCAATGGAAATGGACGTGCTGCTGTTCGGTTGTTGGAGAAAGATATATAACGAGGCGGTAACTGAATCATCAAACGTTCGATCGGGTGCATTAGAACCTGGTGGAACATGGACCTTTTAGAGCCACGATTGACGGCACACTCGTCAATTCTAAAATGGACCTGGTGGCACGAATATCCATCGCTGCTGCTACGATCCGTGAAACGCCCGGTATTTTCGAACATGTTCGCCAATCCACGTCGCGTCGGTGTCTTGCGTGCATGCATGCCAATGGCAGTAATTTCAAACACCTCCTGTAATGCTTTAATGTAATCTTTTTTTTTTAATAAAGTGCTTTAGACTACATTCTGTATTGTGGCCTTACAGTCTTTGTGTCCATTTCGTAAGGGTTACGTTTCCACCCGCGCTTTTCGATGTAATTATGGCTCCTCAGCATGCTCTCTACATCCCCTACAAGTTTGTACACGGCATTCGGGGACACTGTGTACAAATATGTGTACCAATATATGTGTGTGTGTGTTGGTATCAAACTTAAGAACAAGACAGAATGCTTTTGATTTTTAACTCGTTCTTCGCTCAGCTTGGTTTAAAGAGATTGAAATATATTGATAATTTCTATTATGTTCCCATTTCGCGCGTTTGAAGATAATTCATTCTTAAGATAAAATTTAAAAAATGTTGACAACATATTAAAATGTTTCGGTACGAAAATTAATATAATATGTCTTTATTTGAATGAATAGAGCGAAAATTTACCCATACGTTTTGTTACTGAAGGATACTTTTATATGTCGCAGGAAAATGACGAAATTAGGAATTTCGTGCATCCCTAAGAGATAGGATCAATTGACGGGAGATGTTAAAATAACGTCTCTTTAAGGTCATTTGCATGATGAAAGTAAGTGATTTTATCAAACCCTGAACTGTTTCAGTGAAATGAAGAAATGAACTAGTCAGGATTTGCATTGGCATTCAATTGAGGGGGAGACACCTGGGGGGGGGGTCGAGTCCTTGTACTACCTAACTATGCAGGTAGTACTATCGATCCCCTAAATATCAACTCCATATTCTTATAAAAATGGCACCATAGGATTAACACAGGGATTGATATTTTAGTGTGTAAGCAACCGAGAGAAAAGATGTTACACATAAAAAAAATTTTCAAACCTAATTTTCTAATTATTTGTTAATTAGTTTTGAATAAATAATTATTTGTATTTCATTAACCATTGTTTTATTACTTACTTCTACGTTTAATAATGCACCATATTTGTTAAATAAACACTTTTAAACTCTTGACAATATTATTTCATCATTTCTCTGAAACATGTCGAGGATTTGTTCAAATCCCTTACTTTTATCAGGGAAATTACCTTCAAGAGACGTCATTTTAACATCTCCCGCCAATTGATCATCTCCCTTAGGGATTTGATGAAATTCCCAATTCTCCATTATTTTCCTGCGACATATATACACTCAAAAGTTTAGATCATAACTACTTATCTCAGTCAAATAATCTACAGTAATTTAACACATCTCAGGAAACAGTTATCCAATTTAGCTCAGTCATTCGGTTTCGCCAATTAACGGCTATTAGATAAAATAATGCCTATGATATTTCCCTTTAATAAACATAAATTCATATAATGGAATGTTTTTTATGATCTGAGGACCTCCGTTATATAAGCTGTGATGTATTTTTCCTAAAATTATTGCATAATTTATGATGCCGATGACATAGCATGATTGAAAAGGTGTTAAGTAAGTGTCATTAAGCATTAGGAAAAATTATGTCGGAAAAAATTAACTGTTCTAAGTTATGTTCTTCTCCACCATAAATAATGAGTTTGTTGTTGGGCAGCTGTTCTTGAGCAAATATGCCCGCAATGCAACGTTCCATCAAATAAAATATTTTCATGTTAAATATTATTATATTTAACACGTTTAGCATTAATATTACATTTAAAATATTTTAGTAAAATAAAAAATAAGATGTTACTTTTTAAATTGTATGAAAATATTTTTGCCAGTTAGAGTTGGAAGATCAATCTTGCTTCTCAATGCATAAAAAAATAATTACAAAACTTGTTGTGTGTTTTTCTCCTAGTTACTGAACGGTATTGTAATAAAAAAATGTAAAAAAAATTGCCTACAAATTTTTGCTGGTAATTAATTATATCGATTTAAGTATTATAATAATAATAATAATAATAATAATAATAATAATAATAATAATAATAATAATAATAATAATAATAATAATATATATATATATATATATATATATATATATATATATATATATTTTTAATCATAGTAAATTCCTAATAATTATGCCCATAATGAATCCCTATCTGTAAAGTATTCTATGTAATGAGTTAATAATGATAATAATAACCATTCATAACAAAGATAGAAAGAAGAGTAGAAGAAATAATTACATAAGAAATAGTTACAATACATACGTTATAGAAAAAAAATTACATAAGAAAATATTAAAAAATTTACTTATTTTTTTCTAGTTAACAAAACGTATTATAACTCACAATGTAAAAAAATTTCGCGCGCAAAATTATGTTGGTAATTATTTAAACCAAGAAAAGTATTTTATATTTTATAATTTTTTAATCATACAGAATTTTTAATCATAATGATCAAAATGGATTCTTATCATTATTAATTTTATGTCCATAATAAATTCTTAATCATAATTTCTAATGTAATCAGCTAATAATGATGTTAATAATAATCATTCATGCTGACAAGGTAGAAAGAAGAGAAAAAGAAATATAATTTCAAAACATACTTAATAGAATAAATAATTACAAATTTATTATTTGAAGAATATTTACAATACCCTTTTGTATGTTTTATTTATTACCAAGATGTATTACAATAAAAAAATATTAAAAATTTTGCATATAAAATTATGTTGTTAATTATTTATACCGAGTAAAGCACTTTGTATTTCAGTTTTTTAAATATAACGAATTCCTAATGATCAAAATGAATTCTTAATAATTATAAATAATCATTATTTATTATGTACATAATTAATAATTAATCACAATTAGTTCTATATAATGTATCGATAAAAAAAAAGTCATTCATAATAACAAAGAAAGAAGAAATAATTACAAACGAACCTAATATAATAAATAATTATATTATAAATAATTATAAAACTTTTTTTGAATGTTTCTTTCTAATCAAGGTGATGTATTATAACAAACATTTAAATAAACATTAAATAACATTAAAATAAAAAAAATTATACACACAAAATTATGTTGGTCCTTATTTATACTGAGTAAAGTATCGAATACAGTCTTAATTTTTTCAATCATAACAAATTCTTAATCTTAACTATCAGAATGAATTCTTAATAATTATCAACAATCATTATTAATTACTCCTAAAATAAATACTTAATCCTAATTAGTTCTAAAATTAGTTAATAATGATATTTATGATAATCATTCTCAAAAAACTTCTTATCAATAGAATAATATATAGCAATTTCAACATCCCAAGAAATTGTTATCCAATTATCTCTGAATAACAATGGAGAGCAGTACTTTCTGAGTCATTCAGTTTCCTCAATTAATAATTACTAGAGAAATGCTCATGGCACAGTGTTGGCTATGATATTTCGCTTTGATGAGTATAAATTCTTATCGTGAAATGTTCCCTCTTTATCTAAAGAGCATCATATACGCTGTATTGCGCGATTCCTAATATTATAGGACAATTAAGTGTCCTAATGCATTTGAAGAACGAGGATTAAAAAAATATTGTTCTATTAAGTTATGATCTTCTCCACAGTAAGTAATGGGGTTAAGTAATGGTAAATGTCTGCTCAGGGAAAGCGTTAATATAAATACGTCTTTCCAAAGTTCGATATTTTTT
Source organism: Trichonephila inaurata madagascariensis (assembly GCA_019973955.1). Taxonomy (NCBI): domain Eukaryota; kingdom Metazoa; phylum Arthropoda; class Arachnida; order Araneae; family Nephilidae; genus Trichonephila; species Trichonephila inaurata. The sequence goes on from BMAV01006409.1 coordinate 317,988, forward strand.
TTGTGCAATGTTATCCATAAAATTTATTCCTTTAGGATGCAATAAAAGAGCTTTTACAGTGTTTGCGAAGGATTTACTTCTGTCAGAGGATTTGCTTATTTATCCCTTTTCTCTTCCCTCCCCCCAATACATAGAAAATGGCAGAGTTGGGGAGCGAATCGCGTAACTTTAATTTAGCAATAAAGGGAATAATTATAAACTGTACAAATTATCAAGATAAGCATTAATTTTTGTATATAATTTTATAAATGACAAGCCCATGGGATTCATTGGTAATTATTAATGTTGTTCTTAATTTAGTATTGTTAGATTAACTAAAAATACATTGTGCAGTACTGATATAATTATAAGTGTATTATATCAGAGTAAATGTGTACTTTATTTTTATTATGCCAGAATGTATTTTGTTTGTTTACTTTCAGTAAATTAATATATTTTTTTAAATAATCTTTTGTATTCGATTTTTCAATATGCTCACGCCCCTCTCGTAG
>BMAV01006409.1:352641-380270 GCA_019973955.1 Trichonephila inaurata madagascariensis
TTCGGATTTACGACCTATTCGTCTAATTGACAGTCACATAATAAAAACCAGTCCCTTAAAAATTCTTTATTTTTTTTTTTTATTTTTTTATTTTTTTATTTATTTTTTTTAGAAAATCAACAATAAGAAAGATTTATTTCATGCTCACCATCCTCATTTTTTAATATTCAAACTATGTCGGAAGAAAAAAAAATGTATTGAAAAACGAAGGATGCAATTTGTCAAAACAAGACTAGAAATTATATGCATGGATGCAATGAAATACTGAAGTCAGAGTATCAAATTGATTAATTGTTTATCAACGTTGCCATGGAAGCAACTTTGTAAAAGATGACAGACCTACTAATTTTAAACCTCGGTTACATAACGAGAATAACCCATGAACTGGCCTCCTAGTCCCACCCTCCTATGTCCACTCCTCCAATGTGAATGCTTTAAGCCCCAACAGATATAACGTACATATTCTTTTATACAGTAGGTTATTATGTCAGAATTAAGTGCGCTCTATAAAAAAAATTTTGGTAACACATGAACACAGCGAAAATAAATAAATATAAATTTAATTCAAACAAGACGCTCTCCTGATAAATTATAAAAGGAAAATAGTTACATTAAAAATTTGTAATTACATTGACAATAGAATTCATACAGTAGAGTTTCATTTGTTTTCCTTATCTCTACGAATATTACGTCGAGAAATCGGGTTATTAAGCTGTTTCATCCAATACTTTTTATCTAACAGCAAGTCATACTTTTTGTACGTCACTTGACTTTTATTCTACTGACCTTCTTCAAATATATTACATTTTTAATTTTTTTATGATTGTGTATATACCCGTATTCTTGTGTCTAAGATGATTAATTACGAAAGTAGAGAAAAAAACAACGGAATAATGAATACACAGGCGTAGCTAGTCCCGAGTGGGACCGGTATCAAAATTTCTTGGGGGCCCTTTTTTAAACCCCTTAATAGTTAAGGATATTTTGCTTACACATGTTGGGGCCCCTTAAGCTTGGGGGCCCCGAGTCATTGATACGGTTGATAAGTGGTAACTACGCCCTTGAATGAATACCATTTTTAAGGGAAATCATTTGGCATATATGAGGCTAATAATATTGAACATTATGTGTAGTATTAAAAACATATGCATGTTTTTGTTAAGAATAATATATGTGCACACACACACATATATATATTCATACACATATAATCATTAATCATATACTAAATTACCATAAATTAAATTTAAAGCTAAGCAATAAAAAGAGGCATAAAAATGTAAGAAGACTGCATAAGTCAAAGCTAAATGGTCACAGCAATATAATAGCAAACTCTTAATATTAGGAACTAAGATAATAATAATTATCCAGGAATATAAAATGACAGATGAGAAAACTATACATGTATATTATCTGTCATTTTATATTCTTGAATAACTGTTTATTGCCATAGTAATTCCACATTTACTCATCAGAAATAATCATGTAATATTATACGACTAAACTGGAAACCCTTGCATGAATGATAATTACTTGCTATCAGGGGTGTACACAAAGAGTGCGTTGGTGATTCGTCCCCCAGATTAAAAGAATTTTAATTTTTACCAAAAAGTCCCCCCCCCCCGGCTCCTTCATCAACAAGTTTTTTAGAATGTAACCCTCCCCCCCCCCCCATAAGAGGGGTCTGTGAACGCTATTGCTTACAATTATACCGAATACATTTCAAATATAATGAAGTCTTTAGTAAGCTAAATTAATCAATTTTATCAATATTATAATATATTTAAACTATAATACTACACTATTGAATATCAAGAATCTATTCCCAGAGAAGTACGTTGTAACGATCTTGTTCAATTCCATATAATTCTGGGTAGGTTACAATTATTTTCTTCATCCAGCACTTGTAATGGACACAAAAATGTAACTCTACAGAAAAGTAAATAAAATTCTAACACGAAATATATTATCATCCAATTTTGTTGGCTTTGAGAGTGAATATCTTTCACATTTTTCTAAGTGAATTATTTTACCATTTTTGTGATTGAAAAATGTCAGAAAATATAAATCCCTACGCGCGATTATAGCATACATAACGGTTTCTAAACTTCAGGAACATATTGTTAACGAACATTTAATAAATATTATAGAAATATAAAAATTTAGAACATGTTTAATTAAAAAAAAAAATTCTTCATCCAGAAAAAATATAAATATATTAAAATGTATTTATTTGCATGTTAAAAGTATATATTAATATATTGGTATGGTTTTCCTTCGAGGATAAATATTCCGAATTAGGACCCAAATACTGCAAAAAGAAAAACCATAATGTTACAACTTTCTGTTGTTTTTAGTGGTAGTGGATGGTTAAAAAGTTATTTATTGCATTTAAATTTTTAAGATGATGGGAATAAAACGAGAAAAAAAATAAAATTTGAACTCACCAGAAAAAAAGTCGGGAAAAAAAATTCGCAGTCGTCCATGGATTTGGATATTCTTTGGTTTTTTCGAACTCCATCACCGACAAAAATGAAGCGCGAAAAAGTTGGCACGTCTAAATAATAATAAAAAAGAAGCCTCTTCCTCGGCTTCTCGGAGGAATTTGATGGCTGGGAACTAGAACACTACACTTTTAAAAACTACTGTAATCAGACAATCCTCTTTGTAAATTAACTGGAGTTGTAAAAACCACGTGTTTGTATAATAACTGATAAGAGGTATCATAAGTTAAAATGAAGAACAAACCCCTCACCCCACTTACAGGTAGAAAAAGAACGTCAAGAACTGGGGAAAAGATTAAGCACAAAAGAAATTTCGCGGTTCGTTTGCCAAGTACGAGAGCAACGCCATCTATGATATCCAATTCGAAGTAATCACGAAGGTTAACTAAGTTCGAGTAAAAACCTCGAAAATAACGTTGTAAACATTGTTAAAGGTCACTGTGCAATATTGTAATGGTCGTGGAAAATTCGCATAGTTTTTAGTAATCATGTAAGCCTTGAGATATAATCTCTGCTTTTTCATACCAAGTTCTACTCGAAAAAATATGATGTTTATTTTTTAATCCAATTCATCCAAGCACAGAAGTTTTGTTTAAAAGGAACAATTTTCATGAAAAATAAGGTAATAAAGAGTTAACCTTTATCATTTTTTTTTTAAAAAAATGCAATAAACATATACAAAATATTTCTTTTTATACATGAATAATAAATTAATGGAATAATAAAATTTTTAAAAAATTAATATTCCACTTATTGTTGATAAAGATTAAAATATTACCTCAATAACAATTTAATTGGAAAGGATAAAAGTCGTTTGCTATATAATTCATTATCAGATCAAAAATTATTCGAAAAATTACTCCAAGCATATTTATTTTTTATAATCATCGAATGTAATCGTTTGGGAGGTGATTCATAGTTTGCTTTAAAATAATATTTGAGATGATATTTTTGACGATATTCATTGAGAATTATTAATAATAAATACACTGTGTACAACTGATGATTAAATTGAAAGATTTTTTTATTATTATTATCATTCGAATTTAAAAAAATTCTCAAAATCATATCCAAAAAGTAAGCGAATCTCCATATCTTTCTGAAAAAGTAATTAAAATTACTGAATAATAAATTACCTTTATTATATTCTTCAAATACAAGTGGCGTTAAAATGTTTAAAATTGATTTTGAACTAAATGTACTTTAATTCTTAATAAAAAATAACATTATCATTTTGGAAAAAATGTTAAATTTTCAGTTACAGTGGGCCACAAAAGTGTTCGAACACTTGCAATTTCTTATACAATTTTAATGTTTTCGACTAATAAAAATTAATATATTGGAATTTTTTTATGATATCTGCAACTTGTTCTTAATGAAATGACATAATCAATTTTTTGAAAATAGAATAACTATTATTTTTAAAAATTAATAATTAAAAAACTACTGAAAAATTACGCCACAAAAGTCTTCGTAGACTTAATAAAAATCTCAAAATAGTTTTAAACATTGTATTTCTTTTTTAATTTAGTACCGTGTAGGATATATTTTAGTGTCCACAACTTTTAAACGTCTGGGTATAGACCATCAGTTTTTTGTAATTTCTGCATCGATTTTCCTCCATGCTTTTGTGATTAATTTTTACTTCATATTATGTGTTTATATGTCATATTTTCTTCTTTTTTTAAATCAAATTCTCCCCAAATTTGTTCTACTGGACTAAATAAAGTGATTGAGAGGGGTTTTCTGATTTTGGGAACAGTTATAGAGGCACCAGCGGTGCACATTGAGAGTACTGCGCTTGGCGTCATTATCCTGTTAAAAAATGGTGGCCGCGGTAGCCAAGTGGTATAGGTATCGGATCGTGGCTTGCCTTGTCACGAGTCCGAGTCCAGTACCACTAGAGACCCGCCGTGTAGGGCAGCGATGCACGTTAAATCTGTCGAGAGCTGAAACGTCCTCCCGTTGGTGTGGTGTGGTAGTTAGGAGACGGGGGTGCCTGCTCAGGTGTCGTCCACGTCACTTGACCATGGATCAAAATTACGTGGTCCGTCGCCAAAAGCCCTCGAGTAGCTGAACAGTGCGACGTTAATATTCAATCAATCAATCAACCTGTTAAAAAATGAAGTCGTCTCCAATTTCCAAATTTTGGGTGGATAATTTAAAATTTTTCTTTAAAATATTTAAATAGAGCTCATGATTCTCAATACCATGAAAAATACCAAATTACCTAATCCTGAAGCCGATTACAATTAGCCGATTGAAGCAAGAACACCTCCACCTCCCTGTTGAGGCATGGAGGTGGAGGAATTATTGTTCTACATAAATTCATGGGATTGAATTCCTCATTTTTTTTATTTTCAAACAGTTATATGGCCATAGGAACCAAAAATGTTGAATTTCCTGTCATCCCAATCAATTTGATGTCAATTTTGAATTTTCTGAAATTTAATCCCAAGAAAATCTAATTGGATCAATGAACCATGGAGGTGGAAGAGTTTTGGCTGGGGGGGGGGGGGGGGGAAAAGCAGCCTCAAAGTTAGGTAATTTGGAATTTTTATGATGGTATTTTGAATCATGAGCTCTATTTAAATATTTTAAAGAGAAATGTTAAATTATCCGTCCAAAATTTAGATATTGGAGAATACTTCATTTTTTAACAGAGGGTAATGACGCCAAGTGCCCTGCTCTCAATGGACGCTGCTGTGCCCAGATTCTGAAAATACCTCCTCAATCACTTTATTTAGTTTAGTAGAACATATTTGGTGAGAATTTGATTTTTAAAAAAAGAAAGCATGACACATACATATAAACACATAATGTGAAGCAAAAACAATAATCACAGAAGCATGGAGGAAAATCGATGCAGAAATTACAAAAAAAAATGATTAAATCTATCACAAGACGTTTAAAAGTTGTTGTGGACACTAAAAAATATCCTACTAAGTACTAAATCAAGAAAGAAATGCAATATTTAAAGTGATGTTGAGATTTTTGATAAGTGTACGAAGACTTTTGTGGCGTAATTTTCTTAGTAGTTTTTTAATTATTAATTTTGAAAAAAAAATAGTTCTGCTATTTTTAAAAAATTAATTTTGTCATTTCATTAAGAATAAGTTACAGATATCATAAAAAATTATAATTCCAATATATTAATTTTTATTAGTCGAAAACATTAAATTTTTTTGGAAATTTCAAGTGTACGAACACTTTTGTGGTCCACTGTATTTATTTATAAATATAATGAAAGCCTTAAAAAGAGAAAAACACAACAGAATGAAAAATAAAACGCATGTGTATGAAAAGGAAAAAATATTGATTTGTATTGAAATATTGATGCTTTCTTATATATGTAATTATGTTTTGTGAAACACACACAAAAGAAGTTCAAAAGAAGAGACTTTGTGTATCAACGCACTTTCTGTAAGACTTTCGGAAGAAAGTATGCATGGTATGAATAGAAGCAAAATAAATGAGTTTCCCTTACAAAAAAAAATGCTTTTTAAAGCTATCCATTGCGCTAGTGAAATTGTATTAGAAATTATGCTTTGGAGTGGGCGCAGTATGTAAATATATTTATGAGAAATATGTGTAACCATAATTTTAAGATTCTATAAGAGTACTGTAGCGGGAATGACGCACATTAAAGGGGTACTAAGTCCTTACGCAAGCGTTAACTGATCTGAATTTATTACATATACTCCTCTGGGGGAAAAATATGGGAAATATTAGTAGGATTAATAAGTTCCCGGACTGAGCCTATCACGCGGAAAATTTTTGCAGTAAAGAGACTACAATAATATTTCTGTGTGTTATTGTATTCTTCCCCTTTTCTAAATAAAGTTTGTTCCAAATCTCGTGGTCGGTGGGTTACCACGACGTCTATTTTGTTGGCAGATATATTTAGTCGTCGGCGATTGAAAGAAATTGCGTTTGTTGAGCGGATAATGGATATTAATTTTTGTGTTCGCTTGGGAAAGTGTGCTAGGGAGACTTCCAAAATATTGAATCAGGTGAAAGGGTTTGATGCATTTTCGTGAACGCAAGCTTTTGAGTGGCATCGATGTTTCAGAGAAGGCAGGGAAAGTGTCGAAGATGACATACGCATCCGCAGACTTCCCGCACCGCTGAAAACATCGAAAAGGTTTCTGCGGTGGTACGTAAGAACAGGCTTCAAACAATAGCCGAATCAGTTGGGATATCCACGACCACATGTCAATGGATACTAATTAAGGATCGTAACATGCATAGGGTGTGTCAACACATCATTCCTCGCATGTTAAATGACCAATTGCAGATGAAGTTAAAAATGTATCGCAGGATAAAGTAAAGAACATGGCTAAAAACGGATTCCAGAAATGTTTCGATGACCTTTACAAGCTCAAGGGTCTTATTTCGAAGGAGGATGTGTTTCAGCAGTTTAATTGGTAATATTTTTTAAGTTACAGATTCAGTCCGAGAACTTTTAAATCCTGCTACGTATATAACTCAGTGAGATGCTCCAAACGATGAAATTTGTTTTTAGTAATCGAATTCCCATTCCCAATGAGAATTTTACCTGACTCAAGCTAAGTAGGAAAATAATTAAATTAATTACTTAATTCTCTCTCTTTTTAAGAAAGTGCAATGAAATATACTTGTTTATCTGGGATAATTTTATACATATTATTAACCGTTTCGTATTTGGAAAAATCCTTTTAACAACACACATTAAATTTACATTGTTTCTCAATGAATTTATAAAAAAATAAAAATTAAAGATGAACATATGTATACGTACATATATACAACCCAATATTTACCCTTTATATCCATATCATTTACATTATAATTTCTAAAGGAGCTCTTTATCTGCAGCTTTATTGGATATTGTAATGATTTCAAACAGCTCTGGAATAACTATTTATTAAACAGTATGAAAATTCATCAAAAATTGTTTCATTACAGCTTAATTGTAAAATGAGTCCACTGATAAAGTTTCTCTTTCGCTGCACTGCCTTATATTTCTCGCATAAAACAATGAAATAAAGTGATCCTTTAGAGAAAAGTCCTATAAATATGATAGGCCTAAGGGTCCACAGTTCCCCGTTCGACCTCGGTAATTCCACACCGAGTTCGGGTGAGCTTGCTGGCTCTACCTCCGCTGTGCGGTTGCTGATTCGAAACCTCCTCGGTTCGAAATCCCTTTAATTCGTGGACTCAGGTATCGCTGATTCGCCAGTCTATCGCTACGAGAGGCCTCTTGTCGGATTATCTTTAGCAAAAAAAATCTGTCCTGGTACTTCCTCGATCTCTCTATTTAAAAAAACTCGTTTCACACGGTCACTCACTGCCTATCCCTCTTTGATCTCTTCTCCGTCGGCCGCTTATAGCGGGGGTCTGTCTGGGCTCATATTGTGAGTACGGTCCTGCAGACACGCAGTCGCGCGAGATCCATGAGAACCCGAAAAGCCCATTGTACATGTGTCTCTTTTAACTTTCGGACTGGCGTGGAAAAAAATGGACAGAATTTCTGACCACCCGGCAACTAGGAAAACGAATGGAATTTTCCCACGTTTGTCCGTTCCCTTTAGCAATTAGGGGAAAGAGACTGGGGGTACATTACAATATATAATGTATAAGAAGTACAAAAGCCTTCTACCCTCAGGAAAGTTCCTGCCACGCCATTGGTCCATGACATTGAAACCACGCCTACCAACTTCATCCAAGCTAACAACACCAGGCCAACTTCATTACCAGATAAAGGACGGAGGGATGAGCTTCATCCCAGTGCCTTTCAATTATTCAACTATTCAACTAACTATTGTATGGGTAGTTAAACTAATGGTCAGCAAATTTTTCAAAAGAGAAGAACCAAGTTGTAAGTGAAACAAGATAACTAAGGTGTCAAAGAACCATTTACACAAAGAAACATTGCTACAAAGAGCCACTTTCGCGTGAGCAGGAGGTGGAGACCATGGTAGCATTCACGATAAAGACTCGTGTTCTAATAAATATTTTTTATATATTTAAATAAAGCTTTACACACACACACAAATTATTTTAAAGAAAAAAATTATTTTAAAATAAGAAAGTAGAAACATTATAAAATTGCTTTGCTTCAGCATCGTAATAACTGTTAAAAATATATTCAGAGCGATAGTTCACTAATTTAGACTGTGTCAAAAAGGGTAAATGATATTTTTATTTAATACATTAAAATAAATCCAATATACCGCATTTATTCAAATCGAAGCTGCACTTTTTATTTTTCAGTGTTAATGCCACCGAAAATCGGGTGCGGCTTAGAATCGAAGGCTGAAAAATTCGTTGTGGATGGGGGAAATTAAACATGATACTGACGAGATTAGAGCACTTACAGATTCATTTATATATTTAGAACTTTTTAATACTGGTTTAATAAATAAATTATTTTCACTCCGTATTAGAACTAATTTCACATTTTCTCTGAAATTTCGTAAATATCAGATATTGAATAAACCTTTTACACTATATTTATTTTTTCGTAAAAACAGGTTGAGAATTTGGGGTGCGGCTTAGATTCTAGTAAATACGGTATGTTATCTGCATTTAAATCTATTTATAATGCAATTTCGAAATATTTACAAATATTCCTGTCCTATGCTTCTGTCCTGGTAGTTTTGATATTACTGGAAACGCTTTTCAAAATTATAGCTCTTCATATTTCTAGTTATTTAAGCAAACTTATGTTTTTCATAAGCAAAATATTTCTTAGTATTTTAAAACAAAAAAGATGTGAAATGCGACAGAAACAAATTTAAATGTTTTCTAGAGATGCTTATTCTCTTTCACACACATTCATTCTAATTTCCCCTTTGAAACTAGTTCTTTATTTAATTTTATTTTTTACAATGATAGAACATTTTAATTTTTGTAGCATATTTTAAATACTATTTAAGTCTATATAGACAAAAATCAAGATGTTATTTAAAGCCAAGCAACTCACAACTAAAAGAAAAAACAAGATATAAACATTGGGAGAACGATATCTATGATCCCCCAAACTACCACAGGAGCAACACTGTAACTGACATTCGTCTAGCAACAATGCATGAATGTTTATATGCACTCCTTCACGAATTCCAAATAGTTTATGGATTCCCCTCCCTGCCCCTTTTGTTGCAATGCTCCGGTGGTGAACACTGAGCATCAGAACAATGTGTGGCGGTGTGATATCTATATGAACTAGTACCAACATCACGCGTTGACGATCGTTTTGGCGTGATTGGTTACGTACTTGCGTTCGGAACGGAAGGTACCCAGAACGAACCTTCCTCCTTCATTGGTGACCCTGGCCGTGCAAAGGAACCGCACCCTTCACGCGCCGTAGTCGTGGCGCCATCTATCCACCGCACAAGCAACTAAGCCGTCAAACATTGACGCAATTCTCAAAATTCGTCTCCCACAAATGACGCAATCAAAGTCGTCTCACACACAAATGAAACAATTTTCAAAGCCGTCTCGCACGAATGACGCAACCCACCAAGTGACGCAACTGCTTACATACTCGCCACGAATATGGTATCGTTGTTCGCCTATTCGCCGAAACACTGACTGGGGAGTATGTGGCGGTGGATATCTATATGAACCAGTACCAACATCACGCGTTGACGATCGTTTTGGCGTGATTGGTTACGTACTTGCGTTCGGAACGGAAGGTACCCAGAACGCACCTTCCTCCTTCAAATGTATAGCACAGTGGTTCCCAAACCTTTTTAACCACTCACCCCTTTTTAAAGTCGAAACTTTTCCAAGGACCGCCAAGTGAAAAAGGTACGTAAATGCATTGTGTAAAAATTACGAATTTAAAAAAACATTTTGTTGAAGAATTATTTATTAAAATTAAACTTTTGTTTAAATTTTTTTAAAAAAAATGAAGGACTTGGATGAACTTGGCGAGATGTTATGAGTGTAATTATGTCCATCTCAGTGTGAGTAGCAACCGCAAATCCCCACGAGCACTAGTTTTTAGTTGGTTTCTCTTTTTGTGTGATGAGGTTTTTTACGGCACAGAATCCCCGTTCTACCAAATTGGAAGACGGGAAAGTAGTCAACAACTTCTATACAATAACCCCTAATGCAGGATATAAAATTGGGATCGGTTTTTGTAACCAGAATGTGTGGTATCCTTGCTCACACGCGCGTTGGTTTAAGTCCCTCATTTGTGTGTGGATATTTCAATAAGATGTAGTATTAATATGAATTCATCTGTGTTTGGGACCTGAGTTAGTCCTCACGCATAAGGGTTCAACACTCAGTCGGGAATATCCAAAAAAAAGTTAATTATTGTTATTTATTTAAATTGCCTTAAAAATAAAAATGGATCAAAATTTTTTTATTTTATATTAAACCTAGCGTGGACCCCTTGACATTGCCCAGGGGCTCCCAAATTAATTTTAATTTTTTACTGACCCCCTGAATAAAATCGGGGACTCCTAGGGGCTCATAAGGACCACTTTGGGAACCACTGGTGTAGAACAATGCTTGCTCAAGAAACAGGGAGGGTAGAGACCTTTTAAACAGATTGCAGACCTGATCTCTTGAATTTTTTTATATGTAACTTTTATGTTTTATATTTTGTCTTTTCATATAATTCTTTTTTGTACTTCTGACCTTTCGGAGTAAATTATTGTATTATGTGTTCTATCGCCTTATAATTGTATGTATTTTAATTTTGAATCTCTGCGTGGCATAAATATACTTGTATTGTCAGCTGCAATAGAAATTAACGTATTACTATCAATTAATGAACATTTTGATGCTGTATCACAAATCTAATAAGTTTTTCTAATAAAATGTTGTAAATGCCGGTACAAAAACTACTTTAACTAAAATAACATATTCAGAGAGAAATAATTTAAGGACAGATCAGCTAGTTAAATAACAGGTACTTTTCTGTAAGTCCCTTTAATTTGAAGTTTTAAAAAATAGTTAATAAAGAAACTTGGCTATATTGTTGCAGAACGCAACAAAAACAAAACACTATTTTCAAAATACAACAATGAATTGTTATACAGATGAAATAATTCACATCGTTCGACTGAAAATCTAAATTTAACATCTCAAACATTTTTCGCCAAATTTTTCCTCTCCTTTTTCTCAGATTTCTTTTAGTTAAAATTCCAAAATTTGTTTCGAATGGCACGAAATATGAAGTGGCAAGTTAATAGACCAATTAAACGTTCAAATATTTCATCGGATAAAAATCCTGAATATATAGTGCAAGAAAAACCAGTAAATTGTAATGAAAATAAAAAAAGTTGTACCGGAGGCAATACAACATTCTCGTTAGAAGAAAATGAAGGTTTTTCGGTATGGAAAACCTATAAGCCTATTTTAGAAAAAGAGGAGCCAATGGATATTGATGAGAAAGAAATTATTTTGTCATCGTATCAGAATAGATATATGTTACAGCCAGAAGAACCAATGGATATTGATGAGAGTGAAATACATTTGCCATCCTATCATTATTTCAATAGTGCAGCACCAAGAAATGATTCAACTTTCTATAACGTAGAAATACCATTAGAAATCGAGAGAAATGAAATAACTTCATTTCCTAATCAATATTCGGAAATGAATCAAGCCAATGAGTTGGAAAAGAAAAAGCCTACTTTGGATTTGGAAGAAGAATATAAATATGCTTTTGAAAGGTATGATGTTTTAATGTTTTCAAAAATTAAACAAGGATGTAGTCCGAAAAATTTATTTTTGGAAATTTACACTCATGCACACACATATACTTATTAGTTTTGGTACAAAAGTCATTTCTGATACGAAAGTTTGAAGTCATCTATTGCGATTCAAACGCTGTAAACGATGTGAAATTTCGTTGTTGAAGAGCGTTTGGAATATTTTTCAGAAAATTGGTAATATTTCATATATGTTGTTTTAAATCAGTCATCAGTCCATTAGGACATCTTAAGACCCTTTGAGGTCCTGGGTTCCTATGTAAATGTAGACCCTACCACATATCTTCAAAACTAAAGACAGTAGCATGAATTGTTAAATACTCGTTGAAACCGTAATTTGAAACAAAGAAATGTGCACGACTCACAATCATAAAAACCTCGGCAAAAATCGGCTCGACCTATGGCAGCATTTCAGCTAAATGAGTTGAATGAGTGTTTATGGTATTAAGCCTAGGCCTAGACACGGGCGACAATTTTCACATAATGATACAGTCTTACCTCTTTTGTCAGTTAACATTTAGTTTGAAATTCCCTGCTTTTGTTTGGAGAATATAAACGAGAATAATATATGACCATTAAAATTATCCAGATCATGATCTTATTAAGACAGAGTCGAGAATGAAACGAGGCCCCCACCAAGGGTGAGGCCCTGAACTCCTGCCTTAAGACGTCCCTGCAATCATATCACTTTAAACAGAAGTGTGCAGCAGATATTCATCTGTATCGAAACAAGAACTTATCGATATTTATGCTCTTAAACATTTAAACATCAAAAGGTCATTCATTTATAGAACAATTGGAGATTCTTTTTAGACCAACAGGGTTCTGGAAAGAATTAGAAGCGGTCGTCTGATCTCGGTGAGAATAACACTTCTCGTCGAAGTAGCCAGGGAAAGAATTCGTCGAAGATTTTTCCACCAAAATATATGAACGAGTGAAAAAGAACATGTCGCGCATAATAAACAACGATCTTAGACTAGATGAAGAATATAACTGGTTATTTCCTTCCTCTAAATAGTTAAAACGCCAGTGGTATCTTAAAGGAAAAGCTCTCTCATGGCGGCACAGTCATAAGGGTCACAAACGAATTCTGCTCAACGGCGTGAAAAATTTTAACATTGCCGAACTTTTTAACCCCACAAGAATGACCGTCTATACGCAAGAAATGTCTAAGAACAGGGGTCAGCAACCTTTTAGCTGTGGTGTGCCAAACCAACGTACCAATATGATTCAGCGTGCCACATAGTAACGCATTTTTGAAAAAATTCGATTTCTGCGAGAATGCACAGTTAGAGAATAGAGCTCAATAATAATGGTTTACAGCTTTATTTTTATTAATTTTGTATCATTTAAGGTATCCGAACACGTTCGGAGTACTTTTTTTAAAAAAAAAAATAGCATATTAAAACATTATAAATGCTTTTTTAGGGATGAATAACAATAAATACTAACATTTAACTAACAATATATTTTTAAAAATATCTGAATTTCACAAAAATCACAATTATAAGTAAAATTTTAGCAATATTTTTGAAAAACTTCTAAGCAATTAGAGAAAAAGTAATTAACTTATATCAGTAAAAGTATTACTAAAACAAATTAGATGCATTTATCTAGAATAAGTACTAAAATTTTAATGTTTTATTAAAATTTAAAAATTTTAGAGCTGATCGAGTAAATATTATAGGAAATGTGTCATTTTTATGAGACCGTTATTTAAATAACTGGCCATAAATAAAAAAATTATTCATACAATAAGAAATATTTTTAGTACATTGTATAGAAAACAATATAAGTATCAGGTTCAAAAAGTTTTATAGAAATATATTCATAATATTCTGAGTTATGTGACTCACCGTGAATACATTATGCGTAAAAAACAGAGGAGAAAAAAGGATTTAATGTTTAAACTCTTGTTGTTTTAATATAAATTATACATACAGAAAGCTAAAATTCATTCCCCAGATTTGTAAGTTATGCCCTCTAGTATCTCATCTTTGGCTAATTTTCTTTTCTTTCGTGACCTATTTTTGTTTTTTCTGGAAGTTTTTACTTCAGATAATGAATGACGCTTTGATTCACTAACGCGCTCTTCACCGAGTTGGGCAAAACCTCTTTCAGTATTGGCACCAACTCTTGTACTTGATCTTGGTTCAACACATCTAACAATCCTCGAAAACCTTTGTTAAATTGTATGACAGCCATGTGAGCTCCTAATCTCAGAGTTTGTAACTCCACAAAAATATCTTTCGGGATAAATTTCCACAGAATGGCATTAAAACTTTCATTTGCATTCTGTGTTTTCCCATGTAAGCATTTATTGAGTAAATGCTTGTCACATAGCTTCATATAATGAGGCTTAATAATTTTAATTATTTCATGTGGAAGTCCCTTGCCAGTATCAATATGCATCTTTCCGTGAAATGTAGCTCATTGAAATTTGCACCAGCTGTCGGGTCCAACTGGACATTGGCCATGCATCGGTTGGTTTTTGTTGGAACAGCAATGAAAAAATGCTGCAATTACTGCACTTTGCATTTTTTCTATGTCATTGACATTAGATCTGATAGCAATACCATAATAGTTTTGCAGTTTATAGATGAAACTATCATTAATTTCCCACGACCTCCCAGACCTTTTTGCTTGAGCTTCAATTATCGAAGCCTTGAGCCAACAAGCTTTTGAATATAGCCAATGCATTCAAATTTTTTAACGCTGTTTACACCATAAACATTTTTAACCGCATCAAAACTTTTTGAATCCCCATCTCCATAAAATTGCACATACTGCAATTTTCTCATCTGAGCAGATCTTTCGAATATTCTATACACTCCTACAGGTTCCATCGCACCAAATGACCCAACATGTTTTTCACACTCATGTGAAATACTATCTTCAGTTTTCTACGAACATAATCTGCACATTTTCGACAAGACTTCAATGTCTAAAACCTTACCAGTATCTATGGAAAGGACACTAACCCATCCATCTAAAAATCCTCTACGTTGCCAAGTTCCATCGACTGACACACCGCATTGAACAACTTCATCAAAATTATTATTTTTGTGAACCTCAGCTGCAGCCTCATTCATAATTTTACATGCAACGTTATTAGAAACATGCTCTAATTTTTTCTCAAGACACTTGAAAGCTGTCTTAGAAGGAAAGTTCACATTGATAGCTGAACACAGCAGGGTGTCCCTTTCCAATGGTTCTTAAGCCAAAAACAAAGGAAAGATTAATATTGTGCATTTTGTAGACTTTCATAGATGTACAAAAGGAGCTGAAAAATTTACAGTTTTTACATTTTAGTATCATATTAGATGCTAAGCCAAACACAGATTCTTGAAAAAGTTGTATCTTATTTTCGAAACATTCAGGGCAGCATAATAAGAAAATCATATTACTTAAAATTTTTTAATTAAAAATTACGTTCTTATCTTCATTTTCAACAGTACTTGACATTTTTTAATCATTTTGAAGTTTTGTTTCACTTGCAGTAGGTGCAGATTCAACATTTTTATTGATCTCATTTTTGTTATTCCTATTAGTGTATCCATTGCCTTTAAACTTATATTTACAAGTAGAATTTCTATTTTTACGATTACCCATAACTTAAGAGAGTACAAAATTTAAATAATAAAATTAAAATTTCGCAAAAAAGAATGACACAATGTTGGCAAAATAAATCAAAACATTCGAGCTAAAAGCTAGTGAAAAGCGATTGAAAATTTTGTAAACACAACCTCTTATTGCCAAACTATTGAAAGAAATGTAATGTTGCCACTAAATTTTAAGACAAGAAATTATTTGTATTATTTCCTTAAAAGAATTTTAAAACTTTACTTCCAAAAACTGCTCCTAAAACTAATTTTTGACAGATTTTAAGCCATTTAATTGCCTACTTTCGGTAGATTACAGGCTCATTTCCGGTTTTTTTAATTTAATAAAATTGATTATAACTTAACCTCTAGGTAACGTAGAAAAAAAAACAAAGTATGTTTTGAAAAGCCAAAAAATAGCTCTATTCAATAAAATAAAAAAAAAATGTTTTTTGACAGAATTTGGCCATTTTAACGTGTTCGGATATCATAAAGATATTTCGGTATTTACGCATTATCGCAACAATTGCCAACTCGCCAAGTTGGTAACCCCGATTTTCCTATGTGTCGTACTCTTTGAATTGACAATCAGGTGCTTCGTTTCATATAATCAGGGACGTCTTAAGGCCTGGGCCAATTGGGCTCTGAGCCACGATTGGGGCCTCCTCTCATTCTAAACTCACCCTTAAGAAGATCATTATTCAAATAACTTCAAAGGTCAAATGTTATTTCTAGTTGTATTCTCTGAGAAACTTTGAATTTCGAACGATATGTCAACTGGCTACATGTGATGATGTCATCCCCATACAGGCCTAGGCCTACCACCATAACCATCATTACTCATTAAGTCAAAAGGCGGGAGTCGGTCGA
The DNA here is from genome assembly GCA_019973955.1 of Trichonephila inaurata madagascariensis. NCBI lineage: Eukaryota > Metazoa > Arthropoda > Arachnida > Araneae > Nephilidae > Trichonephila > Trichonephila inaurata. The sequence goes on from BMAV01006409.1 coordinate 369,331, forward strand.
GCTGGTAGGTGCGATTGTAAATCATGCACATTTATTTGTTTCGAGTTATTGCTTGTACGAGTATTTAACAACGTATGCTATGTACTGTTTACTTTTAAGGGACATAGGTGGGGCCTGAATTTGTGTAGGGGAACAGGGCCTACTTTTGAGTAGAGGCCCAAGGCCTCAAGAAGTTTTAAGACGTCCCTGCTTGTAATGTCGCCAATAAATTCCGATAATATGTAAGTACCGATATTTGTTAATATAAAAATAAACAGCATAAAATATAAAACTATTTCTTCAGCAAAAATAAAAAATAAGATTGTACGTATATTATATACACTGAAGTGCCACTGAATTAGGGATAGCAAGAGTTACGCAAATTGTGTAGCGCTGCGCATCATTTATGCGCAAATGGGGGCACTGTGGTAACTGTATATATAAGCGCGTACTATGGTTGTTCTCTGAATTAGTTATTGGAATTACCAGAGTGGGAAAACTGCCTGATTTAGACGCCTTCAATCGCGGACAAATTGTAGGTGCGCGACGCATGGCCCATTCAATTTCCGAAATCGCCAGACAGCTAGGATTTTCTAAGTCGACAGTTTCGACCCGACAGTTCCAAGAATACATGAATGGTGGAGAAAAAACTACCGATCGGGCAAACTGCAAAGGACAACTAACCTTCACAATGCGAGGTAAGAGACAGCTCAGGCCGTGCGGTACGTAGCCAAACATTAGCTCAAATTACCTCCCAGTTGAATGACGGTGCCAGTCGTACAGTCAGTAAACAAATTGTGCAATGCTCGCTTCACCGTATGGGGTTCGGAAACCGTCGACCAACGAGAGTACCATTTCTCACTGCTCGCCATCGAACTTCACGTCTTGCCTTGGCAAGAGAGCACAGAAACTGGAGTGTAGAGGACTGGAAAGAGTAGCATTGAGTGGGGAGTCTCGATTCCGACTACTTAACGCCGACGGGAGGCTGAGAATATGGCGTCAGGCTAATGAAGCCATGGATCCTGCTTGCCAGGTTGGAACTGTACTAGGAGATGGTGGATCAATCATGGTCTGGGGTGTTTTTTCGTGGCACTGTTTTGGATCTTTGGTAAGTGTACCAACTCCCCTCAATACAATAGCTACATAGAGTAGCTGGTCGATCACCTCCATCCGTTTATGCTGTTTTGTTATCCGCACGGTAATGGAGTTTTCCAACAAAACAACTGTACCTCTCACAAGTCCCAATTGGCTACTAGCTGGTTGGATGAGCATTCCTCTTACTTTTCTGTCATAAATTGGCGACCTAGAAGCCCAGACTTAAATCCTATTGAGAATCTTTGGGATGTTTAGGAACAAGATGTGAAAGGACATCACATGGCACCAACGAACCTTGCTGAATTATGGACAGCTTTAACCAATATTTAACAAGTCATTCCCGTGGAACGTTTCCAGAAGATAGTTGAATCTATGCCTCCTCATGTGGCTGCCGTTATCAAGGCCAGAGGAGGCCCAACTCGTTACTGGGTAGGTATCCCTAATTCAGTGGCACTTCAGTGTTTATGTATTTTTTAACATATCTATTAAATAAGAAATAGACAACAGAAAATAAGTGTCTCTTCATTATAGTTAAAGGAAAATATAAATTTAAATTTTAATGCGAACTTGGTGATTACACCGTCCTTCTTTCATATCACACAATCGGGTATAATTTGTGACTTTCAATTTAACATGATTCTGAGCATTCAGTTGTTAAACAACGTCTTTGGGGACTCGAAATATTTTTCATATGAGAAAAGATTTTTTTACTTGATTATGTAGAACCAAAGCGGACAGCAGGATATGCGCAATTTTCTCTCTTCAAACAATTAAATCTCTCCAACAATGACATTCAATAATTTACAGAACAGTTGTAATCTTTCAGATTTTTTCGTAATTCCGTAAATCTCCATAATTCTTAAGATGTTTCTCAAATAAGATCCATTACCCATTTCGACAAGGCAATCATTCAAAATTGGCAATGCAGAGTGGCACTGAGAATTGTACTGCGTGCTACACGCGTACCATAAGTTGCCGACCCCTGTCCTACAAGCCATAGAGAATCAAAAATGCGTGCGGAGGGCTTATCAACATCAACCGGTTTCCGTAATGGTTTGTTGAGGTGTTGGGTATGAAAACTTCTCAGAGAGTCATAAGTTCAAAAAAAGTACGAAAGTATTTTCAAAATAAGAAGTCGCAAAGGAAGAAAACAATATTTTAATATGTAAAAATTTTAAACTGGTTTCTAGATCTTACGAAATTTTGATTGAGTAACTGAAAAATTCGTATTAAAATCTAAACAGAAAAAGGAATAAGATAATTTTAGTTTCATTGAAAAAATAAGATTGCTATTTAAATTTTATTCATCTTTAAGAAATTTTTTTTAAAAAAAAGTATAAAGTATAAGGTGATTTAAAATATTTTAATATAAAAAAATTATCAAAAAAAGTTAGAAAGGAAAATGACATCCACATAAAAAGAATGAAAAAATTCATTATAAATTTAGACGGAACGGATACCATTATATAGCTGTTAAATATAATGTCTTTTCCAAGTTTAATCCTAAAGCATTTAAGGAACTGAACGCCACAAAACATCAATTTTACTTAAGAGATTCTAAGATTGTTAGGAGGTAGAAAAGAGTTACCCATATATAAATATATTTATTCAATAATTTACAGTACTGGCCATTATAATTGCTACACCAAGAAGGCGACATGCTACTAAAGTGAAATTTAAACAAGAAGATGGTGTTCTGATATGCAAATGATTAGCAATTCAGGCAAAGAAGACGCCGATAGCGACACTTACAATGCGTTTAAATGAGGCAATTGTTTTGCCAATTTCTCAAACAGAAATTGCATTTGAACGTTGTTGCCTTGCGAAAAGTTGTTATGGTGCCTAGTGTAAGAAGCAGAAATGTGTGCCAGCACGTTTCTGACTTTGATAGAGGTCGAATTGTAGCGTACTGAGATTGCGGTTTATCGTATCGGTGTAATGCTGCTCGCGTCGGTCGAGATCCAATGACTGTTAGAAGAATATGGAATCGATGGGGTCAGGACGGTAATACAGAACGCCGTGCTGGATCTCAACGGATCCCATCACTAGCACTCGAGAAGACAGGCATGTTACCCGCATAGCTTTAATGGATCGTGTAGCCACACCACGAACACTGAGTCAAGAATTGAGGTCATTAGCAAGACAGCAAGTGTCTGCACGAACAGTTCGACGCCGTTTGCAGCAGCATAGACTCTCAGCTTGGAGACCATGGATGCGGCTACCCTTGATGCTGCATCACAGGCAGAAGCGTCTTCAATAATGTTATCAGCAACGAACATGGGTGCACGAATGGCGAGACGTCATTTTTTCAGATGAATCTTGGTTCTGCTTACAGCATCAAGAAGTCTCGTCCGCATCGTGTTGAATGCACATGGAAGCATGCATTCGTCTTCGTCATACTGGCCCATCACTAGGCGTAATGGTACAGGGTGCTGTTGGATACACGTCTCGGTCATCTCTTGATCACATTGATGACACTTAGAACAGTGCACGTTAAATTTCTGTTGTGGGTGTGCGTTATATTTCATGTTTATATATGTGTGTGTAAAATAGCTAGGAATTTTCTTTTAGACATATGTCTAAAGTATCGATTTTATTGTTTACTTCTACATTTTAAGCGCAGAGATATTATACAGTGTGTTTTATTTCAGAACGTTTCTCTTGGATAAATAATTTGCCGAATTAAGTCTGCCATAGGCTGAAGATGATGTTTTTGACTTTGTAAAAGCTACACTTGGAAATGTTTTCATCCATTTTTCTCGAGCACGGTTCTTTCTCAACTGTGATTCAAAACTAAACACTCTAAATACTAAGAGTTATTCACGAGTATTGATCTGAAATTAAAACTGAATAATTAAATAAAATCGCATATTTTTCTCTCTGAATATCAAACACTACAATCGTAAGACCTATTGAACTGAACTTGCCAGATTCGAATAAAATGTATTTACATGAAGAACATTTCTAAGAAGCCTCAGATTAAAAACTGCTTAAAATGGGAGTGACTTAAGAAATACTTAAAATGAATAGAAATTACTTAAAAATTAATTGCTCTTTCATTGTCAATATATGTGCCGTTTTGTTTCCAATCAATTTCACATTTTTTACTCTTTCTCTATGTATAAAAAATTTCGTGATGATGTAAAAAATGCATTTATTTATCTCACAAACGAGAACAATAATAAACAAGTAATATAAAAGTTTTTTTTAAGTCAATTCCTACTTTGAGTGGATGAATAAAAAGTATTTTACGAACGATTGAAAATTTGAATAAGATACATATAGGGAGAGTGAACTAATAGTAGGAATTGAAAAAACAGCATGATTTGTCTGCATTGTTGTAACAATGCAAACCCGGTTTGGATAGTTAGGCTGAAAAACAGGTTTTTGACGCCAACTTTTGTCTTTGTTTTAACAGTTACATTGTTACAACAATAGAGATGAATCTAAGATGGCGTCACAGAAACCGGTAAAAATGAAACCAACAGGGCTGTATCTGTAATTCTTTGAATAATTAGTTTCAGTCAATTAATTATAAATCAGTTATCGTATTTTTACCCAAAACAATAGTGCATAGAAAATTTCAGCTCAAATGAGGGCTTTAAAATGTGAGAAAAAAAACTTTTCAAGTTTTGACAGCAGTTGCCAAAATGGTTGCTAAGTCACCAAAAATGATGCCAACGTGGCTGCATTTGTAATTCTTTGAATAATTAGTTTTAATTAATTAATTATAATTAAATTATTGTATTGTCATCCAAAATAATCATATAAAGTTTCAGCTCAATTGAGAGCTTTAAAGTGTATTTTATTAACGACTGAAAATTCCACCAAGATAAATAAATAAATAAAGAGTGTGGGTTAATAGTTGAAATTGAATAAGGCAGTTCTGTTCAATATTATGGTTACAAATTGGAAATAAGGCGCAATTTTCAGTATAATCAACTACTTCAAGTTCAAAGACGAACACAACATAAATGAGTCTGAAAATTGAAGCGCATCTGTATTAGAACTAAATAAGATATGTAAATTACAGTTTTACAATTTGAGCAACGAGTATAAACAGTTGTATTATTTGTACAATGGGGTACCATCAGGCGGACAGAGGGTCGTTACTTTATATAATTTGAATTACACGTATAACTCAAACATTTCCTACTATAAAGTACAAAATGTATTTTTTCGTAGGAAATAAAGAGTTTTAAGTTGTTAGCAATTAGATGTATTATTTTCCCAATCATCACAAAATTATTTGACGGCACTCCTTAAATATTTGTTTAGAAAAAAATGGCAGGTTGATCCATTAATGTTCGCCACCCCTGCCCTAGTATAATTTAAAATTGTAACAAAAATATATTTTACTTAATACATTTTATTGTTGTTACTGATGCCACCTGATCGGCAAAGCCCAAATCGAGGCCCACGAAATTCATCATAGTAAAGGGCTAAGTGACGCCTGTCGTTAGCCGTAGCTTTGAGCACCATACAGGTGACAGTACGATTTGACTCGTTTTCACCCCAATTTTGAGGGAGGTCAGGGGTCTCCACCTCTTACCAACCACACGGAAGGACTTGCGGCTCGACGGTTATTTATAGTAAACGTATGCCACGAAGACACTATACATTTACAAAGATCCATGTCTTCTCCAGAATTCGAACCCAGACCCTACGGCGCAGCAGTCAGCGTCGCTAACCACTATACCGGATGGGCGACTCAATGCATTTTAATACTTATGACTATGAAATGCATTCTTAATTTTTTGTCAGCTTTGTTTGGAAACTTTTACACTTTCAGTAAAAAATTTTCATTTCAAATTACGATATAGATATCTTAAGGCCTATTCACTAAAGTCAACTTGTACCGCACATAACAGTAGGAGCAGACAAAGCTGGGAGTTAGTTTTAAATAGAAATCGCCTGGGTCCCTTTACCATGGTCAACTGACACTCCCTGCTGTGCTATTACCTCATCTCTCTCGAAAAAAACTACGTACTCTTCCCCACTAGTTGACACAACTATAAGGATATTGTGGGAAGCTATGTTCTTCACACGCAGCTACTTGTGTACTGAAAATGAAAAAAGCTTTTTATCGCTTCTTCGAACTCTATCATTGTACCTATGATTTCGGTATTACTGTTTCCTCTGTGGCACTCTCATTTCAGTCAACTTTGCCTACGTGTGAAAGGAATTTTCTTTACACACTAGAGGAGTGGTAACAGGAAACGAGTTGACTGACACTAAGTTGCCTCTCGTGTGAATTGATTGATTATTAACGTCGCACTGTTTAGCTACACGAGGACTTTAGGCGACGGACCACGTAATTTTGAACCATGGTCAAGTGACGTGGACGACACCTGAGCTGGCACCCCCCTCTCCTAACTACCACACCAACGGGAGGACGTTTCAGCTCTCGACAGACTTAACGTGTATCGCTGCCCTACACGGCGGGTCTTTAGTGGTACTGGGCTCGAACTTATGACAAGGCAAGCCACGGTCCGATACCTATACCACTCGGCTACCGCGGCCACGCCTCTCGTGTGAAACCGGCCTTACAATTACAATCAAAAGATAACAATAAACACTGCCATTCATCTACTTATACACATAACGGAAATAAAATTCTAAAAAAAAACCGTATATAAACATAACAAGCAGCATATAAAAAAAAATTAAGTCAATTCCTACTTAGGTATACAAAGAAAAATTTTATTTTATTTACTTTTTACTAAATAATTCAATTAATATAAATATTATATACAGAATCAAAATATCACGTTGCAAAACACCTTTTAAATTGACATTAAAATTTTTTAACCACATTAAATTCGTAATTACACATTTTCTAAAAGTTGAATATAATAAGAAAGAATTTACCTCAAAACCAGTGTAAAAGAAATGCTGACGTCTTACTAGCATATGATTATTCAGGATCAGTTAAATCTTCATCACAAATTTAACAAAAGCTGTAAATACTGTACGAATAACGAGGGATTTGCGCGGATGGACAATGGGCGGGCTGACTAGTTACGTGTGCACACGGCCAGGAGAGGGCGCTCTATTATCCCTTCTTTTTATCATTCGTTGCAACCGCAGATTTGCTGAAAGTAAATATCACTTGTATTTTAAATTTTAGAAACAAAAGGAGGGAAGTCTGAATAATTCAAATGCGTATGTGTTTGTTCATGTTAATGGATGTATTTCTAGAATTCTATAGATATATTTTTTGTTAGTCTACAAATTTGTTTATATAAAGATACAGAAAGTATGTACTGAAAAGCAATATTTCTTTTTTCCCATCAGTGAAGCGGACTGGCTTGAATTTTGTGCTCGAGAAAACATAGAAATCAAAGATTCTCATTCGTCATCGGGTAACATCGCAAACTACCTTGAACAACCCGAGTTAACTCAAGAAGCATCTATCACAATTGATTCCGAACTTCAACAGTGGATATTTGAAAACGTCGACTGAGAAATAACAAAGAAGACTGAAAGATTACTGTACTAATAAAATTTTTTATGATGTTTAACTCAATTGCAATCGTTCAAAAGATCTTTCTGCATATGCAGCGGTAATTTTGTTGGTATCAATAAATTTTTTAAATAGGAATATATTTCGGGATTATTAAATTTAAACAAAAAATGAAGTGCAAAACTAACATTATAGAGCTTGTGTGTGTGTGTGCATAGTTTAAAAAATACAAGATAAGAAAATTAAAACAAGGTTTTTTGTTGGTTTATATTTAACGCCTTAATAAGGGGACACAGTACGATTCAATTGACAAAAATCGGTCAAAACATCGAATCTAATTTATTTTTTATATACTTTTTTACAAACTCATTAAATTTGTAAGCTCTAAGTTTAAAAAACGCAGAGTTGTGATAACTTTTACGTTTGTTTTTTTATTCACATCCCTATGTGGCAAATCAAAACTTTTAAACTGACTAATCTCGGAAAGATAAAATAACTAGTTTGTCTTCATTTAAAATGCTAAGGCTTTTTTTTTCTATTGTGCCTAATAGTTTGAAATTTTTTTCACTTGCAGCTAATAGTACATGGAATAGAAGTTGGTACATATTTTTCAATCAAAGCAATACTTATTTTTTAAAAAAAATTATTGAATTTAGAATTTACGTATTTTTTTAAGGAGTTTTCATTAAGCATTCATAAAAAGATGTATTGTACGAATACCACAATAATGTTATCGCAAAACCCATATCAATTTTTGTTACATAGTTTGATGTGTACCTGTAAATCAAATTTCATATATGTACGTTAATTTTTGTAGGAGGAGTACATTTTAAAATCACTTCATAAGTTTCCCCTTGAAAAATTAAAAAAAAAAGGTTAGTTTTTTATAATGTGTTAAGCACAAAATCTGTTTCACATTATACAAACACATAGGAGGCAACCAAAAATTATGAAAATCATTAAATTAAAAATTTTTGTGTAAATCGTATCAGGTCTCCTTAATTAGTAGTGTGATATACTTTTCCCCCTAATTAGAAATCATTTTTTTAAACGAGTAAGAATGTTATTCATATACCGCTTGATCTTTCTTGGAAGTTTAAATTTGTAATTCACTTTTCATCCAGCTTTTATTATCAATGTGATTATTCAAATTGTGATCGAAATATATGATACACATTAAAGAGAACCATATTACATCTCAGAGAATGTTTAGTTTTTAGCATTATTTGAAACGGAAATTCACGTTGAATTACAAATGAAAAAAGCAGTTTTATGAACTTTTATTAGAGAAAGAAAGATATACAAAATAGTTATACAACATTGTTGTTTACATTAATTTTTATAAAGAATATTTCCTAATGCTAAAAATAAATTTTTCAAGAAAAATGCACACTAATAGGAACTACTACATTTAGGACTACTTCTTAGGACTGTTACATTTAGAAGTTCTGGAAAAGTAAATGAAAAATTGAACTTTATGAAAATAGATATCCTCTTAGAAAGACTGAACAACAGCAAGAGCTTCTTCTATATCAGCACACAAATCGAGTATTTCATTCCTTCTTTGAAATTCTTGCTCACATTCCTGCATTATGGTGTCCTAAAATACAAAAAACATTATATATCTTATATAATATTAATATAAAATAAGCTGTCCATAATTTTTTTTTACTTAGCCTAAAGTTCTTCGAGTATGGATTCAAGCTGAATTGATTATTTCTAACAGCGATACTCAACCAGCGGCTCGCCGACCCTTTTTAAGTGGCCCGGTCATGGTCCATTGCTGTGAGAAATTTACTTATTTAAGAACATTGTATTAAAAATTTGATGGGAAATTCTTTGTCCAGAAATCAAATATATCAATTTTGTGTTTTGCTGACAGTGTCGTATGGGTACCAATTGATGTTCTTTTTCTATTTAGAAAAGTTACAGTTCGTGATCACAAACAACAGTAGAGTAGCGACCATTTTAAGGGTTGAACTAATTTTTAACCATCTTTCATATCTTGCAAGCGGAAAATATCCGAAAAAAAAAAAAAAATGAATAGTTTGAAGACGATTGGGAGGTTGATAATTTTGTAGTGAAAAACAAACATGGATCACTGATTGTTTGATTCGCCACGACAGTGTGCTGTATTTAAAAAATACCAATCAACAGAAATCATTCAATCACACTTCTCCTAGAAGATCTCTTTCAAGAGGTGATAAATAGGCTTTCTTGAATAATTTTTGCAACAGCCACAATGTGTTTTGTCAGTGGTAATTTCACAGCGGTAACAAGGACATCCTATGAAGTTTGTTATATTATTGGTAATCATACGAAATCGTTTATTGATGCAGAAATTGTGAAAGATTATTTCTCAAACGCTTATAATTTAGTGTTAGTGACAAAAATAAAAAAATTGATAATTATAAAATGCAAAACAGGAGTTATAATATTTTGATCATTTTTCCACATTTTAAATTTTCTATGTTATCTTGGTCTTAAAGCATTTCTCTCCCTCCTCCCCCATTTATCCTCATGTTGCGGCCCAGCAGAAAAAAAGGTTGAGTACTCCTGATTTATAACTATATATATAATTAAATTTTAAACTTTAAAAAGAGAAGTCGATGACTCTACTTCAACAAATAATTACTTAGAAGTGAAAAATGAGCAATAGACATTTCCTTTGAAAAATTAACAAAAATAAATATCTTACTTCTAAGAAATATTATAGCTAATAATTTTTAACAATTGATTCGTTTAAAGGTCAATAAATATTTATTTACTTTTTTAAAAAAAAATCTATCAATCGTATCTCAATTCAAAGAAATTTGACTGCTTTTCCATTAGCCGATTTTCCCCTTTTTCACAAATATTACGCATTGTTTCATAAAAATATAAAATTGCATCGCTCGACTACATGCATTTAACAAGAATAAAAGGTCAGTTAAAAAATTCCGACCTTTGGCCAGAAAAAAATCTTGATTACTTGGAGGTTTTTGCGATTCTCATCCCCTTCAAAGTAGGCCCACTGCAACTTTCCACACTTAGCCCAGTTTTCCTTCTACTGCCGAAAATACTTCTGGAAGACTTCTTTTGGAATGATGTTTCATTCCACCGCCACATTCTGAATTATTTCATCTCCATTTTGAAAACGGGATCCTTTCAGTGCATTTTGGGAAACCGCCAGAAGTCGCAAGTCCAGAGACAGAGTCCAGTAGGTCCTGAGCAGCTGCAAGACGAGAGTTCCTTATGTTTTATCGACCGAAACTTGGGAACAAATTCTGAAGCCGCTCTGCCCGTGATCACACAAAATTCCATGTGCAGAACCTATACTTACCTCAATTTGTTCAGCAGTCTCTCGTATAGTTAAACAACTATCTTTCATTATCAGATTTTCCACCTTTTTAACAACAGC
>BMAV01006409.1:382917-402929 GCA_019973955.1 Trichonephila inaurata madagascariensis
CAAAAACTTTTTTAACCACCCCCGCGCGGCCCGGGGAATTCAAACCGTTACCCCCCCCCCCCCCCCGCTCCACTATTTCTAGGGTACTCAACTCCTTCAATGCTTATCTTCCCAGTTTTTGTGAGGGAGGGATTTTCCCTAAACTCTCTACTCTTTTCCCTTTCTTTGTCTTTGCTCTCTGAAGAGTCTTTCCATTTTCCTTTACCTATACACCCGATGTATCCTTGACTGGCAACCGGCAGCCGAAAGGAAAAGATAGTGGCACGGTTCGGCCACTCTTGTTCATTTTTAATCTTATGGCATCACGGACCACTCACCCACCCTTTTATAAATTAGTACAGTAAATTAATAAAATCGTTTGCAATCACAGTATAAAGTATGCATTAATGTAAGAACTGTTTTTAACTTGTTAATTATCATCCCTTTCATTGCTTATTGCTTTACAATCTTTTACTTTTACACATCCTTATTTTTTGTTGAATCACTCTCATTATTTGAGCTTTGATCACTGCAAAATCATTAATGACATAATTGTAATCAATTTCCATTGTTAAATCAATTGGAGTATACATTAAACTGTAAAACTTTTCCTTTTCCATAATAGATCTCATTCCAATCTTAACTCTCCTAAGGGCAGAAATGCTTCTCTCATGACTCGCTAGGCAGTGGTACGTTGCTGTAATCTTAATTTTTTTCTCTTTTTTTTGTCTACCAATTGTAACAACCGACTAGCAGTTGTTGGTGTTTGGAGATTCGAGTAAAGATCGGCCATAACAAGTTTAAAACTCAAATTTATCATCCCTTTGACTTAAACAGCACAACTAAAGGTATAAAATGCCCTAAGTAACTAATTAAAAGAGCAATGACATGGCTTAACATATAACATATACTCCACTTACTCTTGGAGCTCACTAGACTTCTACGCTAGAATTCACCGTGAATATCTTACTTAATTGTACGACCTCCAGGTCGAAAGTCTTAAGCACAAATTTATCACTTTTATTCTCCAATTATCAATAATCGACCAGCCAGCGACTATCAGTTGACTAACATCGTGTACTAATGTCAACGCTAAAATAGAACTACTCATTTGAATAAGTAACGTCTTCTTCGGGAGAAAGTTTTCAACAGAACTTACAGTTAAAAATAAAAACTTTACCCAAAGAGCATTAGTTGAAGGTTCGCGAATAGACCCGTTACACAATTTTTTGCGCTCTAGACACGTGCCTAAGGAGAAAAACGGCCCAGTTAACATGATGACACACAGAGACCAGGTTTTTAAAGTATTTAAAGCAAACAAAAGCTTAAACGAATCAAAAATCTTATATATGTGTATATAATTTTCTGAACCCCTGAAGAAAATTCACACTCAATATTAGTCGGCAGCATTTTTATTATTTTTTTTTTATATTATTCCTCTCTGAATCGATGCCTCCCTCGTAGGAGTTTAAGGATACACTGAAGCACTCAGACGCTAGAGGGAGCTTTTGTATTCGCATGCATGTACATTGGGGGGGGGGCTTTATTAATATACATTTATAATATATAAGCCTATTAGTAATAATTAAAACTTTGATATCATCACTCGTAAGCTATTTCGAAGTGTTTGATTCTTCACAATTATGACTCTACATGTTAAATTTCTTAATACAAGAAAGTATTGCACAACAGTAAGACTATTTTTAATGGTCTCGAAAAAACACTCTTCAAATAAAAAAAAAATAAATAAAAAAATCAATCTCCCATGAAAACAACTTTGCATATGTATTGAACATTTTTAATAAACAGAGAGTTTCATGACTAAAAACTACAGGGAATATTTAAATTACAGCATTTTTTCTTCTGATTAAGTGTTATGAAAGCATGATTGTTACTATTTAAAACTAAGCAATTAATGCCTTAAAGTAAATGTTATAAATTTATCTAATCAGCATAAACAAGTTTTTACGCGAAATTTGGCTTATAAGAAATTTATGCCGATTTAACATTAAGTTTCCAAATTAGCTTCAGACTGTATTTTTTAAAAATATATTTAAATAAATATTTTATGTATAAATAACATGGAAATTATTTAAGGGGACACAGTACGATTCAAATGACAAAAATCGGTCAAAAAATCAAATATAATTTTTGTAGCCTAAATTATTCTCCATATTCTTTTCTATAACCTCACAAAATTTGAAAGCTCTAAACTTAAAAAACACAGAATTATGACAGCTTTATGTTCGTTTTTATCCACATCCCTATGGCAAATCAAAACTTTAAACCTATTTATCTCAGAAAGATAAAATATCTAATTTGTCTTTATTTAAAATACTAAGGTTTTTTTTCTATTGTGCCTAATGCTTTGAAATTTTTCTTACCTATTACTAATAATACATGTAACAAAAGTTGGTATGCATTTTTGCATCAAAGCAATACTTATTTTTTTTCCAAAATATTTGAATTCAGAATTGATACATTTTTTAAGGAATTTTCAATAAGCATCCATAAAAAGAAGTATTGTACGAAGACCAATCATGTTATCTCAAAACTCATACCAAATTTTGTTATAGATAGTTTGACGTACATGTAAATCAAATTTCATAAATGTAAGTCAACTTTTGTAGGAGGAGTAGCATTTTAAAATAACTTCCCAAATTTTAAGTTTTTTTTTTCCTTAAAAAATTAAATAGCTAGCTTTTTATGAAATTTTGGGCACAAGATCTGTTTTACATAGTATGCACACATAGGAGGCAACAAAAAATTTTTTTTGAAAATCCTTAAATTAAAATTTTTTGCGTAAATCGTACTATGTCCCCTTAAAAAACATCGTACGTACCTTGCCAGAGAAATTCATTAGGTTTATGATTAATTCCTTTCTAATGAAATCAGAAACCTGTGCAGAAAAATGAGAAAAAGAGTTAAACACATACAACAATTATGGGAAGATAGAAACCAACACTTTATAACAAACAAAATCAACATTTCTTTATATTGTCACAAATTTTGTGTAAAGAATACTCAAAATAATGTAAATATTTCATATCTGGATGTGTAATACGTTTATATTACTCTATGTTGTATTTATTTTATGTTAAAATTTTAATATTTGCAAGCAACGCCGTTCCTTACATTATAATGGCGATTAAATGGAAACTTGGCGACAGAGACAAGCTTATATCATTTTTAGCAACCATGTTGGCGAGTTCGTGATCCTATGAATTCCCTTGTAAAATTGGAGCAGAAATCTACTAATATCGCGATCTATGACGCAAGAGGATATTTCTTGAAGGATCTGAGAGACTATAAATAGGGAGTAGCTCGCCGAAACTGGTAGGTCTTGTTTTGAACGTTGCAAAGTAGTATTGATTTGACCGTGAAAAGTCGACTAGCGATTAGGACGAGTGAGTGCTTGTGATTAATCTCTAACATACTTGTATAGACACTGATAGTTGTGTCTGAATGCCGTAGAAGGTGTGAAGGCCTTCGGGGGATTTTTTAAGGGAATTTGGGGTATTTTGTATCCTGTTTTTCCCAAGGGATTTTTTTTAAACCAATAAATTTCCAGAAGAACCGTTTTACTCTTTGCGACCCCGATCTACGCAACAGTACCTCATATTGACCATTAACACACAATTAATCATTTTTCATTAGAGTCACACTACAAAAAAAAGAGATGGCTGGGGGAAACCCCGACCTTTTTGGTAGAGTGGTAAAGAAGGGAAACGACATTTAAGCATCCCCCTTTTTTCTTAATAATTGTGGGAAAAAATGCTTTAAAAAATACTTTTTACTTACTTTGGGACAAAAAAAAACATTTATGTACTTATAAGTGGTATCAGCGATTTGCTTTTGAACTAAAGAAATGTATTTTTCGATCATATCCGACAAAATTTGTGAATTTTTCCTTTGCATTTTTTTTTCCTTCTTTTTTTAAAAAAAGATGGTTAAAGTAAAAAAAAAAAAATAAACAACCCGGCAATCACCACAAGCGAAAAATTTAAAATTTTAAATTTTAAAGTGAAGCCCCCTTTTTTAGTATTCTTAATACTTTACACAAGATTTATAAATACAATACATGAACATTAAAATAATACAATTAAAAAATAATGCATTTTTTACAATGAAATGCAAGAAGTCCATAGAGTTTTGAAAATTGATAAATTTTACACATATAGAGGGGGCGACTCAAAAAAGATAATCTGGTACGACCACCCCCAAGTTTACCCCCATCATTCAGAAACCCACTTTTTCGTTTCAGGTCTACAAAACTAGTATAGAGACAAATTGAATAAACCGAGATTAACTTTACCGAGATAAATTTTGAAAATGAACTCAAGCCAGTTGGTTCCATATCTTCGTCATCTTCAAAACTCCATACTTTTACAGGGCTACATGCAACATTACTTTCTGATCTGAAACGATAATAAAAATGAATAAAAACTAGGTCGTTATATTAATTTAGCACATATACGTGTTACAGATTCAATAAGTGTACGGAGAGTATCCTGAATTATTAAGTCCTATGCTCTCAACACATTCAATTTAGCTCATGTTCCGATTGATGCTGGTTTTGTTATTATTCTTTTTACTAACATAGCAATTTGAAGTTTTATTAGGGCTAATGGCAACGGATCTCAAAAATTTTGAGCCTCGTTTAAGCGACAAGGGTAAAACCGAACCGACACCTTATTCTTTCACAAAAAAAAAGAAGCTCAAGCTTAAAAATTAATATCTACTTTTATCTAAATCAATTCTTCTCTCCCTCCCAAATTTAACTAATTTAGCTCCTTTGAAAAGCAGGTCTTCAGTGGCAACAAAACTTAATCCCGTGACTCGACAACGCCAAGTCAAGTCAAGAGTTCGCGACCTCGGCCATTCAGCAAAAATGGCCACCCAATTTGAGAGAGGAATTATGTATGCTAAATTACGTCCACATATGTTAGATCAAGAGACTTCAGAATAAGGAAACAACTGGATTTGCTGATGTCTTACCTGCTGATAAATGTCGTACGCGGACGTATGCTGTTCTGCTAGATAAAGGTATCCGACTACGTTCGGAACCGTGATTTTAAAAAAGCGCATAAATGGATAATTTTCGTTATATTTAGTGTCACTTAGATTACAATACATGTGTAAAATTGTTTAAAGGACACATTTTGACAAAAAAAAAATTATTTAAATACAATATTTCGGCAAAAAATTAACTTAGGATAACCTTTTTTCAAAATGTTCTCCTTTAGTGAAAAATTCTTCTATTATAATAATATTTTGAACGTATATAGCTCAGACCTCAGTGTAGAGGCTCAACTATGATTTTTGAAAAATTCACATTATTTTCAGAGTTACAATCATTTGAAATAATTATCGGCCTTTTTTTCCTTAAAATTTCTTCCCTCTGTTGTCGTAAAACATGGATAAACCCCTTTCTAAGTTATATGTTTCAAAAATTCTAGTTGAGCCTTTGTAAAAGGTCTGAGGGTATAGACAGGCAAAATATTATTATAATAAGTATTTTTTACAAAGGAGAATATTTTGAAAATGGGTATTCTATGTTCATTTTTTGTCAAAATATTCCACTTAAATAATTATTTAGTGTAATACTATTCTTAAAACAATTTTATGTACCTTTTCTAATCTAAGTGACACTAAATATCATAAATATAATCCATTTATACGCTTTTGAAAAAATCACGTTTCTCGAACGTAGTCGCGCGGATACCTTAAAGTATCACAAGCGGTAGCACCCTCGTTAACGTAACATCATGCTATGCCTCTGATGCGTATTGGAAAGAATCAGCTAAGCCTGATGGTAGCCTCAAACCAGTATGCCATACAGATGAGCAGTACGATGCTCAAACAATAGTGTTCGAATTAGCTCATTTCTAAGACCCTTTCACTTTAACCTGGCGACTGCCATCGGAAAAACCAAACAATCGGGCGATGGGTCCCCCACCCCTTTCAGAAGACTACCTTGTTTTAATGATAGTCTTTCAAAAAGGGGATTTTTTGAAAATTGAGTGTGGAACCTTAGGTGTATTACCTTAGGAATTGGATCATTCAAAGTTCCCTACTTTACATCCTATGGCAGTGATCCGCAACCCCCGGTCCGTAGATCAAATGGTGCCGGGCCGCCTAAAGAATATTCAAGTATTGCTATTTTATTTAAAGTGGTGCATTTCTCTCGGTTTTTCGCACTTAAAGGAAAATTACAAATTCCGTTAAATCCATTCATTTTGGGTAACTATATTTTATTCTGAAGGCAATTTTAAATGTAACTAATTTAAAATTGTTAAATGAAAACAATCTAAAATATAAACAATCAACGTGTCCCACCCTCAGCGATAAAAAGGTTGCGGAGCACTGTCCTGAGGAATGTGAAGTAGTTGACAGTGGAGTCACCACGATCTTTCATATGCGTCGATCCGTACTTAATTGTGTGTGTCTAGATGAACCTGGCATTTCGCTATGATTTGTATTTCGTTCTTTGATTCATCTGGTCTAAATTATATGCAGGGTGGTGCATTTCCTCATCGATACGACGGCAAGACCAACCAATTTTGCGTAACCTCACACAATCTGAGCTTTTTGCTAAGTAATCCGACCGACTTCCCCCCTGCACCCTTTCTCCACCCGGTTTTTGGGCGTAGAGCGTTTAAGATCGGGTTCCTCTGGTTTCTTGAAATGTTATTCACCGCTGTTTTCTTTTTTTTTTTTTTTTTTCCTCAACCCGAACAATCCGATCTACCTTTTTGTTTGGTATACCCGAAATTGCATATAATCTTTATGGTATTGCATTTTCTGTAATAAGAAATACTAAAAACACTGGTAAAATGTTTAATACCATGAATTAATATAATACGGGGCGGTTAAAAATACTCCCCTACCCCCGGATCGTTTTGAAAATCCGTACTTTAGCTTTATCAAATGCAGTACTCGTTTTCTACACATGAGCAGGAATGGTTTTCTTCAACTGGCTACAAATCGCGGCATTTGGCGGTTAAATATTTACACACACACACACAAGTCCTTCCTTAATAAAAGGGAAAATTTTTAAAAAAAATTCCCCCTTTTAAAAATTTGAAACTTTTTACTAGCTAAAATATGCTTACGGCTACCTGCAAAATTTTGGTACTGTCCGATCAACAATGTTTGTATTCAGATACAACAATCTTACGCTTATCTCCTTTCATGTTCCTCCGTTGAACATCTGATGGACTTTTTTTCTCGATTTAAAAAAATGTCTGTTTCAGGCAAAAAAAATTTAAAAACTTGCAACAAGGAAGGGGGAAATCCCAAATTGGGAACGATTTTGCATTTTTTTATCGCTGAATTGGCAAACTTGTGATTCGTTTCATTAATGTCGCCAATACGGTTGCGGTAATACGTAAGCACCAAAATTTATGCATGTTCAGTAGTGAAAAATATAGCCAGGTATTTGTTGTAAAAAAACCTAGTACATGGGTTATTACTGGATTTATAAATAATACAAACTTACAGCGAAATGTTGAGATCCCAGTGATATATATTGCAACACTTCATTTGTGATTCCAAATTTTTTTTAAAAAAATCCAAAAAAACATTTTTTGATGTTAGTTCATTTAAAAAAAAAAATTGCATTGTTCGTACAATTGGGAAGATTCGATCTGGGCCCTTTCCCATCCAAAGGGTGTCTTAACCCCCCAAAACGATCGTCATCGCATGGTCATTTCTGGTTTTTTTTGATCCCACCTACTCTCCCCCAATGAGTCGGTGGATGGGAGGGGAATTTTTTTTTTGTTACCGACGTGTTTTTCTTTTTCTTTATTTTATTATTTTTATCGTTTCATTATTTTGTTTATTTATTTTTTCTTATTATTTTATATTTATTTTTTATCTTGCGGTAGAGGGCGCTACGACAGTTCAGAAAGTTGCGTTTTCTTACTTCAGTCAAAGGTCACCAATGTAGGAAGATTCGATCTGGGCACCTTCCGATCTGAAAACGAGTGTCTTAGCCACCACGCCAAAAAGATCGTCATCGCGCGAAGACTATTACTGGTTTATTTAGATACCGCTACATAATCAAAAAAATTTGTGTACTTCACTAAATAAAATATTTTCATACAAAATTTAACACTTAAATTAATCTTCTCAAGTGATGCCAAAAATATAAAATATTTCAAACAGATCCAGGAGGGAAAAAAACCTGTAAAATCCAACACTTTCTACACAAAAAATAAGATCGAAATTTACGAGAGAGCCTTATACGACGGGTAGAGGAATGAGAATTTTAAAGTAAAAAAAAAGGAGCATAGAAAAAAAATTAAGACTTTTACATAGATCGAAATACTGTTTATAAGAAATGACATTCCTTGTGAACTTAAAGGGTTGTAGTTCTAGAAAAAAATACTATTTTTTCAAAAGCCAGGAATAATACCTCGAATAACTACTTCAAAACTTAAGATGATTGCACTTGTACTTTCAGGTTTCTTTGTAAAAAAGGGGGCTTTGCGCGTTATACGGCGTACACCTAAAAATTAAAAAAAGTAGCTTGAAAGTATAGGTGCGCGTTATACGCCGAATTTAATGTAAAGTAAAAAGCCAATACATAATATTACACTCAAAAATATTTCATCAACACCATACGAAGATCCAGTTATCTTCTATTTTTTTATTCATAAATAAAAAATATTAAAAAATTCGCCTCAATTATATTAAAAGATAATCGATGATGAAATATGGTTATACAATCGCTTTTTGCATATACACTGAAGTGTCACGGAATTAGGGATAAAGGGCGTAAAAAGGGGGAAACGGGCGAATTTTTTATGCGCAAGAAAAGGGCCTTTGGTAACGGAATATGTAGGGGTCCCGTGGTTGACCGGGAATTAGTTGTTGGAATTACCAGTATAGATAAACTGCCTGATTTGGACGCATTAAACGGGGACAAATCGTAGGTGGGGCCCCAGGGGCCCACCCATTTCCGAAATCAAAAAACAGTTAGGATTTTCAAGGTCGACAGTGTAAAAGATTATCCCAAGAATACATAAATGGTGAAAAAAATACTAGCAATCAGGAAAAACTCAAAGGACAATTAGCCTTCACAGTGAGGAGACACGGCTCGGGCGAAATTGTACGTACCCAAGGGAAGCCAAACGTTTGAAAAATTCCACCCAGTTGAATGACGGTGCCACCCCAACAGTCAACAAACGGACAGTGCAACGTAGGGGTTTCGGGAGCCGTCGACCAAAGGGGAACACTGCTTGGTGCCGCCACTGGCCTGGGAAGGCCGAATGGAGGGGAGGACTAAAACGGGGTCGCATGGGGGGGCCCCCCTCGTTTCCCAACCCGCCGACGGGAGGGGGAGAATATGGCGTCAGGCCCTTTAAAACCCAGGACCCTGCATGCCGGGTTTGGGGAATTCAAAGGGCACGGTGGCTCAGTCAGGGTCTGGGGTTTTTTTTCATGGCACTTTTTGGGGAATTTTTGGGGGTGTCCCAAACCCTCCCCGATGCAATTCGGTACGTAGGCTACTGGCTTCTTGGATGTGCATTCCTTTGACTTTTGTCATAAATTAGCCATCCTTTTAGCCTAAATAGAATCCCAATTTAGCATCTTGTGGGATGTTTTGGAACAAAAGGGGGAAAAAGGGCATCACACAACACCAATGAACCTTACTGAATTACAAAAACTTTAGCCAATATTTGGGGAAATCATTCCCCGGGGGCGTTCCCGAAACTTGTTGAATTGATGCCTCGTCGGTGGCAGCCGTTTTCAAGGCCAGAAGGAGATCCCAAATCATAACTAGGTAAAAAATCCCCAATTCAGTTTGGGACTTCAGTGATTATATACCGATTATAATTACTATTTCTCTGCTTATAAAATTCAAACTGAGATTTTTAAGTAATGTTTTAAAATAAAATTATCATTAAGCAAATCAAATTGCAATACTTTAGATAACTAACTTCTATAGCTATATTCAAATCAATTTTATAGGCCATGGTAGCAGAGTGGTCGTAAACTGGTGGCTGGCGTTCGAGTTGAGAATTGGAAAGAGTGTCACTGAAGACTCACCGTGTACAGCGGCTAAAGCACATGAAATCTGTAGGGGTAAGTTCTCTCGTTTGCATAGTGTGCAAGTAAGGAGAGGAGAGCTAATTCAAATGCCATCCCCGTCACTCTACCGTTGTTTAAATTTACGAGGTCGTTCACCAATAGCCCTCGCGTTGCTTCACATTACGACGTAAATCAAATAAAATGAAATTTAATGAATCTTATTGATTCATTTAAATTAACACCACGCAAGAATAACTTGAGTTCTATTGGTGAGGCAACTCACGATTTTGAACCAAGGGACGATACCATTTGAGCAGAAGCATAGCAACATGGAATCTATTGGCAACAGACTCATACTTTTGAATCACGATACGAGACTAAAAACCAAGTACTCTTTCGTTCTACCGCAATCACAGTAGTAGTTTTCCCGACCAGATTTAGCAAGTAACATTTTTCAATCAAATTTGTTGGGCTTGGTGGGGATTTCTCCCACCAAAATCTATTTATTTTTATTTTTAAAACTGACTTTTTCAACATATTTTGAGATTTAACATATTTTATAACTACAACTCTTTTATAAAACTTTTAAACTATTTTATACATTTAAAGCTTAAACAAGCGTTTGGCGCAGCTTAGCCAAAACTGTCTCTTGTGCCATTAAAATGCACAATCACTCACCCACTCACACAGTAGTAGTTTTGCACACATAGTTCGACACTTTCGCTTACGTGTCTCTAGTTGATTGTCAGTCCAGAGATGCTATTACAGCCATTGTGATGTTTTTACACGTGCTATATAGTGAGCGTTCCAAAATATTCAAGACGACTGTCAAGTACGTTATGCAATCCGTTTTTTGAGTGCAAGGAATGTTAAGCTATATTTGAAATTCATCGTCAACTTGAGGAGATTTGTGTTGAAAATGTAATAAGTGATAAATTGATGAGAAAGTTAGGTCGACACAATTTAATGATGGGCAAGTGAGTGAGAATTAATGTTGCGCTGTTTAACTACTTGATTTCGAACCATAGTCAAATGACAAGGAGAAACCTGAGCTGGCACCCGCCTTTCCTAACTTCCACACCACACCAATGGTAGGAAGTTTGAGCCTCGACGTATTTAACGTACATCGGCCCCATTTGCACGACGGGTCTTCGGAGGTACTAGGCTCGAAATCATGACACGCCAGCCATGAGTCCATTAACCTTGGCCACTCAATTACGGGCGAACCACGGAATGGTCGGCTTTCTGTTGTCAACAGTGGCGCACACAAGGGGGTGTCCTAGGGGTCCGGACAACCCCCATAGCCCTTGATTTTTTTTCGATCGGTTATAATCCTATGCATATAATTCGTAAAATTTAATTATGTATTTGTTATTAACAATTAATTTTAATTATTAATGCTAATTATTTGTTCAATAAATAATTTTGTATTGTTTTTTGTTCCTGAAAATCGACAAAAACAAAAGAATATGTTGGGCGGTGTATTGAGCAGGATACCAAAATGGTGGACTTTCGACTCTAGACACCCACCTTGAAAAAATTTTGTGTGCGCTACTGGTTGTCAATGATGGTTTGGTTGAAAAAGTGAACTTCAAAAACTGTTCACTGGTGGTATCTTTCTTTAGAGAGGGATTGATTGATTGAATATTAACGTCGCACTGTTCAGCTACACGAGAGCTTTTGACGACGGACCACGTAATTTTGAACCAAGGCCAAGTGACGTGGACGACACCTGAGCTGGCACCCCCCCCTCCTAACTACCACACCACACCAACGAGAGGACGTTTGAGCTCTCAACAGATTTAAAGTGCATCGCTACTCTACATGACGGGTCTTTAGTGGTACTGGGCTCGAACTCGTGACAAGGCATGCCACGATCCAATACCTATACCACTCGGCTACAGCGGCCCTTTAGAGAGGGAAAAGACAAGTTGGTTTCCTAATATGACAAATGTCTGAATAATGGTGGCAACTATGTAGCAAAATAGTTTCCAACACAAGCTCTTTCACGTAAAAAAATGTTCTGAAAAAAAGGTTTTTATGAATGTTTTTCCAAAAATGTACTGTTTGTCTGGACACGCCTCGTAAAATGATGACGCTATTCAATGCACAGATCTATTTTAACATTCAGAGCTAAATAGAAATGAATCCATTATTCAACAAAGAAAAGGATTTTCAATAAAAATAAGACTTCGAACATGCAACTTGTATCGAACAGTGTTATCTACGGGGGCTTGCAACAAAAACCACAGAAATACTTGGGGCCAATTCAGTGAATTTACGACACAATATTTAATCACACAATATCAATTTACCAATATAAATCAAAATAAAAAAAGAAACAGTAATAACATGGCAATTACAAAAAGAAATTTATTCCCCAAAAAAATTAATTTTTTATATTTTAAATATAAAGAAATATTTTCCTCACCTTACATTCTTCGGAAGCTCGATCAATAGATTCGTCGATGAAACGAGTTACGTGTTCCTTCAAGCAAGGATAGTCATTAATCTAAAGATTAAAATACAAATGCAGTACTTCAAAAATCGCACTTATTAATAACAGAACACATTCTGATCACATTAAATCTTGCACGAATCATGCATAATAAATAGAACAGTAAAAATAGATATTAATTAGTTATTATAATATGATTGGGGAGGGAGGGGATCAAAAAGCAGCCTGCCGAGGCAGTCAAAAAATCAGCTTTGAACCGAGTCCCCTGCAGGATCAAAGATTTGTCTTGTATTTTTCACTAGGAAAACAGAATTTATGTACATCTAACTATCATCTCATGACGTTTTAACCATGAGTTAACCATCATCTTCATTCACTATAATTGTAAAATAAATAATAGTGTTATGGGAATTTTAAAATTACATGCGAGAAAGAGCATTATAAAATTATACGAATGAATAAGAAAAATGAGATATCTTGAACTTAGAAGAGGTTGAATGTTTAGGAAGGGAGAGAGTATGTTTTATTAACTGCATTAAAATTAACGTGAAAGATTTCTTGTTTCTAAAAAGAGCATGATATGCTCTTCAATAAACTTTGCTGCAAAAATCGTTAATTCTGAAATAAAAAATGAAGATTTGCATTTAAGTTTATTTTCCTCATCAGACATACAAAAATATTAGCGCTACCGGTAAGTTTTGTCCATTTTTAGAGTAAAAAAAATTCATCGTACCATGAATTAACTTTATTGAATAAATATAATTGTCATCATTATCTATAACTTCTTGCCAGCGTGTTGGCAAGAAGTCATAGATCCTTATCCCTTGAGGCGAAAATTGCGCCAGTTTTGTCTGATATCGTCTTCATTTAAGAATTTTTAGCCCTGAAAAAATTTATTTAAGACAGAAACAGACAAAAAGGGTGAAAGATCTGGGGAGTGTAGCGGATGTGACGAAATTTCCCTTGACAGAATTTTGCCAAAGAAAATCCTGACCAGTTCATCATTTGACTGAAACAGTACAGGGATTTGATAAAATCACTTACTTTCATTACGAAAATGACCAGGATGTGACGTCATCATCACATGATAATGACAACTACGTGTTTTAGCCAATCAGTTCAAAAACTCGTCTGACGTCATAGTCACACGATAAATATAATCATGTTTTAAGCTTATAAGTTCATGCGCTTCGTTGTTGCCAACTTTTGCTCTTTGCAGAAACATTCTCTTAAAAGTACATATTTGTCAACAATAATAACGCACACAAGTATATAAAATGCATTTTATTTAAAAGTACATGTATGTAATAATATTTTTTTAAGTTTTAAAAATATAGAACAAAAAGTACAATTAGTTTAATGTGTTTAAGTACAATGTCAATGGATTGATTGAATATTAACGTCGCACTGTTCAGCTACACGAGGGCTTTTGGCGACGGACCACGTAATTTTGAACCATGGTCAAGTGACGTGGACGACACTTGAGCTGGCACCCCCCTCTCCTAACTACCACTCCACACCAACGGGAGGACGTTTCAGCTCTCGACAGATTTAACGTGCATCGCTGTCCTACACGGCGGGTCTTTAGTGGTACTTGGCTCGAACTCGTGACAAGGCATGCCACACAATGTCAATGGAAAACACGTGTTTGTCTTTATTATGTGATTGACATGATTGAGCCCTTTCAAGTTATTTAATCACATTAAAGAAAACTGAAATTTACAACTGAAAAATGTCAGTTTCAATAAAATAAAAGGCATTACATACACAGAAATCTAAGCTATCAAAATACATAGACATTGAATAAGAATAATTACCAATGCAGCGGACTCCTCAACTGCCAATATTAATATATCAACAATTGCATCAACCAAGTTTTCTATTGGTATCTTATATTTTTCCAATATTTTAGCACAAGCTGCTTCTAGTGCTATTGATGGAACTGACAAAATGTTCCTACAAAAGAAACAAAGGTACTTATGAAGCTATATTCCAGCTATTTTGGAGACACTGAATAAAACCTCACGAATTTTAAGAACAGAATACGCTGAAGGGTATATGGTGTGCATAGTTGAAAAAAACTATGTGAAAAATAATAGGTAATTATCAGTGGCGCACACAAGGGGGTCCGGACCCTTCCCAAAGCCCTTGATTTTTTTTCTGATTGATTATTATTCTATAGAACGTAAAATGTAATTATGTATTTGTTATTGATTAATTTTATTAATTAATGCTAATTATTTATTCAATAATTAGTTTTTTACTGTGTTTTGTTCCCGAAAATCGACAAAATCAAAAGGAGCATGATACAAAAATGGTGAACTTTCGACCCCGGACCCCGAAAAATTCCTGTGTCGCTACTGGTAATTATAAATAAATAATAATTAATAAAGGAATAATTTTTTCCTCCCTAAAAATACCTTAGAAATCCCTTTTTTTAATATTTTTTATGGGTTTTTTTTAAATAATTTTTTATGCTTAAATAAGATTATAAAATTATTTTACATTTTTATGCTTCTCTTACAAAAACTTTTCAACTTCATCAATTTTCCCAATTAATGTAATCATTCTTAAAAATCGAGGGTACAAATTTTTTTTAATGAAATTGAATCGTTTGAATTTTCAAATGGGGGAAATAATGTAAACAGAACATTACATAGTATGAAGATGGCTCTATTGCTACAAGCGGGCCTGTATATGCATGGTACTTTTTAAAATCAAATTCTCCCTTTTTTTAAAAAAAATATTTTTATTAATATCAAAGTTACACGACAGATATTTTTTTCATTTTGGAAACTGATAAAAGTTTAATATTTTAAGATGGTATATATTAAAAAAGTTTGTTTTGAGAATTTCTAATTTTTGTTAATCTTAAGTTATTCTCTGAATCTCGGTAGGAACTTGTTACCGATAAAAAAAATTGCACCGCATTCCACAATGTAATTACGTAAGTTTTCAAAAGAATGGCGATTTTCAATTCGAAAGAGCAACATCAGAAAATCTTATAGCTTTCACTATAAATAATATAATTTTGTTAATTTTTAATTCAAAACATATATTATAATTGAATAGTGATCAAACCATTTAAAAAAAGGAAGTTTTTTAAACCTACAAGTTGTTTTTTATTCATGTGATAAAAATTTAACACCATTTTTTACGGATGTCATTTTTTTCTTACATATTAAGTAGAATTCTCTTACATCTTTGATAGTACTGATTATCTTCAGAAGTTTTTAATTTCATTAAAGCCCATATAAAGAGCTGAACGTGTCAAGTAGCTAAAATGCCCGTTTGGTGTAAAATATTCTGTTTTACTAAAGTTTCTTCTCTATATTATGAACTAATTTTCGAATATTTAAATTATACAGTAGTTATAAATACCGCTAGGTTGAAAATTCTCTTCTATATTTATCGTCTGCTTTAATTTAATAATTCATGTAACATTTAATTTTTCTGATTACTTAATTTATTTGCCGATATATAATCGTCTGTTGTTAAAATTATGTTGCTTACGTTGGCATCTTTTGAAATTATTCTAAATGTTTTTTCAGCTTGCGAAAAAGAATTGTAATGCATAATCGTGTTGGCTTAACTTAATATGTAATTATTTCGTGTACATTTTCAGGATATTATAACACATCTGTGAAGATCTTTCAGATCAAAGTCGTCTGTGGAATTTTTTGAGCTTTAGCTACTATCATTCACAGAAATTATTTTGAAAATCCACCCAACAGATCATTAAAAAGAAAAAGTTTACTTGAATTAAAAGTTTCCTTAAAGAGAATGCAGTGATATTTATCAGAAGTGAGATGTTAATCGAATGTGATATAACAGTAAGTTTTTTTTCCCTCTTATTCAATTAGTGAATTATTTATTTATTTACTTTTTCTTTATACCGAATAAAATGATTTTGAATAAAAAAAAAATGCACTAATTTAATATCTATACGCTACGCGCCTAGTTGTTGACATTCATCAAATGGGCGATGATATTACAACAAAGATACCTTGATTTTTAACGTTTGGTACTGTGGCTGCGTTATCATAATTGCGAATATTATAATAAACGGTACTTAAGTATTATCGCAACAATCGCCAGAACTCTATTAATAACTCGCCAGGTTGGCAACCCCGAATTCCGAAGTGTCGTACGTGCTTCGTTTCATATAATGTCGCCAATAGGTTGCGATAATACGTCAGTACCTTTACTTTTTAAAGATTTTATTTCTTTTGTAATTGGCTGCAAATAAACTTTATTTTTGATTAATAACTTTTTGAACTCTCCTCGTTCGACGAAATACAAAAAAAGTCGATATTTTTGATTAATAACTTTTTGAACGCTCCTCGTTCTACGAAATACAAAAAAGTCAATATTTTCTTACAATAGTTATCATTTTTTTTTTTTTTGCTTTTTCCCAGCAAATTCTCTCTTAATTCATCATATTCTATTCTTTGAAAGCCTAGTTCTTGTAATTTTCCAATTGTAGTCCACAAAAAAGTAAGTACAATCTTTCCGTGATTTTTTTTCACTTCTTTTAAAATTATGCAAAAAAATAAGAACTCTTCCGTCAGGACAAAGCCATTCCTTTAAATTATTTTCATGTTGCGTTTTTAGTGCAAAATCACCATCTTTGATTGTAAACCACTCGGCGCCAATTTCATAATTGGCGCAATTTGAAAACCACGCCAAATCAGAATTAGTCACCATAGCGCATAGATAATAAATTAGTTCAATAAGAATAAATAAATAAATAAAAAGGTATTTACGTATTATCTCAAAATATTAACGACATTCTATGAAACGAAGTATATGATTGCCAATTCAGCGCATACCACCAACACGAAATTGGGGTTGCCAACTTAGTGAGTTACCTTGAACGTAGTCGATTGTTGCGACAATACATAAGTACCGGTTAGAATTTTAAGATTAAGAAGATAATCAATAATTTTGGGCTCTCTTTCTTCCAATGAAAGTAATCAACTTCAAAATAGAAGAGAAGAAATTTTTACTGAATACTCTGTTACAATGTTATTCCTTTTACAAACTCTGTTACAATGTTATTCCTTTTACAAACTAAGTTTAAAAGTAAAGTCGCGGCTTTGTCTCCTGTATTAAGATTTTTGCCTCAATACCTTATACTTTCAGTGATATATACTATCATTATACATATTAATGTGAATTTTGTGTGAAGAATGCTTAAGGTTGTGTAAATAATTTATATCTGGATGTGTAATACGTTTATATTACTCTATGTTGTATTTATTTTTCTTATGTTACAATTTTAATATTCGTAAGCAACGCCGTTCCTTACATTATAATGATGATTCAATGGAAACTTGGCGAATTCTTGGCGACAGATCCAAGTTGGCATCGCTTTTGGAAGCCATGTTGGAGAGCTCGTGACACTATGAATTCTTCTGGAAATTGGTGGAGAAATCTACTAATATCGCTATCTATAACGCAAGCGGATTTTTTGAGAACAATCTCTGAGGCCTATAAATAGAGATCGCTCGCCCAAACTGAGTTAAGTCTTATTTTTACCTTTGATGAGTAGGATTGATTTGACTGTGAAGAGTGGACCAGCGATTAGTGATTAATTCGGCTGCTAAATAGAACAAGCGAGTGCTTGCAAATAATTTTTAAAGATGCTTGTATTTAAGACACTGATATTTGTGTCTAAGATCAATAGAATGTGTAAAGGCCTTCTGAGATTTCTTCAGCGAATTCGAGTACTTTATTCTGTATTTCAAGAATTGTTTTTCGGCACTAAATTTCCATCACTCCAGAAGAACTGTCTTGTTCTTTAAGACTGATAGCATAAAATCCTCGAGCTGATCAAAGTAACAATATATATACTAGCAGTATGTGTATACTATCAGTGCAACAGCACATAATCGACTTTTCAAATTTAAATATTAAAATCCTCTTTCAACAATAGTTTTAAATTGCTCCAAAATGGAATTTCCTCCTTAATTATGTAAGCATCTTGTTTGCCGAATCAATCGAAATTTTACTAATTTTTTTATTATATTTTTAATTCATATCGCTTTAAATTGAACTGTGCACAAAAATTCTGGACTTTCCAATCATTTTCACTGCATGATATAACAGTAGCTTTTCATACAGCATCAATAATTACATACAAATAAGTTCAATATACATGAAACAATAAATTTCTCACCTAATTCCATGTACATTCGCAATTAGATTCACGAATTCTTCATAATTTAAATTCGTTGGCTAGAAATAGAATAAAAATTTTACATTACTTATTACTTAATAATTCGAATTTGATCAAAGTAACTGATATAAAATATATAAAAATCCACAAGAATTTTCTTTAATTTTTTTTTTTTTCGTAAATGATTCACTGAAAGAAAAATATTGCATGACGTGCTCCTCATAAAATTGTTAGAACAGCTTACAGGCAAATTATAATTTCTTCAGTTAATGTTTCCTAAATTGATTTCGGTTGACCGAAACCAGTTAAGGGAACATTAACTGAATTGTGTGTTACCTCGAAATTCATCGTGGCAAGGGACTTGATTACGTCTGTTTGGCTGTCGCTTTGAGCACCATGAAGGTGACAGTACTGGTACTGTGTTGGGTGGGTGCACTTGGTTCTTTCGAAACTTTTATCTCCTGTCGTGAGTTTGAGTGACTTATATACTTTCAAAAATTTAACAAATAAGATAATCAAATACAGTTACTGAAGATAAATGAAAACTACGAATTATATTTGTAACAGAAATTACGTGTTGTGAGAGGTTAAAGTCGGGTGAAAATTTCGGAGAGAAAAATTTGAATGGGAAAAGGTAGGATGAATTGGTGTCGAGAGGAGCTTCTGTGATTGGCTGACCAGAAAATCCCATTTTTTTTGTTGGGGGGAAGAAAACCTTTCGCATCCCTGATTTTGAAAAGCACACCTCATGAAAAAATTTTTGGGAACTTTTTTTTTAGCCGAAGTTAGCTTCACTTTAATTTTTTAAATTTTGGGTATTTTTGGTAAATTTTAAAAAAAACCAAAAGTCACAAATCTTTTGAAAAGGGGAAAACCAATTAAAAATTGAAATTTAAATTAGCGAAGTTCTACCATGCAGCGGTTGCATTCAAGGCATGAAACTTAAGGATAACGAGTGCAAAATATGGTTTCATGTCCTGGTTTGAAAGGGGGCCGTTTAAATTATCGGGTTGGGGTTTTTCTTCACCCGGGTTTAATTTTTATTTCAAAATATTCCACCCATTTACCCACTTGGGGAAATATTTTTTCCTTCATAATGGCATATATTAAAATTTCAGGAACTTTTGTTTTTTAAAATTTTGGGTTTTCATCGGGTTTGATTTTAGTAAATTTTGAAGCAAAAAACGTACTTTTGGCTTTTATTCGAAAATACAGTTTCTTCAAAAGTACGAAATAGTAAGATAATTATATTGATCTTCCATTTTTCCGGGAACCTCAAACACTGTTTTTTATTGGAATATAAAATGGTTAAGTTCAGTTTCAAAAAAAGTTGCTCATTCCTTTACAATGGCTATT
>BMAV01006410.1:0-21388 GCA_019973955.1 Trichonephila inaurata madagascariensis
ATTATACTGGGGGTAAGCGTAGATTGTTACACAATCAAGATGAAGATGTACATACCAATTTACTGCTTGTCAGGCTAATAGCTTTCTTGATCGTTAGTAAGACGATACGTAATTTAAAATAAAATTTTTAGAAATTCGTGATTTAAGTCAATGACATATTATTACAGGATTCCCTCGATAGATAATACAGAATATCAGCTACATTCATTAACCCGCGGTACTGCTTGTTTTCTACCTATTTGCGGGGTGTAGAAAACACCCCAAATTTTTAACAGGTGTATTTAATCTAAAAATAAAATTAAGCATTATGATACCTGTTATAAAAAAAAGATTTTTTTTGTGCTTTACAAATAAAATTTTAAAATTGCATACAAATGAGATAACTTTAAATTTTCAAAAACATACAAAATTTTCATTTTAAAATACATTTTCATTTTTTTTTCATAAACCAGTAAAATGTTTTTTCATAATAAATATATTTTTATAAATAATGAGATAATGATAGTAAAAAAGTAAAAAAATAATATTTTAACATTTTCCAAGCATTCAGAGCAGACTGTGATTATACTCGCTGGAGTTCTCACCCCTCCAGATCTTTTGAAGGTCATTACTTTCCCCAATCATTCAAAAAAAAGGGGAATCATTGTAAAGGGTTTCCCGACCTAAAAGGGGTAGCTACAGAAAAAATCATGGTTCTGCACATTCTTTTAAGAATCCTGGGTGGATTTTCTTGTTGCTGGGGTGTACAGAACACCCCGCGCGAGTGATCGCGGGTTAAACAAAAAATAGAATTATAAATATGTTTTTCTTTATAATATATTTAAAGCTTTTCTTTTCTGGAAGAATTATTGAATTGTAATTTATAAATAATAAAATTTCATATAACTCTTCAAAGGAAAAATGAATAACTATAGAAATCATTCCTAGCTCTTTTAGAAATATTGTGAATAATTCTAGTTCAGTGAATTAATTAAAAAATATAATTATCTATTTGAAATTGAATATTGCATTTTCAGTTGCTTATCTGTTTAAATTTTATATACGACATACTTTTTGAAGTATACAAAATTTAAAGAGTTGAATTTAATTTGTTATCTGCAATTTATGAAAAAGGATATTTATTTACAGTATGTATTTGAGTTTAAGCTATTACCCAAATTCTCAATAAGTTTTTGTAAAAAATTAAAAAGATGGCTTACTTCTTACGATGTCTAATTTCATGAAATTAAAATAAATTTAAAATGAGTAAGAAAAAGTGAGTAATTAGTTATTTTACCAGCATTCTTAACTTTTAAATACATTTGCATGAATTGCGGTAATTGACCTATCCTATCATTTTTTTCTCCTTCGATTCTGAGCCGCACCCGATTCTCAGTAGAATTATCTTTGAAAAAATCTGCGGCTTAGAATAGAGTAAATATGGTAATGAACTTTCCAAGGTTTATTAGCCTAGTAAGATTTATCTGAATGGAGAAACGTACGTAAAGTGGAAAAAACAATTATTTTCTGAGTTAAAACAGAAAATGTACGTGATATAATGTATAAATCATTTTATTCACTCAGACTACAATAGGTATTCTTAAAATAATATATTTTACTTAAATGATTAGTGATTACCACATCAAAAAATATAAAAATCCATTAACGCATTTAATTCCGTCTCATTAAAACTGCAGGTGATACTGGTAATTAGACGAATGAACTCGAACTAAAGAATACCTTTGAAGCTCTAGAATTTTAAAACCAAATAAAAAATACAATTCATTTGGGAATCCATAAAAGTCAAAATTTCTTTCTTTCCATTTATTTTTTTTTTTATAAAAGTGCAATGAAAAAAATATTTCGAAACGCTTTTACCTTCCTTTACAGTGACAAAACACCCCCATCAGTAAACGGTTGGAGCGTCCTACGATCGCCTAGGGAGCAATCTATTACATAAAATATCTCTTTCTCTGTAGACAAGGAAAAATACGTAGCAATTCCCAAAACCAGGACTGCAAAAACAAGCAACTAGAAACATCACTACATGAATAAACGGGTTTACTATGAAGTTTCTACGTGTATATAATTGACAGATTCTTCTGCATAAAAAATTCCCAGGGAGAAACAATTAATATTCAAGATATTCATGCCGGATATTCCCCCCGTTTTAAGGATATAATCGTTGCAGAGATTTTTGAAAATATTCAATAAAGTAATGACTGAAATCAATTTGTCTGTCTATAAACTAGGTAACAAAACGTATAGTTATTTAAAAAAAGCTCTAAAAATTAATTGCAAACTATATAACAAACATTTAACAATTTATCAACATGAACAGGAAGTGTGCTCTTCTAGGCTAAAAAAGTTATTTGTGTTGAATAAATTATTTGGCCATTTTTTGTGTAAATCATTAATGTTTGTAGCATGAGTGTAAATTTAAAACTCAAACTCAGTAGCGCAACAGCCCATGAGGGCCAGGGCCTACTGTGCCCATCCCAGTAAACGTGATCACAAATTAAAAATACTTGCAGAGATACAGAATCCTTATTTTGTACTATAGAGAGAGAGAGA
This sequence comes from Trichonephila inaurata madagascariensis, assembly GCA_019973955.1. NCBI lineage: Eukaryota > Metazoa > Arthropoda > Arachnida > Araneae > Nephilidae > Trichonephila > Trichonephila inaurata. The sequence goes on from BMAV01006410.1 coordinate 2,554, forward strand.
AGAAGAGAAAAAGAAATGAAGCTGTATTATGTATTTGTAGAACAAATCAATGAAGGCATTAAAATTAGACCAACTATGATTTTACTTCAAAATTGACATTCAATATTAAGAATAATATATATTTATATCAAAAAGTAACTTTGCTTATTATTTCTACCTTGCTTATCACTGTAAATCTCAAATACTTAACAAAGAAAAATAATCTTTTATATAGGATTAAAGTTATATAAATATCTATTTCACTTGTAATAGTATTTACATCTATCACTTAATTTAAAAATTTTAACGTTCATTATAATAATCAATGATTATTATTTAGCATCTTTTCTTATGTTTATTTCTTTTCTTTGAATCTCCTCTCAAGATTCCTACAATTAATACATCAAGAGTAAGCATTCAAAACCGCTGTCAAATTTGATTAATTTATTTTAAGGAGACACAGTACGATTCAAATGATAGAGAGTGATCGAAGAATCAAATCTAACTTTTAGCCTAAATTACTTTTATATACTTTTCTAGAAACTCGCAAAATTTGAAAGCTCTAAGTTTAAAAAACGCAGAGATGTGATAACTTTTATATTTTATTTATTCACATCTCAATGGCAAATCGAAACTTTAAACTGCATTATTTGGGAAAGATAAAATAACTAGTCTATCTTCATTTAAAATGTGTCAGTGTTTCTAAAAGTGTGGGGCGTGCAACCCTGGGGGGGGTCGCGATAACCCTACAAGGGGGTGACGCGAGCATATCGAAAATAAAAAAAATTTGAAAAAAAAAAACTGGAATGAAGTAAAACAAACTACTTTTTACATGATAAAAAGAAATACACATTTACACTAATGTAATTTGTGTATATCATCTGGCAATACTACGTCAACAAATAGCTATATTTGATCCCAAAACCAAATTTAAAAATAATAATAAAAAACATTTTTGTTTGATTTGCTGTAATCCTTCGATGAGATATTTTTTATTACGTTTTCTTTTTAAACCTAAAATATTACTCTTTAAAAGAAAAAACGAAACCCAGACCCTAAGAAAAATTCTAGGAAGATAAAAAATTCATCACTGTTATTATTGAAATAATGTACATTAGTTGTAGAAAGAAAAGGAAGACTTAATTACCTTTTCAGCCCGGCAGCATAATATATTTGCTGATTGATCTTTCAACTTACTGGTATAGTTAGTTCTATATTAGTTCCATCCCATCTTTTATGCGTTTCTTTTTCGTTTAGGTAAATTGTAAATAAAGAGTTCTTATGACATTTGGAAATGGATTGATTGATTTGAAGTATTATTTGGCCAAGATTTATTTTTAAGAGTATGCTCAAACATTAAGGCATAGTGAAAAACGTCATAATTCCTTTTAGAACATCCATATTTTATGCTGAATACATTAACAAAGAGCAAAAGTCAATCAAATTTAGTTACTTAAATGCCTACTGATATGAGGTTGCAGCTCGAAAGAGCTGGGTACTCAAGTCATCCACCCAACGATATTCTGAATACACTTTTAAGCCGGGAGCGGTGGCACGGAGCATCTGTGATCTCTATTGAAGGAAGTTGAAACTGATCAAGCGATCCTGCTGAAATAATGCATATTATTCATGGTTGAGAACCGCGATAAACATGAAACGAAAGGAAACTTTTCAAATGCTTCCTAAGGAACTCCATCAACTGAAATATGAAGCCATAAGTGTACCACAAGGTTCAGTTCACCTTGTCAAAAAGACACAAGAAAGAAAAAGTTCAACTTGCTGATTTTTGATCACCAAGGTGTCACAAGTTCGAACCTAGTACCGCTAAAGACCAGCCGTGTAGGGTAGAGATGAACGCTAAATTCGTCGAGAGCTCATGAGTGGTCGAGTGTTGTCGAGTTAACAGGACAGCTCAAGTGTCGTCCTCGTCATTTGACCATGGTTCAAAATTACGAGGTCCATCTCCAAACGCCCTCGTGCAGCTGAAGAGTGCGATGTTAATATTCACTCACTTGATCATAAAAGCACAGTAAAACTACAATTACTTGAACAAAATATGACACCTTTGTCAGCAAATAATATTACTGTAATATGAGTGAAAATTGTCTCTGATTTGTGTTCTTTATTAAGGTCTTGCACTGCTGAATCATTTTAGTTCAGTTTAATTGGATTTTTTCTCAAATTATCAAAGAAAAATGGAAAAGTACTTGAAAACTGGTAAGTATACTTTCTCTTAATTAAATTATTCACCGAAATTACGATTTTTATCGTGTAGAGTAAAATAATTATAAACAAATGATTGCGGGGGATGGCTGAGTCCCCGCGTACTACCATTAACGCAGTGCTTTTCATATTTTCTATATACGCGACCCAATTTTCATTCAGAATTTTCATTCGCGTCCCCCTTCCCCATACCATAACAATGTGTTGAAAGCAGTAATAATGTATAATAATTTGACGCTAAAGCTACAATACGACCCTAATTTTAGACCGTACACAGTATTAAGATAAGTACTAAATTTTGTGTATGATAAGCCCATTGAAAAATCACTGGTAATTATTAAACTTATTCTTAAATTAGTATTGATACTTAGTATCAAATATATTGTGCCATACTGATACATTTATAAGTATACTATATCAGAGAAAATGTGTATTTTTTTATTATGTCAGAATACATTTTGTTTCCTTTTAGTAAATTGCTAATTTTTTAAATAATCTTTAATTTTCTACTTTCCGATAACCTCGCGCCCCCCTAGTAGGCTTATCACGCCCCCTAGGGAGTGCGCCCTACAGTTTGAGAATCACTGTATTAATGTTAGTATTGAGTACGCGCCTGCTCCCGGGCTAAAACATTCTGAAGTCTTCTCGCTTTAAATATTAAAAAGTAACACAATTATTCTTTATCGGAATTCTATATTCTTTTTCAATATTTAACATTAATTCTAAATGCTTTTTCTGTTAGGTTTAAAATTACACACAGTTCTTTTAAAACTATATACAATATAAGCATTCATCTAAAAAAATCATTTTACATTTTTGTGTACAATGTCATGCACGCGGTTTTACTCTCCTTATAGTTTTGCTATTATATCAAGAATAATGTTTTATTTTTTTAAAAAATGAACTCTTGTGAAGAGCCGTACTTCAGTCAGTATACGTTTAATGTATCAGTACTGAAGAAGGTATTTTATAACTAATTACTTAATACTAAATTAAGAACAAGTTTAATAACTGTTAGTGACTTCCATGGGCTTGTCGTGTATAGCAAAGTTTTTCAAAGGACGGTTTAATATCAGAAATTAACACTAAGGGTTTTTTTTTTCTATATTTAGCTGAGATCTCTTATTTCATCTTCAAAGCAGCCATCACAGAAAATCCGGTATAACAAAGGTAGGATGTTGAAATTGGTAATAGTATACGAAGTTTTTTTTTGTTCATAAAATTCCTCATCCACCTCTACCCAAAATTCAAAGAGCGATTTATTACAAAATTGCCTTTTAATTTTTAACTGGATGAGAAATCTATGAATATTTCTTCTTCAGAAGTTGAGAGCCCTTCTGGAGTATTTTGAAATAGATGCCTAATCCACTCGTAAGGCTGTCAAGTTGTCCTTATCAAGAAAATACTTTTTGAAATTCTTTGGCTTTACATGGCTTTAAAAGCAACTTTCACATGCTGTTCTTCAGATTTGTAAGTGTTAACACATAACGAGAAGGGTTTTTTTTCATTATTTACTTCAGTAGTGGTAAATCCAAAATTTAAGTATTTTGAGAATATTTCCTGGATTTAATTTTCGGAACCATGCTTGTGGGTACTTGTTGATCCTTTTTTATCGTCGAATATTCGCTTACGACTTAAAAATGTATGTATGATTTTGTTTTAATCTACTGCCGTAAATACTTAATTACCGTGAAATACAATTAACGTGCAAATTAAAAAAAAATGTACATTCAAACTAGATTCGGTAGCTAAAGAAGTATCGAGTCGACCAAAACTGACTGGAATTGTACGATGAGAAGCATTTTTACATGTTTTGTTCAGACGTCCAATAGGTTGCCCAGACTCACGCAAACATTCCCGATAAAGCCAGATGTGATGGATATGATAGAGAGCAACGAAGACTAGACTATTTTTCTAATGACATTTGTACTTTTAGAAAAGGATGCTGAAGGAAATAAATCTTTAAATATATCATTTTGCGATCTGTTTCAATTTAAAAATTAGAGAAAGAAAAATAACATAATAAGTAAGTAAATATATTTTAAGTAATTTTCTTAAAATTTATATTACTTAAAAGTAACATATACAACATTTAATACTTATAAGGTTTATAATTAAGATCGCATTGTAGCCTTAGCGTCAAAGTGCATTTTTATTGCAGTAAATACATTATTGTTGTATCTGGGGGTGATAAAAATAATGATGTGAAAATTGGGTCGCCAGTATTGAAAGTTTGAGACGCACTGTGCTAAGGCTTTTTTTCTATTGTTCGTAATACTTGGAAATATTTTTCACTTGTTAATAGTACATGTAATATAAGTTGGGTTACCTTTCTCAATCAAAGCATTTTTATTTTCTTAAAAAATAATTGAATTTAGAATGTACAGATTTTTTTTAAGGAATTTTCAGTATGTATTCATAAAAAGAAGTACCGTACATATACTAATCAGGTTATCGTAAAACCCATACCAAATTTTGTTATATATAGTTTGATGTACTTGCAAATCAAATTTTATATATGTACGTCAATTTTTGTAGGTGGAGTAGCATTTTGAAATCACTTCATAAGTTTCCCCTTGAAAAATTAAATGGTTAGCTTTTTAAGAAATTTTGAGAACAAAATCTGTTTAGCACTATACATACACATAAGGCAACCAACAAATTATGAAAATCATTAAATTAAAAAAAATTGCGTGAATCGTGCCATGTCTCTTTACAAGAGACTTATTTTACTTATTTTTTTAAATACATTTTGATATATACCAGTGTTTCTTGTACTAGGGGCCACACATGACTTGTATCTGGGATCACCAAAAATTTTAAGATGTTTGATATATCTTTTCCCATAAAATAATGTTTCACCATTAATATTAATAAAAATAATAATTCAATTGTTAATTTAAATTCTTATTGGAGAAAGCCATCGGGTTTGACTGAGGACCAGCACCTCACCTTTAGTCATCGAGTAACCCTCCGTTCACCTCCTTTGCAGGCACCCAATACACCAGTCACATCTGCATTAGCATGCAAAACTGTCCTTTCCTCTTAAGTTTGGAGGAAATTTCTATCTTGTTATATTCAATGCAAAAAATTATTGCGGATGTTTATTTCTGCCAAAAATAATGTACAACAAATAAAACACATATAAATTAACCAAGCGTGTGTAAACTCTGTGCACTGCGTGTGGGGTCACACCCCGCGTCGAAAAGTTTAAGAGGCCCCTTATATACGTAGTACAATCCAGAAGTTCTGAAACAGCGGCTATTGCTGACGACAAACGCAAGTACCTAAAGTTAAACCACTTCAAATGAATTCTCCCAACCCTCCCCTACTTGTCCAGGTTGGTTTTATCCATGACATCTGACCGAACCGCATGCGCAGCTGTTATCTTCCAAAGCTAATTAGTTCTAAAACTGGACGGGGGCGTCATTACCCTACATGGAAGGCGCGATCATATCGAAAAGTTGAACATAAAATATTATTAATTTAATGAAACAAAATGCATTCGGACATAAATATAAAATAAAATGCATACTTATACTGATATAATACATTTATAGATGCATCAATACGGCACGATGTGTTTAATAATTAATTTAAAAATTAAATTATTTTAAGTTAATTAAATTTTAATATTAAAATTAAGTAATTTAAAATTTTAGTACATATGTAATATTTACTAGTGATCCTATTTGGATTGTCATGTATAAACTTATGTACAAAATTTAATTTGTACGGTTTATAATTAAAATCGTGTTTTTTAGCTTTTGCGTAAAAGTACATTATTATTGAATTCAATACATTGTTATTTTATGGAGGGCGTGATGAAAAATGTGATTGAAAATTGGTTCACAAATATTGAAAGTTTGAGAAGCACTGCTTTAGGCTTTATAAACTTGCAGATTTTCTTCGTTACTAAAATTTAAATATTGAATTAGAAGATAACAGTCCCATTTCCCTGTAATAGACATAATTTTTGAAGAATTTTAATCGTAATAATAAGCATTATTTTATAAAATTTTATACTTTACATTTGGTTAATTTAAAATTAAATCAAATTAGAACATTAAAAGTAGTAGATTAGCCTTAATAATTTACAAATATTTGTTTTCGCTTTTATAACACAATATTTAATATTAAAATTTTAGTTTTTAAATAATATTGTATGTGATTAATGCTTTGTTATGTCCGATAAAATGATTATATATATATACATCCTTTTTTACTTAAATCCTACAATTTTTAAGAAGAGAAGGTATTTATAACGTATTCCATGAAAGTTTTTATATAATTATGAAAACATCATTTTAAGTATAAAATATATATTGAGATAACTCTGTCATGTATAAAAAATGTTTAAATTGATATTCAATTATATCAATATTATTTTAGCTGAATATTATACTATGAAGAAATTAAATAATCAATGATTATCACCACAAATAAATTTTCGTTGAAGTTTTAATTTCTTATAAGTTTGTTTTCACGAACTTTTAATGTTAAATTTACGACTTTTAAACTCATTCGTGATTTCCCCCGAGGAATTGGTAAGAGAAAAAATATTTTTGCCCGTTGTCTCAATTCTTTCCTATGGTTCTCCTAAATCTCTCAAAGAATACTCTCGCGTTCTTTCCCGCTTGGACATTCTTTTAGAACGGGAGTTACTTGGGAGTCGTTTCAATTTTATTCCGTGGCGTTTCAAGTGAAGGAATTAACGAGTGTTTGGTTACGTAAAAGAATGTTCATTAAATAAGGAATTCTGTGGTTTCGCAAGAGAAGTCCAATTACTGTGCTTATGTACTGCGGCCTCGTCACAATGATTTAACACTTCACAAAGCGAAACTTTACTTTTGAAAGAGAAGAAACAATTTGAAATTTTATTTCGTTCTCAAGTGTTTGAAGTAGTACTTTTTGTGTTGAAGAAAACGTAACGCTTGCCATTGGGGTTATTCCAGTAATTAATATTTCATTGCTTCTTTCACTCAGCAGTTGAAATATTTGTCTTTGTTCTAAAATTTATATTTTGAGTAGGAAACGTAATACAATGAATATATTCTGAATTCTAAGTACATGAATATATATCTACAATGAAAAATGGTCTTCAAATTTTATGAGGTGAAGTAATAATTTACAAATTATTGTGGTGTTTTCAATACATAATTACATAGATTTAATAATAAATAACTTACAAGTTAAAAGTTGAAAATATCAAATCTAAAAATGTAAATAATTAAATTATTTAAAATCATCCAATGTACTTGTTTAATGAGCAATAAATTACCATAATGGACAAAGCTAAGGAGATAAGCTATATATTAATCAATAAAGAATTATTTAACGTTGTTCACGTACGTTTACGCATTATCTTTATAACATATCTTAGTCAAATAACTGTCTGCCCCCTTTTTTCAATTAATAATATTACCTCACAATTTCTATATATTTATTCATTTATTTAACTTCGTGGAATTTTCAATCGTTAATAAAATACATTTTGAAGCTCTCAATTGAGCTGAAATTTTATATACATGATTATTTTGGATGAAAATTCAGTAATTTAATTATAATTAATAAAAATTAATTGATTAAAACTAATTATTCAAAGAATTACAAATGCAGCCACGTTGGCATCATTTTGGGTAACTTGTGCCAAAACATGAAAAGGTTTTTTTCTCACATTTTAAAGCGCTCGTTTGAGGTGCAATTTTCTATACACTATTGTTTTGGGTAATACGATAATTAATATACGATAATATAATAATTAAAATACGATAATTTAATTATAATTAATTAAAATTAATTATTTAAAGAATAACAGTTACAGCCATGTTGGTTTCATTTTTAGTAACTTGGGTCAACAATTTAAGAGTTTTTTTCTTAAATTTTAAAGCATTTAGTTGACCTGAAATTTTATATACACGTTTGTTTTAGATGAAAATACGATGCTTTAATGATAATTAACAAAAATTAATTACCATTTAATATTGTGATTCTGTTTTATGTATATGCATATTTATATTAATTGTAACTATTTAATAAAAGTAGCTAAAATAAAAATTTTCTTGGCTGATCTAAGTAGGAATTGACTTAATATTTTTTTATATTACTTGTTTGTTTTAAAATCTTAAAAAATAATAATAATTAAATTTCTTTGAATCATTATTTAAAACTATCCAATGCACATGTTTAAGGGAACGGAGGACCATTAAAACTAATTTCTTTAATTGTTAGCTTAATTAGCTGAAAATGGAATCAGTATAGTAAATGATTATTATTTTTCAGTATTTAAATATATATTTTTTAAAAACTATTATAAAGTGATTTTTTTTAAAATTTCATTTTTTAAACTATTTTTAAAAATGCTCCTTACGCATTAGTTTTTAAGGTATGTACATAAATTTTGTTTTATGTATAGATGAACTACATCAAAATATATCTGTGCATGGATTTTAAATTCAGAATAAAATTTGATGAAAAAAAGATAAATTTCCTATACTATATGAAATATTTCCCCAATTATCATCCAATCAAGGTATTCAAAACAACATAAAATAAGACCTGTTATATGTTTTAGAAAACTAATGCACAAATTTGTGAATTATATCATCTTCCATAAGTTGTGAAAATTTAAAAGAGATATGACGTAATTTGAAACGCAAGGAGTATTTTACTTAACAATAAAAAGGAAAAATTACGAACTAAGAAAAGTGCATTTTAAACATTTATTGGGGTAAAATAAAAATAATAATTCTGTAATTATTAATCAAAATGACAAAATTCTTTGACAAAATTATTCTATGAAATATAAGGAATATTATTAGGATACAAAATCACAATCGCAGTTTTGACCTAAATTTGATGTTGGGAAGGTCCACCATCCCCTTAGGCAATAAATAAGGATAATGGGGATACTAAACAGACAAGTTACCTATAAATCAATACAGAATTATTAAATGTTGTCCACACATGTACTTTTACGCATTACCTTTGTAACATAACTGCATGGCTTACTTTACACACAAAAGGAATTTTACATTCAAAGTGTGCACCAGATAGGTTTCAGCTGCTGTCAGCTGAAAAGGTCAAATCATTTGCACGTCATATAAAAAGGTCAAATCACGTAACACGTGACCCTGCTACTCATGTGTCTGGAAATTATGGCCCGCTACTGTGAGGAGGAAATGCAATGAATTGCACATTACGCGGATGAGGGACATGCCGATTTGTGGCCAAGCATTGTGACTTTTAACAAGTAGAGCCATATAAGGGATAGGACTGACTTACCCTGTTCTAACACCAATATTGTTTGGGAGAGTGTTTGAGTGCGGAGTGCTTAAGACTTTTTATTTCCAATCAGCAGGGGTCGGCAACCAGCGACTTGCGAGCCACATGTGGCTCTTTGGATGTTAAGCTGCGGCTCCTTAGTTCCATACGCAAATAGCATTTATTTTATCAAAAAAAAAATTAAATTCGTTCTCAATGGATTAACGAGGATTAAGCATAGTTTTTATCTCTGTCACTTGTACTCGCTTTTCACCGCACCTCTCCCCGTGACACGCGTCGTTACTGTCATCAGTCCATCGGAAACTCTCGAAAGACGCCATCTTCGGATGTCTCTATGTAGGTTTTAATTCGCTTTCGACGCAAAACAATTTAGCGTCTTCACCAGTGCTTTGGCTGTGACGTATAGTTTGTTTCAAATAGAAGCGTTGGAAACGAATTATCTTCTCAAAGGTATGTATGTACATATATAATAATAATAATAAACCGAAGTAAAAGGTAGGTAACATAATATGTATTATATTTTTAAAATACATATTATACATATTTTTTCAAATAAGATACCTAACTACTTTTTTGAAGTCAATAATAATTATCAAAAAAGAAACAAAGTACTACTGTTGAATATTACCCCGCAAAGTGTTTTTATTAAAATATATATTTAATAAATTACCTATTTTATTATTTATCTATTTTATAGCTTTTATTATTTAAAAATTAGTGTTAAAATAATAACTATAGGTGTAAGTACCTAATAATTGTTATTTAATAAACCTATTTTCGAACTCTGACGATCAAAGTATTTGCAGTTTTGGATTGTGTATATATATATGTTCGGCAATTTTCATTGATTTCTGTATAGCTGGGCATGACACCTTTACTCGTAAGCTAAGTATTTAATATTTGCCAAAATTAAAAGGAGAAAAAAAACTAAAAGTGCAGACTGTGGAGTGATAAACACGTTCTCACAAATCCGTTCGTGCCAGTCGGCGATCACTGCACACGGGAGGCGACCACAGATGCGATGAAACTATGTACTTAGAGTCAATCAGTACGGAGAGTGAGACAGTGTTTCGTGTCTAAACTATTTATTTTAATAAATAAATTATTAGAGAATTATTCATTTTACATAGGTAAGCATTTTTAATTGCAACTAAATCACCTGAAAAAATTATGCAAAAATGTTTTTTTTTGTAATTCCTTTATTCAAGAAGATCGGATTTAAAAATTAAAAACTTTGTCCAGCCAAGCGTAAAAAGTTGAATGCAATATTACGTCGGATGCGTTATACTTTTTGTTTTTCAAGTAGGGTAAAAAAAAAGTATTTTCTTCGCGAAGGGACCTTTGCTTGGATTTTATTAAAGGAGAAACATTTTATTTTCTTTCAGTTTATACACGAATGAAATTCTCTAATTTAAGTGGAATAAGTTTAAAGAGATATAAAATCTGCTATAGAGTAAAAAAATATACCGCGTAAAATCCGGCGTATAGTGAGCAACTATACTTTTCAAGCTCCGACTTGTGATTTTTAGGTATATTCGCCGTATAAAGCGCATCCCTGTTTTTACGAAGAAATCTGAAATGTGCATTCGCAATTCTCTTGTGTTTTGAAGTCATTTATTATTTTAAGCTTTAGAAAAAAAATATTATACTTCTAGAATTACAATCCTCTATGTTTATAAGTACAGTAGAATGTCGTTTATCCGAATGAATTGGGACCGGACACTGTTTGGATACGCGTTTTTCGGATAACTGAAAACCGAATGCTATCCATGCAGTATATGGAACTAGACGTTATACGAATATTGAAAATCATCGCATGCGGGAAACATGCTTGAAGAAAAAACAAAATAGGTGCAAAATGTCGCTGTTTTGCCTTTATTGTGGAAAATAATCCCTTAATTTTCCCTGTATCATTGTACAACTTCGTTTTTTTCACTGCAAGGTCTCTGAAAAAACTTCTCCGTATATTTGACGTACCGGATAATAAACGTTCGGATAAACGACGCTCTACTGTAATGCCAATTTTTTTAAAAAATAATAAACAGTATTTCTATATATGCAGAAGTCTAATTATTTTCTATGATCATATATAGTTTTTTATTTTTATAACTCTTATTTCTTACCCGGCGTATAACAGACAGCCGTAAGTTTTGAGCTCAATTCTATCAAAAAGCAGGACGTGGAAAGAAGTCGTGTCAGAAAAAGGAACGAAAACAATATAGGGGATAAGATGATGTCTTATGTTTATATCTAATGTTCATTTGGTGTGTCCTAGTATATAGGCTTTTTATTGTATTTGTGCACAAAGTGTACTAAAGGCAATGAGCAAAGAACTGCAATTAGCATTTGAATGATAGTGATTTAAATTATCATTGTAGCTGCCTTGAACAAGGCTTTTACGTAAAATGCAATGCTTTCGATTTAACATAAGTGAAAATATTTTATGAATTCGGCTTGGAGAAAATAATAAACAAATAAAATTTATAAAATAAATGGTCAGCCTAAAATTTGTCAAGTCCAGAAATATTTAGGAAAGAAATCTATGCCATTTTTTAAGTAAAATTATCAACAGAACTGAGATAGTTTACAAATAATTTATTGTGAAACTTTCCAAATATATACATATATATGCTTATATATGTATATATTTAGAAATTTATACTGACTTTGGACATTTATACTATATTTTGGAATTTTAAAACTGACATGATGTTAGAAAATATATAAAGACGTTATTTCATCAAACATTATGGTAAAAATATGCATATTTAAACGTAGAAAGTAACCAGTTTTAATAGAAAAAAATAAGGAAAACATAATATTTACCTAATTTTTTTTAAATAAATGTTATGTGTTACGAAAATTAATTCATCATTTGACTTTTGCATTTTAGGAATGCGGATTAATTGATTCAGAAACATTGAAAAACATTAAATGATTTAAAATGTATTCATTATGGAAAATTCTGAATGTTTAAAAAACGAGCTGGAAAACTATGAACCATCTATGAGCTAAATGTGTTTCGTTAGTTTTTAAAATTCAGTAAAACATTTTCTTAAAAAATATTAATACGATAGAAGGGGGAAGTGCATTATTGTTTTGTGGCCTCATAAAAACAAATGTAGGAATACCTTTATTAACTACATTATGAATTCTTGGTGCTCCTGTTCATAGCCGTTTCTTCAAGACACTGCTTGTTTCGAAAGGTAAACTTTTCCATACAATTTTAATGAGTGGAGAAAACATTAATTTAAGAAATGAGGGCATTTATACTTGATTATATGGCAATGAGTCTCTATCTAAATCGAATCAAATATGTATGCGGCTTTCTTCAACGAGAAATTTGTAAAAATCAATGGCGTACACAAGTTTGATTATAACTCCACTCATAGACAAACAGTTCTAAATCTTAAGTCTCGAAGATTTCTTTTCTATAGAATATATATATATACACCCCTGATGAAAACAGCGCATAATATTTGAGTAAATCTGATCTTTTATTAAACCACAAACAAACTTAGAATAAGATTGTCATAGACGAATTTTTTTAAAAACATACCATAATCGATAATTTTTAAATTATTAGATAAGTATATATTAATTTAATTAATATATAATAAATTTAATTAACGATATATTAATTGAAAATAAGGTAGGGATGGGTTATTATTAAGAAAAGTTTTAAGTGATTTATTACATACCTTTATTTTTTCTGCCTACTTTCATAGAATTTTTGAAAGAGTTCACTTTTTGTAAGATACTTATTTGCTGCTTTACATGTTATAAACATTATTGTAAAAGTTCATATTAGATGTTATAAACATTAAAAAAAAATTCATTTTCTTCTAATGAAAGATTTTTTTTTTATGATACTAAGATTACATAAGTTTATATATACAAATTCTAGGATTTTTTGAGATAACCTTTATTGGAAGGTAGAGGGTATAACAATGATTCATACACTCATGGACAAAAAAAACTAGCATACGAAGAAATAAATGAGGGATCATAACGAAACTTAGCATGAAGGTACATGTCGGGGAGATATGCAAATAATTAGAACTGCAGCGTGATTGTGCATTACGTACCGCCGGTAGAGGGCGTATAACATCGTTCTCCATGAAGTATAAAGCAAGTAATCAAAGCTTGTTTGAGTGTTCTGAATCGTTTACAAAGGAATAGCTGAGGTAGACATGCTATTACACCGTATTCGAAGACAATATGAGAAGTTGTCGCAGTCTGAGAGGGGGAGGGGAGAATCATCGGCATGATGGAAGCTGAGTGGTCAGCTAGGTGAGTAGCTCGTCAATTAGGCCACTCTAATTGAGTTGTGAGGAAGTGTTGGGGTTGGGACCAGTGGATCCGAGAGATGTCATTTACACGGAGACAAGGCTCAAGACACCCTCGAAAGACCAGTCATCGAGAAGACCACCACATTGTAAGAAATGCACGCGTAGAGCCAAGTGCTTCATCGGCTGCTATCCAGGCAAAGGTAGCACCTTCACTAGGGACCCCTGTGTCTTCTCGAACCACACGAAGGCGCCTGGCTGACGGACATTTGGGATCGTGGCTCCCATTACGTGTGCTAACCTTGACACCCACCATCGATACATCCGCTTGGAGTGGTGCCACGCAGAGGAAACTGAACTGCGGAGGAATGGAACCAGGTCGTCTTTAGTGACGAATCCAGATTCAATCTCACCAGTGATGACAATCGTGTTCGTGTGTGGAGACCCCGTGGTGAACTCCTCAATTCTGCCTTTGCTTTACAGCGACACACCGCTCCCACAGCTGATTTGATGGTATGGGGTGCTATTGCCTACAATACACGGTCACCCCTAGTATTGATCCAGCGGTATGCCCATGGCATCCTGAAACCACATGTGTTGCGACTCACGAAACGGCTCCAAGGAGCTATTTTTCAACAAAACAATGCTCGTTCTCACACGGCAAGGGTATCAAAATACTGTCTCCGCACTTTTACTACCCTTCCATGGCCTGCCCGATCCCCTGATTTGTCTCCAATGAAGTATATCTGGAATCATTTGGAACAGCAAGTTCGGCATCCCACGAGTTTGAACGAACTAGGGGGCAAGGTTACAGCAAATATGGAAAGAAATGCCCAAGGACATCCAGAACTTGTATGCCTCTAAGCCCGATAGTACTGCTTTCGCCCAAATGGGGTTCAGCAGAATATTAAATCCTCCGTTCTTTTGCCTTTTTCTCTAAAAAAAATTATCCCTTTTCTTTGATTTTCTAATCATTTACTTACATCAACGTAGTCATTAAGTATGTAAAATTTCTTTTTATTTTTATGACTCCCTTTTTGGGGGCTATTTTTTTTTTTCCATAAGTGAGCTAAAAGCTATGGTCCGAATCAAGCAGATCTGAATTTTGTATGTCCATACTTCCCCCAAAAGGGACCCAAAATTTGTATACGCTGTATATTCGGTTTGTCGTTGCATATATTATATATATATATATATATATATATATATATATATATTTTGAAATAACAAAATATTTTTAAATTTTGGTTCCTAAATTATCTTCATTTTAATAATTTCAAACTTTAAAATACTGATCTTTAAGGCGGAACTTTCAGTTCTTTTGCTTTACCTTTTTTCTTACAAATGATTGATCATACCATGTAGCATTGGACAATAGCAACAAGATAATTTTTTTATTCACTTATTAAGAGGAAGTGGAGATACTTGTATTGCAAAATTAAAGGAGGAAAAGTAAATTTTAAATTCCCCCCTTTTTTGAAAAAGGATTGATGTTTGGGGTTTGCCCCCACATTTATTTAAAAAAGGCAATTAAAATAAGAAGGTACTCTTTGGCTTACTTTAAAACAAATCCTAAATTTTAAAACAATATTTTGTTGTGAAAAAATATCGACTTTCTGCGCTATAAAGGTTAAGGTTATGAAAAAAATCCCTGCAATATACTAAATAATCTAGCTTATCTTTTAAATCAGGGGTCAGCAATCTTTCAGTTGTGGTATGACAAACTAATCTGCTAGCATGATTCAGCGGACCACACAGTAGGACACGTTTGAAACATTTTGAACCCCACGATTATGAATGCAGAGTTAAGATAATAAAGGTCAATAATATAGGTTTACAGTGTTATTATGTATTAATTTTGCATCTTTTAAAGATATTTCTTAACATAAGAATTAATATTATAAAATATATTTATTCTTTCAACATACATAAAAAAAAATTAAATTTTTATATGTATTAAATACTTTTTTAAACACATTTATAAAAATATAAATAACACAAAATGTTAGTTTTTACCTTTATTATAATTAAATAAAAATCCTAATGTAAACCAAATGTTAGCACCGCTCTATTTTCATATCAGAAATTCAGGGGAATAATCTGTGACTTAATACTTGACACGATTCTGAGAATTCAGTTTTTAAACATTTTTTACGGACTCGAAATATTTTTTCAGACAGATTTTTTTCTTAGACATGTAAGACCAAAAGCGAAAAGCAGAGTATATGCAATTTTCTCTCTTCAAACAATTAAATCACTAGCATTTTCATTCAACAATTTACAAAATATCAGTGAATGTATGTTTGAAGTTATCTTTAAGATTTTTCCATGATTCCGTAAATATCTGTAATTCTAAAGATGTTGGTGAAATAAGGTCCATTAAAATTTTATTAACTCATCACTCAGATATTGACAAATTCAAAGAGTGTCACTGAGAATCATACCGCGTGCTACATGTGGCACTCGTTCCGTAGGTGTGATTTAAATCAGAGGTCGCCAAAGTGGTAGTCCGCAGGCCTCTAGTGGGCTGTGAGAAAATTTCGCTGGTCCCCAGAAAAATGTGGGATATACTTACTTATAGCGTTGTTAAGTTTTAAGATGCATTGAAACATAATTCAATTCATAACAATACGTGAAAAGTTATAAAATCGCACTTCTTAGAATAACACTACGGTAAATAAGTCGTAATGATGTAACTGCATTGTTTTAGTTGCATGCCTTATCTCGTCTCGTTTCGCACTCTTATAATGTTCACTCTCCTGTATGTCGCATATGTATATCAGTTGAAGTATTTAAAGGTGGATTTACGGATGTATTGAGTTCGATGCAAAATATACTCCATATATTTATTGGTTCAATATATTAGAAGCCTTCAAAACACTGTGCCGATCTCAGATTGAAATAAAGATAGTTCTCCGTCTTGTAGTAAATACATTGGATCCAAAAATATCCATAATCTTATTTCAAGTAAGCAGGAACATCAAGTAAAGCTAGGAAGTAGGAAGGTGTAATAATAAAAGTTTGATATACTTAAACTATTTTTTAATTGTTTAATTTTTACAGTTTTTGTTTACTATATTATAGTTTATTAATAAAGCTGTCGTAATTTGGTTACAATTAACAGTTTCATTTTATTAAATAGGTACATTTTATGTGTTCTTAGATCACAATTTTTTAATAAATATATTTAATACTTAAAAAATCCCATTAGTGGTCCGTGGGATTTAGATTATGAAATTACTGGCCCGTGAGGTCAAAACATTTCTCGACCACTAATTTAACTGGTTGCTCAAAATTTTGTAATCAAACAGTGAGTCTACTTCTATATACACTTCTTGCCCTGAAAATTGTAACATCGTGAAAGAGGAATGATGCAGACATTAAATTTACATCAAAGGAAAAAGATGGTGGTATATACGCTAATGTGTGTAGTATTTAAGTGCAATTAAAAAACGGGAAAGGGGAACTTAAACTCTCCCAGTGAGTTTTTCATTCGGCGAACACATTTGTCTAGGTCCTTCTGTAAGTATTCATAAAAATAAGAAATTAATAAATATATTAAAATATGTTTCTTTATTATTTGCATTTTTCGGTGTCCCAGACAATTGAGAATTCTAGACTTGATACCTTATTAATTAGTAACAGACTTAAAAACCCTTTTTCTCAGAATTTAGTTTTTGTCAATGGAATAATTCTTTTTCTCTATTTCTTTTTGCAGTCGTTTAAGTTAGAATCCTGAAAATATTGATAGATACTTTCGTATATATGGACGAAAAAAATTTGAAAATTTGAATGGATTTATGCCTGAATTTTTTTGCTATTTTTTTTAATGTTAAATTTATACTTATGCATGATACTTTGAGCTACTTTTTTTACTATCAAAGTTATATTTATGCGTGATATTTCTAGTTACTTTTTTATTGATAAATTTAAACTCTTAGAGTTCCTAAATTCGTTTTGAGGTTCTACTGCTAAAATATTTATCAAATTCAACTGAGTCAGATTTGTAATTCCTATCTAAATGTTATTTCTAATAATTATATATATCCTAGGAAAAAAAAATGTAAAACTATTAAAAATTAGATATTTTTGTAAATGTTTAAAAAAATTTATTTAAAAAAATTTAATTATGGATTAAATTACTCTAGCTTTTCACTTTGTTAGTAAAATCTTTAAAACATAATAAATATTCTTAATATTACAATAATGTCAAAAACGAAATATTATTTCTTGATAAGGAAAAAATGTATTCATGTGTTATGCAAAACGACAAATGATGCTCTTTATTATGAAGATGAAATTAAACCAAAAATACATTTGAAATTATAAATATCTTAAAATAAAAATATATGTGTTAAAAACACACTGTAATACTTTTTGGAATTCATGTAAGTCGAACTTCCTTTCTTTGTCTTTGTACATGTTTTTAAAAAAATGGAATGAAAAAAATTCACCGAAATTCTTTTCCTTTTCTTACAACGCCGAAACACCTCACCTAATAAACGGTTGCAGCAACCAATTGCCGTCTAGGGAATAATTCGTTACAGAAAAGAAAACCTCCTACATGGACAATATCAGCATGATGCAATTCCCAAAACCAGAATCACAAAAAAGAAGGGGGAACGGGAGGGAGAACTGAGAACATGAGTGCATGAATAGAATATTTGGCATGAAGTTCTTAAGCTTTTAATTGACTCAATATTGTTTCTTCTGGAAGAAGTTTTAGAGAAAACATCACATTTAAGACACCAGTGAAAGTTTTAGACAGACATATATTTTGAATTCAATTCTTTGTGTAAAATTCCAGGAAAATATTCAATTAATTTGATTGAGAAAAATATTTTTCTGTTTGATGAAGTTATAAAATGAGCTGTTATCTCACAAAGAAATATTCAGAAATTAGTTTTGTACTATGTGAGAAAAATTATACTCTTTATTGCTCTAAGAAGAACGATTTTCTATTCTTAAATTGTAAGTTTTAATAGTGACTTCAATTAACCTAAATCTAATGTTACATTTTTTTTGCTTAATCAAAACAATCCGTTTCTGAACATTTTAAG
>BMAV01006411.1:9597-22387 GCA_019973955.1 Trichonephila inaurata madagascariensis
TTTCAATTTTTCTTTGGTAACAAATAAACAGTTTTGCCAGAATTAACTATTTCGTGATTTGTGTGTCCCACGCGACCACTTCCGGGTAAAAAGTGTATTCATTATGTATGTTACTGCTAAAAAACGTTTTTCGTTATGCTTTATATGTTCGAGAATACTCATAAAAATAAGTCTTGGCCAAGTAATCCTTCAAAGTGCTCTCCGTGGTTTTCCAAAAATAAAACTCTTTTGCATGGAAAAGAGCGCAACAGAGAAATACATTACTTACAACTTCCTTGAATGAGAAACAAACACATAAGAGAGGGGTCATAATTAACTGTACCAATAACTTAGAAGGTCAAACAGATTATCAGCAAAAACAGATTACAGCTATAATGTGCAGTATTTCAAAAATAATCACAGTGATGAATTTTTTATGTTCCTAAATTTTTTCGATTCTGGGTCTGGGATTTGTTTTTTCTCTGAAAGAGTAGTATGTTAGATTTAAAAAGAAAACTAAATAAAAAATCTCTCATCATGGGATTATAGCAAATCAAATAAAAGATTTTTTATTTGGTTATAGGATCAAAGATAGCTAATTAGGTATTGAAGATGTTTTTATTTTTGAGAGAGAGATGACTTAATATCGCCTATAAATTATATCAGAGTAAAAGTGCATTTTTTATTATGTCTGAAAGTATTTTGTTTTATTCATTCCAATAAATTAATTATTTTTTAAATCTTTTATTTTCGATATGCTCGCGCCCCCCAGGGGGGCGCGCCCCACAGTTTGAGAAACATTGCTTTAGAGTGTAGATAAAACCTAGATTAATCTAGAAGGGCATAAGTAGACACACTTATCTTCAGTTATATGCTTTGATTTAAGCTGAGTACAGTCAGATTGAAATCTAGATACTTCGATCATTGTTAAAAAACTGTTAGTGCAGCACCGTTCACAAGCTATGAACAAAGAGTTAAGCATTCAAGAGATTATTTTGATCATTGAATGACTTTCGTTTGTTAACTAACATGTGGTATTTTAACAGTCTACTGAAATGCATAGAAATTCTACGACTCTTGCTAAATGAAATCAATAATTTTCCTTCACATCTTCTTCAACAACAATTGTATTGATACATTCTCAAATCGCATACTTCTTTTTGCTGGAAGGCTATTTTTAACTATTAATCTTTCTATGATCAAATTCAAGACAGACAATTTAATGTTTCTTACAATTGTCACAAATGATAGATGATTGGTAGGCATTAAGAATGTCTGGGGCTCAACCCAATACAATAAAACAATTTCGCAGAAATAATCCTACCATTAACTTCATAAATCAATGACACATTAAGTAAAAATTTTTCATCAAATCATATATATACTAGACGTCAATCTTTTTTCCCTTCTTTTTTTATTTAAGAAAACTTAGTATAACTTTTTCACATGAAAGAAATTTCTTTGTTCAGTGCAGTCACATTTTCTATTCTGTACATGTACATTTCATTTACAAAATTTTGTTAGAAAAATATACCTTTCGAGGGTTTGTTGGTTTTTGTATCTTAGAATATGTATTGTGATATTCAGAGAGAATTCTAATAATATCGCCGAGAGAGAGAGATACAGTTCCATCTTCTTTTTTTTTGTAATTCAGTGGTATTAACTGAATAAAATAAGTGGTTGTGCTACTCTAATAACCTAACTTTAACCCTAATAACATTTAGGAATCTGTATATATTAAAAAACATACACACACATATTGAAGGATTTACGATTAATGGAAATATAACTTGTCACGTGTGGTAATATAAATAGTTTTAACTTTTTTAAAAATTTGTTTATACTTATTTATACAACTATTTACTAAAATAATTATTTATATATCAATACTTCTAAAAATTTTAGAAATGATATAGTCATGAAATAAAATTTTACCTAACATTTACCTTTGCATTTTTAATTGCTACGATTTCTTGAATTCTTTATTATTTTAATAAAGATCCTCTCAAAACCAATCAGTTTTTCACTGAAAAAAATAAATTTAATTGATATTTAAATACGAATACTTCCTTATCATTTCGCCCTTTATAAATTTGTGATAATCTAAGAAAGGAAAGAACAAAGTGGTGTTCGCCTCTTTTGGCTATGATTCCAAGTTATGAGAAATTTCCCAAATATCTTTCGAGTAGCTTCGAAATTAGACGTAAATTCAAACAATTAATTATTTTTTTATTGATTGCTGATGAAATAAACATTTTGTCAGCGATGTTTCCCTTGAGTAAAATAATCCTCGATAGTAGTAGTCTCATCAGAACATGGTTGAGTACCGCTCATTATAGTTTGTATGTGGTTTTTATTCTGCAACTAGAATAATTTTAGAATAATTTCATTTTTTTAAAAGAATAATTTCCTAATTAACTATATTTTATTTGTATATAGGCCCGGGGTGGCGAACCTTTATGGACCAACGGGCCATTTTTTCTAAAAAAATGTTTAATGAGGTATAGACGTGCCGTCAAATAATTTTGATTTGTGATTATTAGAAAAATAATGAATCTATTTACTAACAAATCAAAACTCTTTGTTTACTACGAAAATATGCATTTTCTACTGTATAGAAGTAGATGTTTTAGTTATATGTGTAACTTAATGTACAAAGTAACATTAGTGTGACTTCTTATGATGCAAATTAGATGACAAGTAACATATATTAGGATTGTAAGATGTTACTTTCAGCAGAATATATACTGAATTGGAGTCATCTGCCAAATGGTCTCTAAGCGAGTCTTTAATATTCATGTCTGAAAATAATGATTCGTAGGCATAGGTAGAAAATACGGTGAAAATAGCATGAGCCAACTTTTTTCTTCAAACTGTTAAATGTGTCTAGAATCCGTTTTATAGACTCACTAAGTTCTACATACATTTGTCCCAAAACATAAAACACACACCGCTTTGTCACTTTTAATAATCATGCCATATTTCTCGGCCCATCAAGTTTGAAATGTTCTGTTTCTCTTACTATCATACAGTTGTGTGAACGAAATTTACTTTGCAATATGTAGACAAAATTCGCATCATTAGCAATTGTAGTCCACGACTTAACTAAGGTAAAAAGTTAACAAATGAGTGTGCTCTCCCACAACTCGACTTATCACTCGTATTTGATCGTACTACTTCATAGTGAGCTTTGTTGTTTTGAAATAAAATGCAAACCATTTTGAACGGTGGAGTGCCCAAAATATTGTGTTGCGTGCCATCAATGGCACACGTGCCGTTGGTTCGCCAACATCGGTAGAGGCTGTCCCAGGATCATTGGAAGAAACATTAAGTGGAGGTAGGGAACATCACAAGGATTCAGACTTGATAGCAACCCATGGTCAGCAACGTCTTCATTAGGCGCTGGGTGGCGTTTTTTACAATAGCATTTAAGGAAACAAACACGCATTAAGCAGACATTTGAGCTGCCATCGCTCACAGAGAAGTATGGAATGTTTTACAAACACCAAGTTTCACAGATATACACCTTATTCAAGTATGGCAGAAGGAAATGCACGGTCAACAAAAAGATTGTATCGAAAAGCATCGGACCTACATATGTATGCATCATAATTTGTATGAATATGGATCATGATGCTGTAATAGGCACAATGAGGGCGGTCCACGAGTAATTCGAACTCCAAACCTGGTACACGGATTCCTTCGAATAGTATCCAACACATTTTATTTCATACATGAGACAAAATATGTTCGATACCTTGGCCCATTGGAATGCGTGGCCCACCCTCACTTTGCCTCTACCTCGTAATGATCCATATTCATGCAAATTAGTAAAAATCCAGAGGTCGGGTGTATCTCTCTGAGGGTACCTTTCACAATACAAATTTTCTGCTACTTGTGTATTTCCTTCTGCCAATCCGAAAATCAGGTGCAAATCTGCCATCTCGCGTTTGTAAATTGTTCCACACTTCTCTGAGAGCGATGACAGCTCAAATTACTGCGGTAGTGTGTGTTTGTTTCTTTAACCTTTTAACTCTCATGCCCGAGATAATCTCGGGCACAGCACTGGTGTTCGAAAATGTCACGTCCGAGTATTACTCGGGGTAATTTTTTTGAGTGCATCGTATTGTTTTACCCGAATATATATCGAGAGACGTTTATTTCGGCTTCATCTCTTTGTCAAACCCGACTGATTCTTGGGAAAATATGTGCTCAATTCAATAGATGGCAGCACTTTACTGAAGACTTCAATGGTTAGAGGTTAGAAAATCTTTGGTTAAAAAAAATTGACAATTTGTGTACCCAAATCATCAAAATATTTTAACAATTAAAGAGTTAAAAGCTCTAACGAACAACGCTACCTTGTTCCGAACGAAGACGTAACCGATCATGCTTTGCTATACAAATCTGAATCTTTGTAATGTCACCTACGTCCCCTTAAAGTATGTGCCACTGATCCTGAAACACCCTGCATATGTCTGATCTAAAGGTGTCAATAGGACCATTTTATTATTCAACATAAATAGTATTGCAGTATTAAATGGAAATACTACCCAAAGTAAAACTCATAAGGAAAAGGAAAATTATACATTAAATATATCTGTGCTGCAGTCTCGTGACATATTATATGAAAACGCATCTTTCTCTGACCGTTAGTTTTCCATTATAAACCTCTTACAAATAAAATAGCAGAAAACTGAGTCTTCTAATTTAATTTTGAATAAGTAAAATCGTTTATGAAATTCCATCGGAGGTGCGAAAAAAGATTATTATAACTTAAAGCATTTTTTTAAAGAATTTCCTCAGTTTTTTTAAACACTAAATTCTTAATATTTTTTTAGAATGCGGCCAATTTTTTGAAATTTTAAGAACGATGCTTAAACATCTGAAAGTAAAGGGGCGTTTAAAGAATCTGCATTTAGCTGCAAGTCTTATGAATGAATTAATTGAAGAAATTCATTCGTAAAAGGTAGCTCATCTTATCTGCTTAAAAATAAATCCAAATTTTTAATTCCGCTTTTTAATTAAGACTCTTCTCTTTTAAATATAATTAACCTTCATTTACAAAGAAAGAATATTAAAATTTACGGATTTAAATTAAATATTTTAAATATATATATTTTTTTTGTAAAATAGTGTTTAGAAAAGTACCAAGTTTTTTTTTATCATTCTTTTAGTAACTAACACAAATTAATTATAATTATTTAATTGTTTTTATTTTATTAATATCAGTTTAATGAAATAAACTAAAGTTTTATACAAAATTCAAAACTTTTCTCTCTACTAAATAAAGTATTTGAACGTTTTAAATAGTTTAATTTAAAAGTCAAATTTCTCTTTATTTTAGCTGGCTTTTATTTACCATAGATCACGCATTAGTTCGCATATATTTACATAAACACGGTAATTGAAATATTTATAGTTAATCAACTTATTATTATAATAATCTTGTATTTTGTTTCAAGGTGCCATTCAATGCAGCATAGGATAACTGGATCTACATTCCAGCAGCGGATTTATATTCTTCAGTATTAAAATTAGCTTAAATTTCATCACCTTTTATAATAATAGATGAGAAAAGTATGAATTTGCATGTTTTACTTTCATAGTACTGTTGATGTACGATGACTAATTGTATACATGTAAAATTCATCATTAAGACCAAGTCAATTAGGGATAACGTTCAAATTTTTTATTTGGTGCTAAATTGATAGGGGAGTGTTACGTGCCAAGTTGTTTATGTTTGCCAAGCGATAAAATTACAATATTGATACAACTGCCATTTTCATCGTGTGGAAATGTTCTTGCCATGGGGATGACATATATTATAGTTAATTATTATTGTTTTTTTGTGATAATCCTATTAATTTCAAGCGATTTTAATTCGATTTCTTTAAAAATTTAACCATTTTCATTGCCTTCATTCTTCATGCTACTGCTTTGGTCTTGTGTTGTAATTTGTGCTATTTTCGAATATGGATACTTCTGATATCATTGGTGAGAATCAAAATATTTTTTTAAAGAATATGATGGTTATGCTTTTAATTATTGTTGCAAATTGCGCATTTCCACTTTATTTTACTTTTAAATAAGGCATTTTTAAGCTTACTTTCTTCCTTTTTTTTTTTTTTTTTTTGATGAATTCATTAAGGACACTCAACGTTTTTGGAATACTGTAAGTTATTAGCAATTATCAATTGGTATTCATTATTGATTAATTTTAACATAGATTATGTAATTATTTTATGTATAATATAATACAATTGCATAATATAATTATTATGTATAATAATTATTATTATATTATATGATTATTATATGTAGTAACTATTATTAAATTGTATTATATGATAATTATATTACATACTATTATTAAATTGTATTATATGATAATTATTACATACTATTATTAAATTATAGTGTATGATGATTATTATATATTACATAGTATAATTATTATATATAATTATAGTTATATTATATTGATATTGGTTATATTCAACATATTCGTATATTCTTTATTTGAAACATATACCAATATATTTCAAAAAAGTTCATTACAATTATTTTTCTGACGATGTGTTACAGCTAGGTCACCATTTTGGGTTCCATATCCCTCGACAACAAGTGCTGCTTGGCACGTAGCACTCCGATATCAAATTAGTTCAATTTATTTCAAGGTACAAATTTTATGTTTTCATTTAAATCTTGAACACATTTAACAAACTAAATATAAAAAGATACAAGATAAAATATTATATAATAGACCATAAATCGGGAGTTTATTTTTACAATGCCTTTAATGTTTTTTTCTTCTTAAATAAAAAGAATATAATATTGAAACAAAATTATGAGACTAAAAAATTTATCAATAACGAAGAGAAATTCAAAAGAATAATATTTAAATTTTACAAATTTTCCTACTTATGTTTCGTAAAAAAAGTCAAAATCATGGGACATTTTAAGGTATTATGAAGTATTAAAAAATTTACTTTCTTTAATCTTGCTTAAAATTTTTATAAATTATTTATTTTGTAAAAAGTATTAAAAAAACATCTGTAAATGGTCTAAATTCTAAACTCCTTAGTTATTTATATATATTAATTCGAATATCTTAATTGAGAAACTATTTTGCCTCGAGTCAGAAAAATATATTTATAAATTTATAATTTCAAATGTAAATTGAATAAAATATAAGATACAAAAGTTTTAAAGAAAACAAAATTAAGTCTTAGCTATTCAGCTAATTAATGAAACTTGTCAAATGCCCCAAATTATAAATATAAAACATAATAAAATCCATTCAAATAATTATTAATGAAATGATATTACTTATGCATTTGATGTATCAACTTAAGTATATACGTTATATTATTCCGACAGATAGCATAACATCATTTAAATTAATTACGTTGCAAGACATGTATTAGAAACTTTTAGCTTTGGATTGAAATATGAAAAGGGTTACCTTATTAAATCTAAGTTGTTTTATTATTTTTTTTCTATGGAAAGTAATCTTACAATATCATCTTTCAAAGGAACAAAGTTATATTTAAACATTTTCAATTATTTATTTTTGATATGTATTGTAGAATAATTAGTTATTCCTTCAAATCATTTGCGGTAAAGAATATTAATTACCTTCAAAACATATTGAAAGAGTTATATTGGAGTACTTAAGTTAAAAAAAATAAACTTTAAAAGTAAATATTTATTTAAATATCTTAATTCAATATAAAATACTAAAATACCTATACAACTTATATGCATATTATATTAATTATAATAGTTTTGCTACTTAAAAAAATAATAATTCAAATTGGAAATTTTTCCAATCTTTAGACAAAACACACACTCACAATTATTTTATTTTCCTGTTTTTTTTACGAATCCATTACATACAATTGAAGGAATTCCAAATTCGCTTCTAGATCAAAGAGAACAATATATTAGAACATTATGAAATACAATTTGTTGAGAACAGTTGAATAAGGCGCTTAAAGCCTAATTTTATTTATGAAAGATGTTTCTTGGGAATTACATAGGAATATTTAATTCCACGACTAATGAGGCAACTCATTTGTAAAACATCCACAATGATCCTTTGAAATTCAATGCTGAAGGGCATATCAGGTGTTTCATTGTGTGTCGTATCAAAGCCAGCCTGCCGAATGTCTTTAATAGGAATGCATAAAATATTACTTAACAGTTCCAAATGGAAAATACGATCAATTGATCATTTTCTCATCTAACCAATACACTATGATAAGCATCTCTGTCTTATATATTTGAAGTTTGCATAGAAAAGTTTCAAAAACACTTTAGTTCGATCCAGATATGTTTAGATTTGAATGAACAATTAAACTTAATTATAATGAATTAACGAAGGATTAATTCTATTTTACCGTATACTCTTAAAAATTAAGAGGTATGAGTTTTAAGTTAAACTAAAACTAATCCGTCATTGTGATTTAAAATATATAATCCATGCTTCTTAATTTTTAACGCCATTTAAATGAGTGAGGTGGCACATTAAATGGTTCTTAAACTCCTGCCTCAGACGTATTGCCGGGATGATAATGTTCCATTGCAGGCAGTGCTGTTGAGGCAATAATATTTGTTCCTGATGAAGGCGGCGTTAAAACGAGCTGGAAAAGTGCTGGGGGGACAGATGCTGGTAAGGTTATTGGAATTGGAGAGACTGTTGAGGTTAGATCATTGGAGTTAGGTTGAGTTTGCATGTATTCGGTGAAACCATTCTTCTATTGGTCCATGTCCCCTTCGCGCGGTGTACTTTGAAACCGGCAGCTGGCGTGGGAATTGCGTCGGCATCTTACTGTCGTCTAGAACAAGGGAGGTCAGAAGTTGACTTCCCTTAGGACATCAGGGCCGGGGTGTCCACTCTGGGACACTTTCCCACGAGAAACTACTTGACCGTTGAAACGTCACTCGTTCCCGACGGGAAATGGGTGTTTGGTGGATACCGCCGCAATCCCATAATAATTCCATATATATATATATATATATATATGCCACTGATCCTTGAATATTTTCTAATGCAATTTATATTATTCCCAACTATTCATTACTTTCATTACATATGCTACACATATACACATGTAGTAGCGTACACAAGGAGCAGTTAGGATTTGGGGATACAACATCCCCCATAGACCAACAAATTTTTTAACTTTACCCTAGAAAATTCCCTTCGGTGCTTTCGTTTTCGTGTTTTTTAGAACGTGCCCTCTCACAAAAGAGGTCTATGTACACTACTCTACATATGTGTAACCTAATTTAGGGAAAATACTTTATAGTGTATTATTCAGAAACATAGTATTAAAAATATAATAGAATTTTAGAAACAAACTAGGCAGAGTGAAATTTTTATTTTTATTTTAATATAACATGCAGAGCTACTGTAAGTTATAAAAGAGCTGAATTTAAATGGAATAACATAGGTAAAAGATATATGTTTTCAAAATACGATATATATGCTTGTAATAAGTTTATATTTAAACTTACGACTGTCGTTCTTTAATTTGAGATGGTCCTTGAACCTTCCTAAAGATCGTGGGATAATTATTTCCTTTTACTTGCCTAACAGAAAATATCATTTTAACTAGAACTTTAGGTCCCCAAAAATTGTCACTTCAACACATTTCCAAGATGAGATGATGCAATATTGCATTAACCACCGATTCTGACCAAGCAGCGTACTAAAGCCTGAAATTATATGATTACCAAAGATGGGGAAATGTATAAAACTGAGATCACTAGAATGAGGGACAGAACGTTTTTGTCCTTCGTCGTCTGTCTCTCTCTGTCGTGAATAGGTTGCTGCTTATTTGATAGGTGTATCTTTGTATAAGAAAATGTTAACATTTAAAAAGCATATTCATTTGTTCCAGTCATATTATACATTAGTATCTATCAAATTAATTAAATCCATCTAAAAAGGTCATCGCATTATGCTTAATTCAACCAAAAATACTATAGATGTATATATGTATGTGTGTGCGTATTAAAAAGGCTATAAATATCTTAAGAATCAACAATTGCATAATTTAAAGTATCCGACTACATTCGGAACCGTGATTTTAAAAAGGCGCATAAATGGATAATTATCGTGATATTTAGTGACACTTCGATTAGAATACATGTATAAAATTATTTTAAGAATATTTTGGCTAAAAAATTTATTTAAATACAATATTTCGAATAAAAATTAACTTAGAATAATCTTTTCTTTAAAATTTTCTCCTTTTGTGAAAAATGTTTCTATTTCAATAATATTTTGCCTTTATATAGTTCAGAAGAAGAAGAAGTGGGTTTATCCATGTTTTACGACAACAGAGGGGAGAAATTTTAAGAAAAAAACGCCGATAATTATTTCAATGGGTTGTAACTTTGAAAATAATGTGAATCTTTTAAAAATCATAGTTGAGCCTCTGTACAGAGGTCTGAGCTATATAAAGGCAAAATATTATTATAACAGAAGCATTTTTCACAAAAAAAGAACATTTTGAAAAAAGGTTATTCTAAGTTAATTTTTTTGCCGAAATATTGTATTTAAATAATTTTATTTTATCAAAATGTCCTTAAAACAATTTTATATATGTATTCTAATCTAAGTGACACTAAATATCATGAATACCATTTATGCGCTTTTTTAAAATCAAGCTTCCGAACGTTGTCGGATACCTTAACAAAACATGACTTGCACCAATAGTTCTAATTTAATAATGTCAACTAAGAACTCACGATTATTACGTATTAACAACCATGTCAATGTGTACTCTGGAATAAAACAAAATGTTTCCTCGTGCACTTCGAGGAAATGGCTAAATTCATGACGGTCACACGATAACGACAAACATTTGTTTTCCATTGAATTCAAAACATCAAACATTGAACATCAAACTAATTGTACTTGTTGCTCTATTTGTAAAAATAAGTTAAAATTTCAAATTTTATAATTGGGTAAAAATGTTCAAATGTTATAAAAAATAAATTTCTTCGAAAGATTTTAAAATTAAAAAAAAAATCTTATTTTATCCGTGTACTTTTAAATAAAATGAATTTTGTCTATCTGTGTGCATTATTGTTGACAAATTTGTAATTTTTAAGAGGAAGTTTCTGAAAAGATCAAAAGCTAGCGACAATGAAGCGCATGAAGTGATTAGCTGGAAACACATGGTTGCTTTTATCGTGTGACTTTGACGTCACATGAGATTTTGAACTGATTGGCTTAAAACACGTGGTTATCATTATCATGTGACTATGACATCACATGAACTGAACCTACTGATTTTCTAATATAACATCCATGTAGAAGATTCAGTAAAATATTCAATAAAGCATATGCAATTTTTATTTAAAGTTACAAAGATGTTTAAGGTATCCGACTACGTTCGGAACCTTGATTATAAAAAAGCGCATAAATGGATAATTTTCATGGTATTTAGTGTTACTTAGATTAGAATACATGTATAAAATTGTTTTGAGGACATTTTAACAAAAAAAATTATTTAAATACAATATTTTGGCAAAAAATTGACTTTGAATAATCTTTTTTCCAAATGTTCTCCTATTGTGAAAAATGCTTCTATTATAATAATATTTTTCCTGTATGTAGCTCAGACCTCTCTACAGAGGCTTAACTAGAATTTGTAAAAAATTCACATTATTTTCAGAGTTACCACCAATTTAAATAATTATCGGCGTTTTTTTCTTAAAATTTCTCCCTTCTGTTGCCGTAAAATATGGATAAACCCACTTCTAAGTTATATATTTCAAAAATTCTAGTTGAGACTCTATACAGAGGTCTGAGCTAGATACAGGCAAAATATTATTATAATAGAAGCATTCTTCACAAAAGGAGAACATTTGGAAAAAAATTTATTCTAAGTTAATTTTTTGCCGAAATATTGTATTTAAATAATGTTTGTTGTCAAAGTGTCCTTAAAACAATTTTATACATGTAGTCTAATCTAAGTGACACTAAATATCATGCAAATTATCCATTTAGGCGCTTTTTTAAAATCACGGTTCCGAACGTAGTCGGATACCTTAAAAGCTCCCTATCTGTATTATCATAACTTATAAACTAATCAATGAATATTTTTATCTTGTATGAAACATGCTTAAAATAGCTTTTATTTAAGCGAATAATGTATTTCATTATTTTGCAATTTCTTGTGATGATATTACTTTCTTTTACAGAAATTAATCACATTCTTATTTCAAATCTTAATGATAATTTAGATAGGTATAAAGACTAGATTAGCATACTTTCAAAAGCATGAAAGTATCTTTGTTAAAGAGAATACCTTATTCCTTCCAAAATATGAAAGAAGATTTTATTTTTTTTTACAGTGGAGAGAAAGCATTAAATCGTAAAATACCACATATTCTTTTTCAGAAAAGATTTTTTTTTTTCGGATTTTATTCTTCATGCAATAACATTTTCTCAATTTTTCTCTGCTCGGGCAAAATCTGAATTAAAATACATTTCAATATGATTTCCGCTTGAACGAATTTACGTTTTAATAAAATCCTTCAATGAATTCTTTCAGAACTTATTCATAGACTGATGTAGAAAACCCTTAGATGTATGTATAGTATAGTAAATGGAATTTCCTGTCACGTTATTACGAGAACTATTCTTATTATCTGGTCTGACGAAGAACAGAGAGTAATTGAGAAAAAAAGCGAGAACAGTATTTTGATTGTCCGCTTCGACTGAATTTTAATGATATCGAAACGAGAAAAGGAATTGAAACTGAACTTCGAAATATAACCTTCGCTT
>BMAV01006411.1:27849-46258 GCA_019973955.1 Trichonephila inaurata madagascariensis
TTTTTTTTTATTTTTAAGGTTTGTTTATAAAGGGTAAAATTGTTAAAATAAATAAAATTATGAAATATTACCATCTTTTTTTAAAAAATGTGATTTTAGAACTTTTTTCTAGAACAATAATTATTTTGAATTTAACGATTTTGATTTTTCCCTGGTCACTATAATAACAGCATTACTCTATAAAATCATTTACTAATTATGAAAAATAAATAAAAATGATAGCGGAATCCATTTTTTAAGACTTTAAGTTCGATGCGCAAGCAGAGTATATTTTTTCTTCTTTTAAAAAAATGTTTGTCTTTCTATTTTGTGAAGCAAAAGGCAACTTTTAAATGATATAGTGATCGAAAAAGAAAAAAAAAAAGGAAATTCTTCGACCAATTCTATTGATAAATATTAAACCATCTTTAAATACTTTCGAATAGATGACTCGATTCTTTACTTCTTCTTTCCTTGATCTACACAATCTTGTATTTCGCAATTCCTTTGTTGTTTTCCATTGCTTTCGGCATCCTAGTGTAGAGGATATTGAAAGTTCTTCGAAACTATTTTTATCCTCGGGGTTTCTCTATTCGTATATCTAGTCCATTGCTCCCCGATATCCAAGTTTCAACACATTTTTTATTTTATAAAGTTCTTTTCTTATTCGAGATAAAAAAAAATGCGAGAAGTTGATGAACTTTGGATTCAAAGCACAGAGAATGCATCTACCGCAAAACAAGTTTTTTCTTTTGTTATTTGGTATGAACAATAGAAAAAGGAATATATCTCTGAGTGAATCGTAAAATTTCTTCCGAACATAATTCTGATTTTGATGTTCCAAACTAATTATTAGCGAGATATCTGCATTTGACTGCAGACATATAAGTGAGATTAAATTTATCTAGCGTTGTGATTTGAATAATTGTTTTACTACTCTAAAAATGATATATTTTTTTCATAATTAAGTAATGCTTTCAATATTTTTTTATTTAAATGCTCAGTTAATCAAAGTATTTTACGGAAATATATCTTTGTAGGTAATAACTGCTTGATGTAAATACACTATTCATTTAATACGTTAAGTGCCACTGGCTTATATATACGTCTCGACAAGCCAGAGCGTTAACTTCGGCCGTATATATGCGTCTTTCCGAAGTAAGAAGTTTTCTTAGCGCTGTTATCGGAAAAACTATCCCAAAGGCTTTGGAATGCAATAAAAATACCTTGAAAATGTCTGTGAAGGATTTACATATTTCAGAGAAGGGTTTTCTTATTTGCTCATTTTCTTTTCTTTTCCTTGCAATGCGCAACATACGCGAGCCTATGTTAAAAACGGTGGCACTTGTGAGCAAATAGCATAACATTTAATCAGCAGTTAAGGGGCTAAAGGAAACTCGTAATAATCTATTTCAATAAAAAGAGATTTTTAAAAAGAATGTTCCAAATGGGGATTGTTTGATCTTGTTACGGAATTTTTTCAAATAAGTCTCGAAACACCTTTTTAAAGTTGCATTAGGCTAACCCTAAGGGTCCCGTGACCTCCTTCCCTAAAATGGATTTTCGCAAAACCCATATTCAATGGATCTCTACTCAAAAAAATAAACATGTTGCCAAATTTAAAGTCTAAATCTAATAGTTGAAAAAGGTAAAAATTTTTATCGATAAACACAGTAGCCTCTTTTTGAGAGTTGATTTCCAAAATACCTTTTCTTAGTGGATTTCAATTTAACCAAAGTATCATGCATACCAAATTTCATTATTGTAGATCTAGTAATTCGAAAGCGGGATTTTTTTATCAATACACCCCCAGTAACTCTACGCTATCCCCATAGGAGTCGATTTCAGTAAAACCAATTTTTAGTGGATCTATTCAACAGAAAAATTATGCTTAACAGGTTTCAGGCGTGTGGGTCTAACAATTCAAAAACGCGATTTTTTTTCTATAACTGTCTCTCCTTAGCCTCTTGCAATCCCCCTGGGGGAGGGTTGATTTCTGCAAAATCTACCTTAGAAAAACTCTACGCCATGAAAGAAACATGCCTAACAAATTTCTAGACTTCATGTCTAATAGTTCTAAAAGAGAAATATTTATTTGTAACGCCCCTTAGACCTCGCAACATCCCTTGGGGGTCGATTTTTACAAAACCTTTTCTTTAGAAGACCTTTACTTCTTTAAATGAATGTGCATACCAAATTACAAGTCTGTACGTCTTGTAGATCATAAATAGAAATTTATCTACTACACCTGTACCTACACTTAAACACCCGTAACCCTACTTGGGTAACTTATTTTTACTTACGTAACTCTATTTTCGGGGATCTACTTCGGCAAAATTCCTTTTGATGTGAATTTCTACTCCATAAAAGGAACGTTTTCGCCAAATTTCAAATCTGTGCGTCTAGTAGCTTTGAAATGGAAATAATTATCTAGAACGCCTCTTAATCCTCCGCAACGCCCTTTAAATGTCGATATTTCCAAAATCCTTTTTGTAGCGGATCTGAAATCTGATACGGAAACCTTCTTACGAATTTTCAAACATGTGCGTCTAATAGTTTAAAAAAGGGCACATTAAACTATATCGCCCCTTAAGCTCTCGCAACCCCTTTCACCCTCTTGGGTGTCGATTTTTGCAGATTCAGTTCCTACAGAATCTCTACTCCAATAAAGAAGCATGCCAACCAAATTTCAAGTTTGTAGGCTTAAAAGTTCCAAAGATATCGTGATGAGTGAGTTTGCTTCGTTTCTCTCCTTTATATATGAGTTTTACTTCTGGGCTAATATGATTAACAACTTCTACTTATAGGAAGCTATGTCGACCCTTTTATTTATATGAAATTTTATTTTTTTAAAATGTATTTAACCATTCATCATATAATCCTACTCAACTTTCAAAGGTGATAGAAGATTGAAAATTAATTAAATATGTAGCCTAATGCCCACCCATCCCATTTTATCTGACAAAGGTCAATACGATAAAATTTAATAAATTTAAGTGCTAATGTACTAATTTCCTAGTTCCAACAAAACAAAGATATATTTAATTCCAATTTAAAAGTAAAGAATAAACTCTGAACAAAGACAGGTAATAATTTATTCAGTCAATTAAAATAAGATTTTTTAGATATCCTCGAAAAATATTGAGATGCGCTATCTTTCTAGTTTAAAAAAAACTGATACACATTCTATTTTTAAAGTGTGTTTCATCTTTAATAAATGCAAAAAAATGTTTTTTATTTTGAATACTAAAAATATGTAACAGTTTAATAAAATACGAATATTCAGATAAGAAAATAGATTTTTTTACAAGATAAAAAGTCACAATAGAAAAATGTCTATTTTATTATTCAGAAAAAGATACAAATGTATTACTCTATCTACATTCCGACAGAATAGCTACATTATACTTTATTTAAAAGGAAAACAGGGAATTGCTACAGATTTAAAAATATACAACTTTTTTTCAAAAAGAAAAGTCAGATCTAGAAAGTGGATGCATTGCAATGTATATATATATATCAGTCCTTAAAACTATTTTATTCAAAATATATGCCTTAAAGGTGTACGGATTTTTTAATGTGAAAAAATGAATAAGATTTACATTTATTATGGAAGCCAATGGTAAAAAAATAAGTCTCGCTAAGCTTATTTTAAATAACAAATTCTTATTAAGCAAGGATTACAGATAATTGCATAAATTAAAAGTTTTTGATACGTGTTATACATTCTCTTCAGCATGTTCTAACTCAAGGCTTATTTTCATAACTCAATTTAAATATTATATTCTTATACATAAAATTTGATTTTTCTACACTAAAAAAGCTGGTTTCCTAAAAAAAATGAAGTATACATTATTTTTTTATATCAGCGCAATTTATTTCTATTTACATTTTAATGTTTGAAATATAAATGCAAAATACAAGATTCCGAAACATACAGGTTCTTTAAAACTGCTTTACTTAGAAATTCTAATAATATATTGTGATTTTTACTTTATTTTTTTTCTTTGCAAACTTTGATATCACTTTTTTCTTTCTGTTAGTACTTACTTTTCTATAAATAATCCCATGATTTTACCTAAAAGCATTATGTTCCCAATTAAGCTTCATTATCGAAGATTCATTTTAATAAATGTATTTCATAGGAATGTTTTGAAAAAAGGCATTAAGAACTTCTTTAGTTTGTTTTTCTCTTAGAACAATGAATATTAAAAAGAAAAAGGAAATATACTGAGTTGGAATAAAAGTTATAGAACGTAAAAGACTACTGAAGTAAAAAGAAATACTGATTTAAAGAGTTTAAGATGTATCTAAAAGTTTGAAAAAAATTACGATTTTAAAGTTATGTTTATTTTTTAAAAAAAATTTGAATACAAGAGTGAAAGGAATTGAAAAATTTATTGGTATTAGATTAAGAATTTTAAGCAAAATATATGAATGTGGAGTAAGATATTAAAAAATTTAGTTATCTTTCCTCTGGAGCAGAAAAAAATATGTGAGCATTTAAATTACATATTTTTATAATTTATTTTAGTCTTATGTTATTATATGATTTCCACATGTATCAAATTTCATTTATTACAGGAGTGGGCAGACTTTTCCAGGGTAAGGACTACTTCTAATTTTTTTCAAGGTGTTGCTGTCCACCCAGTATCGTAGGTGTAATGATCTAACAGAAAGTCTACAATACAGTCGGACCTCTATTTTACTAACCTCTATTTTGCGAATTTTTCTACTTAGCAAGCCTTTCTTGGAAATAATGAAATGTTACGATTTTCTTCGTAATGTAACCTCCAAATATCCAAATACATTTTGTACGTGACGAACTTCTTCTCTTGTGATTCGAGTTTTTTTCTCCGTATTTTTAAAATATTTCTAGGTCTTCGTATGGTTATTACAGTGCTTCTCAAACTTTCAATGTTTTGGACCCAATATTCAATCATAATTTGCATCGCACCCCCTCCATACAATAACGATGTATTAAATGCATTAATACTATACTTTGACGCTAAGCCTACAATAGGACTTTAAACTCTTTCCTTACGACGTATATAAACGTCTCGTTCAGCCAGTGTGTTAATTATCACCAGACGTATATATACTTTTTTCCGAAGTACTATCTTTTCTAGGAACTGCTATCCATAAAATTATTCCGAGGGCTTTGGAAAGCAATAAAAGGACTTTGACAGTGTTTGCGAAGGATTTACTTGTTTCAGAGGGGATTTTTGATTATTTATTCCTTTTCTTTCCCCCCTTCAATACACCACATACATGCTAAACGGTGACATTGGGGAACAAATCGAGTAATTTTTAATTGGCATTTAAATGATTAATTATATAAACCGTACAAGTTATCTAGGTAAGTGATAATGTTGGCATGTAATTTTATATATGACAAATCCGTGGGGTCACTGGTAATTTTTAAACTTGTCCTTAACTTAATATTGTTAAATTAATTATAAAATAGATTGTTGAGTACTGATACATTTATTAGTGTGTTATAGTTTAAATGAGTATTTTATTTTTTATTATGTCAGAATGTATTTTTTTACTTTAAGTAAGTTAATAATTTGTTTAAATAATCTTTTGTTTTCGACTTTCAATATGCTCGCGCCCCCCTTGTAGGGTTATCAAGCCCCCTAGGGGGCACGTCCGACAGTTTGAGGAAAACTGGGTTATTAGGTCTTAGTGAAGGCGGTCACCCCAAAATGCCTTGGCGATCCACCGATCCATCGCGATCGACTTAATGCCTACCTCGGATTTATATGTTTCAAATTTCCACTGTAAAACAATAGTCATTAAGAAATATTTCTTAAAGGTACCATAAAAATAAAATAGTTTTATTAGTAACTGAACGTTGAAAAAGTTTTGATACTTATATTTATTTTAAAACTTAAAGTTTTTATTTTTATTTTGTATTTGATTATTTTTTACATAAATAAGTCAATATTGATATGCTTAAAAATTCTATAAATTTTATCGTATGTCAATAAAATTAGTTTTACTTATTCCGAAGAATTTGGCTATAAATTATTTGATTTCTGTAAAGAAACATTTTATATTTTTACATTTCACTTGGGTGTAAATAACAAAGAATCTGAGACGGAAAATACTAAATAAATGCAATTGGATTGGTATACTAGTGATAGAATATAACAGAAAAATATAAATAATAAATAAATCAATAATATACTTAAATTTAAAATAAGTTATTTTCTCCTCTCGGAAGTGTTCCTGTTGAAGTTTAAATCAGTTCGGAATCTGTAGCAATGTAAATCATAATAATTTGCAATCTATAGAAATTCGAAAAGATTAAAAGCTTTTGGCACAATGCAATTCTCTTGACGCAATTTTACAAAATTAATGAAAACATGCTTTAAAAAATTCTATTAAGAAAATCAAGATTATGTATTTTGTTTAACTTTCAAATCTCTAGTTTCTAATTTGATGCATCTCTATTTTATGAATCTCTATGAGAAACTATGGTTTCAACAAACATTTTGTGCATAAATCATGATATAAAATTTAATTATTATTTGAATTATTTAATTTTATTTCAATTGTACTCATAATGCCCTATTTATAATAATACTAATAATTCCTAGTGCAAAATTTATTTATTCATTAATGCAATTTTTGGAAATTTATTATTGCTTACGAATTTTTCTTTAATCTACAGTAAAACGCGGAGCACATAACATGCATTTTAACATAAAAAATAAAATCTAAACTTAAGGGTGTGCTCGTTAAACGCTGGGTATAAAAGCAATGGCTTTAAAAATAACAAAAGAGATCAGCATAAAAATTTTTTATCTTCTATATATATCGAAATACTGTTTATTTAAAAGAAATGACATGTCTTTTGAAGTAAGAGTTGTAGTTCTAGAAGAAAACTATTTTGTGTCGAAAGGTTTCGGATAATACCTCAAATAAATTACTTCAAAACATATGAGCAATGTATACTAATATTTCAGATTTCTTCGTAAAAAAGAAGGAATGCGTTATATGGCGAATATACCTAAAATTTAAAAAATTAAACGTGAAAGTATAGATGCGCGTTATACGTCGGATTTCAAGGTAATTATTTTTGTAATTATTGTCTTTTTTTGAAAGTTGTATATAAATATACTTTTTATAGTACTTTTCATTCTAAATTTAACGGGGATTTGAAATCATCCTAAACAATATTAAAGCAAAATCACCATTTAGTTTTAAAAAGGTATTTAAATAATTAAATCTTTAATATTTGTTTTAAAATTTCTTAAAATAAAGAAAATATTTCCCAATAACCGTTTGATATGTTTATTCTAATAAGTAGTTTTAATTCTCTTTTCATACTTAATTAATTTTCTGATTGATTGGAGATAAATTTGTAAAGCTCATTATATTATAAAATGTATTGTTTACGTTATACGTTTGAAATATTTTTATATGTATACACATATATAGTAATATTTTACTCAGGGAACATTATAATATAACCCTTCATGGAGAGCTTGAGTTTATAAATTAATTATATAAACTTTTGATTTCTGTTTTTGTCTTTTATAAAAGACGAAAGATATACGTATTTAATTTCGCTTAAATAGATTTTATATTTGGAACTATAAATCTAACTAGATTGAAGATATTTACTTTAAGTCTCTGAAAATTTAGCATCCTGCAATTAAAAATAAATAAATAAATAAGAAAACTACTTTTTTGTTTTGTTTTAATCTTATTTGAATCATTTCATGTAATTTTGCTATGATGTTGCTCAAATTAAAATGCAGTCGAACCTCCATATAACGAGCCTCTATATTACGAATTTTTCTATATTGCGAATTTTTCTACATTGTGAACTTTTTCCTGAAACCAAGAACATTTTACGATGTTCTTCGTAAAATAACTTCTCTATAGCGAAGTGCATTTTCTATATAACGAACTTTTACTCTTGTGATTCAATTTTTTTTCTCCCTCTTTTTGAAGTTTTTCTCGACTTTTCGAGTCATTCTCTCTTTCAGCACATTTCATGGTGATCATAAATCATGAACTGGTTTTATTAGGTGCTTAACTCCCCGAGAGCAATAGAATTCTGGGCATTTAATCCAAGAAGTGCAATCTTTAACCCACATTGTCCAATTCACAGGAAACATCTTTGATATCCCCTTTTACCCTCAGTGGAATCTCGTGTACTTGAACTAGTCTCCATTTATTTGTAGTATTGATCAGTCATACTGGTAACTTCGTTTCTTGTCGCTCGAAAGTGTGAAAATATAAGAACTTGAGAATCAAAGAAAAAAAATTAATTCTTCAGGAAGCGGATAAAGACATCAAGAAGCATTTCTTGCAGTTTTTCTTTCTTTTTATTTTATTCGTAAAGTATATAAAACAAATATAAATTAATTTACAAACAAGTGTGAATAATTACCTTTTTTAATAAATAGTGTTTATGAATTTAAAATTTGTTTATTTGGTTTATAAAGAGAAAATTGAATAACGAACTTTTTTTTTCGGGATTTCGCGACTTCTTTATATAAAGGATTGTATTTACCTTTATAAGACAACAGAAATGATAAAACTGAATTCATTTTGTCGCACTAGTTACTTGGGCTACCCTGTGCTATTTTACATTAAATAAAGACTAAAAAAAATACGTAATTAAATGATACACGGTGTGACGCGTACAATAAAACGAGACTAAATGTGTAGCTTGAAAAAAGACTGGAGTTGGCATAACTGTTTTGGTGACGTCATTCCAAGCACCTCTTCTATCCATGTGGCCAGTTTCACCTTTAGCGATCACGCCAGTTGGGAGTAATGCGCCATTGAGGGAACACGTGCAATTTGCATTCTACGGAGAAATTAAAGAATCAAAATCATGTAAAATTTCAGAAGTCAGCCACAAAAACATTCCAAATATTAATTGAGTTTTATGGAGATGGAACTTTGTCTCGTGCACATGTGTTTGAATGATTTATATAAAAAAGTTTTCAGATGAAAAGGTCAATTTGGAAGATGATA
Organism: Trichonephila inaurata madagascariensis; assembly: GCA_019973955.1. Taxonomy (NCBI): domain Eukaryota; kingdom Metazoa; phylum Arthropoda; class Arachnida; order Araneae; family Nephilidae; genus Trichonephila; species Trichonephila inaurata. The sequence continues at coordinate 36,832 of BMAV01006411.1, forward strand.
AACCTGCTGAGAGCTCAACGTCAGCGATCACAGACCGAAACTTCACCGACATTCGTGATATGAGGGGTTTCCCACTCATATCAGTGGACAGATTATTAATCAACACTACTACACAGAAGTACTAAAAATCATGAATGAAATTATGAATTAAAGGCCAGCATCGGGAAGTGATGGACGGCTGATGCACCAAAACATTACATCTGCGCACACGGCCTTACCTGTCAAACAGTTTCTGACCAGCAAAAATATTAATGTGATGTGACATCCTCCTTGTTCACCTGATTTGACCCCGTGTGACATTTTTTGATTTCCTACATTTTAATCTTGCTTAAAGGGAACCTACTTTACCTTTGTTGAAGAAGTTCAGGCAAAAACGAAGGGGCCTGAAGGGCCTTCCAAAAGCCTCGTTCCAGAACTGTTGTCAGCCATAACCGCACCGAATGCAGAAGTGTGTGAATGCTGAAGGAAATTACTTTGAAGGTGATAATGTCAAGGAGAACAAATTCTGTAAGTTTAAATTGATTTATTGAACCAGTCTCGTTTTTTTTTCGTGTGTGTGTGTCACACCCGGTATATCAATTGATATAGTTTTATTAACTTTTCCTTGCTGAAATAAATATTAAGATTTTTTTTTATAAAAATTAAGTAAATTTTCCGAAACGAACACATTATATTTTATAGATGTAAATAGGGCGGTTACGTAACTTACGTTTGACTCTAAATGGACTTCTTCAAGTTACTGTACTAAAGTTTTACTTATTAAATTGTATGTATAAGTTGTCTCTAATGCCATTGAGACACATTCATCGGGCAAGGGGCTAGTTTTTACGTCTGTCTTTAGCCAAAACTTTGAGCACCATGGTGATAGTAATTTTTGGCTCGGGGGAGGGGGGAGAAAAGACACAAATAAATAGATTTTTCTCTTTTTTATGTAAGAACTTCCTAAACAATGTCAAGGTCATTTTGTGGCGTTCCAAAGCCTACGGGATATTTTTACTGATAGCAGCGAAAAGAAAACAACCACATGATGGTAGGACGTATATATACGCATATATATACTCAACGCATCAACTGAACAAGACGGATATATACGCCGTTAGAAGTTAATGGGTTATAAGGTTTTAATTCAAAAATTTTTCCCTTCTATATTTCTTGTAACCGCTAATTTCTTATATGTATCTTTATTACAATTATGTTTTCCTGCATGTATCAATATATTCGTTAAATTCTATTTCAATATATGCGGATGTAAGGATCAAAATTAAGAAATCTAGAATATCTTATTCATGACAGTAAATTAATAATTTGCAAGATAGTTTCTATGACTGGGTTATTGCTTTAATATACTGAATTTCTTAATGGATAACGAGTACATACACAAAATCGATCATAATAATGTTCTTGTCTACCATCTGGGAGCTCTGATTCAATAAACTCTTATGAGGCTCTTAAATGTTACGCAGTCGTCATTGATGGCGTCCTTAAGCTTCGGAGAACATCAGAACTAACCTGATATTGATCACTAGTATTTATTGCTCTCATTCTATTGTCGCTAAATTGAGTTCCTAGTCATTTGTGGCCAGTCTTCATTAGAAGTAGATAAGATGGATATTTTTTTCTCCCTCAAGATTTGAGGTAATGAATTAATAAAAAAAAAGTTTAAGTCGTAGCAGTTGAAATGATAACTCTTTTTTTTTATTTAGATTCAATTGTTTATTAATCAATTTGGAGAAGAAATTTGAAATGTGAGGATCTTAATAAAGCCACATGAACGTCTTGAACAAGATTAACTATGAGTTTATTAACGCACTAATAAGTATAATTACAATTGGTTAGAACATAGAGTTTATAAAAATCATTTTCAAAGTTCTGTAAAATGTAACTTAATTTTTTCCCCTGGAAATTGTACGCATAAATTAATGAATTTGAAAGTGAAAAAAGCAATATACAAGCAACATTTATTTATATATTAAATTTTAATAATAAGTAGCTAAAAGTATATAACTACGTTTGGAACCATAATTTTGCAAAAACGTGAAAACGAATATTTTTTTAGTATTTAGTGTGACTTAGATTAGAGTAAACTTTAAAAATTGTTTTAACAATTTTATTACACTAAAAATTATTTAAATGCAATATTTTAGTAAAAAAATGAATGAAAAATTACCTATATTCAGAACATGCTCCTTTTATGAAAAATTCTTTTATAAAAGTAATATTTTGCCTGTATATAGCTCAGACCTCTCTACAAAGCTTGAACTAGGATTTTGTGGGGAAAAAATCATATTATTGTCAGAGTTACCAAATGAAATAAAAATTGGTGTTTTTTTGTTTTGCTAAAATTTCTTCACTTTGATATATTAATATATGGATAAATCTACTTTTAAATTATGAATTTTAAAAATCCTAGTTCAAGCTCTGTACAGATGTCTGAGCTATATACAGGAAAAATATTAGTATTATTGAACTATTTTTCATAAAAGGAGAATGTTTTGAAAGTAGATAATTTAATGTTCATTTTTTGCCAAAAAAATATATGTCCGTAATAATATTTTTAAAACATCTTTATACGTGTATTCTAATCTAAGTTGCATTAAGTATTAAAAAAAATCGTTTGTATGCTTTTGCAAAATCATGCTTCTGAAAAAAGTCGGATACCTTAACCCAACTAAGAATAATGTTTCAAAAGGTTCGGCTAATTATAAGATTAATGTTAATAATGCTGATAAACTAGGGAATTTTATAATGACATACATCTGAGATAATTGTTTCTTCGTGAAATTGTTAGTTTATATATAGTTATATAACCTATACAAATGGTAAAATGTAAGCACAAGGAAACAATTTGTGGATATGCTGAACACTGCCTCATTATTAATTTTAACACAAATTAAGTTAGGTCAGCTATTTTGCTCATAATCCTGACTCAGCTGCGTCAGATATAGTAAATTTGAGATAAGGCGAAGAGATTACCTATCGTTATCACAGTATTATACGGAAACATGGTTCATAGACCGATAATTAGTCTTAGTATAAGAATCGCGATCATATAAAAGCATCAGTCTTACTATCCTGCGGTAACTGGGATAAAACTTAGGATTGGAAACTACGATACCTAATTCTACCATTAGATGTATATTTATCGTGGTAAGGCTTCAGCCTCAAAGCTAACTAACTCAATATGAAATTAGTAGGCTCTGTAGAGATTATCATAAAATTAGACAAGTTATCGTCAAATGCTTCATAGCGTGATTTCTGAATCTGTAGTCCGATCATCCCCGGGGGTCCGCCAACGTCTCTCATCTAATGTAGAGATTTCCATCTTTTACACACAGAAAGATCACGCTGAAAAATTGAAATATGTGCCATCTTAGACTGGAACACTAAATTTCAGTCAGTAAAAATATTGACTAGAACATGTATTTCTGACAATAATATTAATTTTTATTGTTTGCAACTACGTAGCCATTACTGAAACGTAATACTTTCAAAATATATATATAGTAAAATCACACAAGTAATGATTAAGAAATGAGTTCACATAGTTCGCCAATACGATAACGATTGCATACATCTTGACTTCCTAATGGAATTGTGCCTACATCATTTATTTATTTGAAGTATTTGTATTTACATATATGTAATTATATGTTCACTGTTTTCTTAAAGGAAGAAAAAGATGTTTAAAAAATTTTTATAAAAATTCCAGGCAGTCCCAGTACTATTGAGGAACTTTAAATCACTCAACCAAGTGTTGCGAGTCAGGAAGGGGTGTTCAAAATCTCGGGGGTTTGCGGTTCATTCTGATGTTTAAAGGGGAACCGCGGCGATCCAAAGTTCAAGAATAGCTGCGTTATAGTATTGACATTCTAGTATAGTAAACAAAATTTTGAAAATAACAATTCCGCGCAGGGAATGAAATTCCAAAGATGTGGACATGATTTCTTTAAGGTATCCGACTACGTTCGGAACCGTGATTTAAAAAAAAGCACATAAATGGATAATTTTCATGATATTTAGTGTCACTTAGATTAGAATACATGTATAAAATTGTTTTAAGGATATTATGACAAAAAAAATTATTTAAATACAATATTTCAACAAAAAATTAACTTAGAAAACCTTTTTTTAAAATATTCTCCTTTTATGAAAAATGCTTCGATTATAATAATATTTTGCCTGTATAATGTTAAGACTTCTGTACAGAGGCTCAAATATGAGTTTTAAAAAATTTTCATTATTTTCAGAGTTACAACCCATTGAAATAATTATCGGCGTTTTTCTTAAAATTTCTCCCCTCTGTTGTCATAAAACATAGATAAACCTACTTCTAAGTTATATATTTCAAAAATTCTAGTTGAGCCTCTGTAGAAAGGTCTGATCTAAATACAGGCAAACTATTATTATAATGTAAGCATTTTTCACAAAAAGAGAATATTTTGAAAATGGGTCATTGTATGTTCATTTTTTGTCAAAATATTGTACTTAAATAATTTTTTATTGTAATACTAATCTTAAAACAATTTTTTATGTACATTTTCTAATCTAAGTGACACTAAATATCATAAATATTATCCATTTACACTCTTTTGCAAAATCACGGTTCCGAACGTAGTCGGATACCTTAAAGGTAGACAAAAGTAATTTGTTACAAGATATAACAACACTTTGTGTTTCGAGTTCCAAATTTTGACCCAACTGGACTCCGTCTTTGCGGAAGTGTGTACAGATATATCATACAACCTCTGACAATAAATTTCAATGAATAGTCCTGTTACATTAACGTAGATGAAATATTAACATAATAGTCACTCCTGTTCATATGAAAGCCTGAGATTTGGCAAACTTGTGCTGGAAAATTTTCAAGAAGTCTTCTTTTAGGATGGCGTTCAAAAGATGCGTCCTGTTCGGTTGGATCTTAAGAATACCGTCAATATCGATATCACTTTTTGTCATCCCTAAATTCTGAGTAACGATTTGTCGCACGGATTTACGGTTAATGTGAAGTTCATCAGCTATCATGCGCATAGTTAATAGACGATCCTTAGTGATTTATTTCCTCACTTTCTCAATGTTTTCGCCACTGACGGAGGTTGCCAGTCTTCCTCTAAGGGGGCTGTCTAAACACTTTCCCTGCTTTTCGAAAACGGGTGAAACACTGGTACACACACTTCATCGACAGTTCTTAATCTCCATAAACACGTACCAGCATCTCATAAGTTTCTTTCGGTGTCTTGCCAAGCTTAAAACAAAATTCTAAATTGATCTTTTTGTTTATTCATTTTCCTGTTCTCAGTTAAGAGCCAGCGTACTAAGCACTTTGTAAAACAAGCCTTACACGGGGCACAAAAAGAGTTTCAACTGAACAACAGTGGAGACACAGATGGTTAACATCTGCCGCTATGCATGGACAGCGTTTTGTTTCGCCAGTGTTGCCAGAACAGCAGTTCCGACTTCATACAACAAACTTTATTGTCAAAGGTTGGATTTGAAGTCAAATGAACGTATTAGATCGGAGGTACATGAATCAATCAATACATCCTGTTATAATCAATTGGTTTTGTAGCGGTGTAGAGATGCAGAAAGCTTTGAGATGATATACGAATGCATGGTATCAAATGAAATTGGAAAATTGTATTTTTGTAAAGCGATCTTAGGACTGCAGCCGATATACGTATTTTTATAGTAAAATACACTTATCGGAGAAGGAATTTTTCAGAAAAAACAATAGATTTTTCAAAATATTCCAAGGACATGGTCATTTTAAGGCATGGATCAACTGGTTTATAAAACTTTAACGTGGATTTTTCAATTGAAATTCTTATACAGCTCTTTCTATAAAACAAAAACAAAAAAAAATATAGCACAGCTACAGAGATTTTCAACTGCGTTATTTTTTCATGTTGATTGTGACCTACACGCGGATAAAAAATATAATATTGTGTAATTATTAAGATTGCTCATACACGCTCAAAGACGAGTCTATGAAGATAACTATTTAGTGTAAAAATAAATTAAATCGTTCTTTCAATAAATAGCTAACTAATTTCTAACGAGTATTGCGAGCCTTTTTAATCGAATTTCCATCCTAATGTCAAAGAAAATCTAAAAGAAACTTCGGTCACATTCCAAAAATATGAAAATCTCTTCATATTTATTTCCATAAAACTACAAAAACAAATATAACTGTTATGTATAATTCACAACACTAGATACATAACACTTTAGCTATATTTGTTCATTTCGCTAAGTATTAATTATTCGGCAAAAATAACTTAATTGAATAAATATGCCATAAAGCACTTGAGTGTATGCACATGGAAAGTAATAAATAATGAATGTATGTTTTAAACATTTTCCTAAATGCTTTTTAGAGTTAAGTTTACATATAAATTGGTACTAAGTTTTCTGAAATGATAATCATGCATATCTGTAATTTGTTTTTTTTTTAAAAAAAATATGACATATTATTATTATTTATGTTTTCATCAATTAAGCGATCACTCAATTTTACAAATAACAACTTATTTGCATACAATAAACTACAGTATCGAAAGTCGAAATTTAAGTGAGTTTCCTAGCAACTACGTGTCTAAACATTAAAATTTGCTCCCATTAGAAGACAAAAATCAATGTTATGATGCCTTCAATTGACAAAACCCCTACCACCTTTTTCACTAAATAACATTTGTGGTCATTATCTAGCCGAGATTGATTTTCAGAAAGTGAGTTTAACTAATTGACTTTACATTCATGGACTTTGAAAAGATGTTGATCTTTTAGCTTTGGTTTTTTTACAGTCTGCTTCCGCAATCATTTACGGTTGAATGTTAAAAAGTGAATTAATGAGCGGTACATTTAAAATCTTTTTTTACTATTAAAGTTCAAATGTTTTTGGTCTTTATGGTTTACTTTAAAGGCACCACTGATTTTATATCTTAAAGTACACTTCTCGCCCATTTATTTTTGCCACCTTACAGTTTTTATGCAAACGAGCTATTGTGTCTCTTAAGTCACAATGTTACAGTTAAAGATGTGATTTGATACTTAAAAAAAAGTAGTATATGGGAACTGTTTGCCAATATATGAGTTAAAAACTTTATATTACAGCGTTTAACTATGGGATGATAGTAGGATCAAGCGTACGAGTATATGGATCTAGTATTAAAATGACACCACTATATGTATATACTAGCTGGTATATCTGTTCTTCGTAAGGGTGAATTGAAAAATTAAACAATACATATAGAAGGATAAAAAAGTTTTTAATAAGTTATTTTTACTTGAATTTCAAATTAAACGAAAAAGAAAAAAGCTTTTTGCATATCACAGCTGAACAAAAAAAAAAAAAAAAAAAAACCCTGTTTGTTAAATTTTAAGTCTGTAGATCTAATAGCTGATAAAAATGATTTTTTTTATCTATAACTCCCCGTAACTCTATTAAGGGTCGATTTTTGAAAACACCTTCCCAAGCTGATCTCTGCTCAGGAAAAATAGCGCATTGTTACAAATTTTGTGTAATGAACGCTTAAAATAGTATAAATAATTTATATCTGGAAGTGTAATGCGTTAATATTACTTTTTGTTTCATTTATTTTATGTTAAAATTGTAATCAATCTCACAATCCTCCTGTTCAAACTTTCGCAGTTCCTGGCGCCTGGAGTAGACAAAACAAAATGCAAAGTTTTGCTTCACACATAAAAGATACATATATGCTGTTGCGGGCTTTTTTGCAAATAGCTGAATTTTTTCCTATTTTCTTGACAATTATCAACAATCAACTTTTACGTTTATAATATTAGTAAGGATACATATATATGAGAATAAAAGGGATTCTCTGATCACTAGGTCTCCGGAACTATTAGAACGACTGACTTGAAATTTGGCACATATGATTGAGTAGAGATCTTTTAAGAACGGGATTTGCGGAATTTGATTCACAAGGGTCAGTACTGGGAGAGTTATAGCTAAAACCGTTAATATTTTTGAACTATTAGGCCTTCAGACTTGACAATTGATTAGCATGTTTCTTTCTTTGAGTAGAGATCGACTTTGAAGATTTTGAGGAATTCAATTTCCAAGCAGGGTTGAGTGGGAGTATAAGAGTGTTACAGATAACAAAATTCCGTTTCTTAACTATTTCAATCTTGGCTTAAAAATTCGTATGTATGTTTCCCGTGTTTGAATAGAGATCCGATGAGAACGGATTTTGAGGAAATTGATTCCAAGAGGAGATTACGGGTTTCTAAGAGATAAACGTACTTTCGTCTCAGAATTTCAAATCCTGTTCTTTTTTAAATCAAATGTGACAGCTGTTAAAAAGTTTTTTAATATTGTTCGTTAATCGGGTTTGAAGATTTTATGCCAATCAGTCGCAAAGAACAATAGAGTTCTTTAAGAGCCATGAGAATTTATTGTCGAGAGAACAATCCTTGAAATACAGGATTCAGCAGCAAAATTCCCAGAATAAATATCAGAAGGACTTCACACGTTCTACAGCGCTCAGACACAATTATCAGTGCCTAAAATACACGCATGCAAAAGATTATTCACAAGAGAAGCTCGTCCTACTCAACAACCGATCTAATCACTAATCGCTTCAACGGAAAAGGCAAGACTGCTAATCGCTAGTCAAAACAATACTTACTCATTTTCGGCGAACATCTCTCTATTTATAGGTCTTGCAGATCATTCGAGAAAGATTCGTTTTACGTGATAGATCTTGAAATTATTGGATTTCTCTACAAATTTCCAGAAGAATCCAGAGGGTCCCGAACTCGCCAAAATGGTTGCCAACCTGGTCATCAAGTCGCCAAATTATTCGTCAAGTCACCAACTTGGTAACCAAAAATGATGCCAACTTGGCTCTTTTGCCAAGATTTCGCTAAGTTCTCATTAAACAGCAATTATAACGTGAGGGACAGCGTTGCTTATGAATATTACAATTTTAAAATAAATATAACATATGGCAATATAAATGCATTAAACATCAAGATACAAATTGTTTATACTATTTTACACAAAATTCGTAACAATACCATTGAAATCTTAATGTTTAGACTTAGATATCAATAAAAAAAACAATGTACAATGTCATTAAATACCAAGCGAAGTGGACGGGTAGCATTTAATGTGTATGTATATGTTTCTATATGGGTTTCTTGAGCAAATTAATAGTATATCACCATATACACTTTCACTAAATCTGTCTTCTTTCTCATTTCCTGCAAATAAGAATAAGGCAGAAAAACTCGATCGATTTTACCTTGAAAATAAGGACAAGTTGTCCATTAGTTCCTGAAAAGATAGGATGTTCAATAAAGTGAAGTTAGGAACTTCACAACGGATATTGTTCTCAATGTAGGTATTAGAGAGAATTTAATTTGAGATTTTGCTTTTAGCAGCAGATAGAATCTTTTTCTTTCC
>BMAV01006411.1:51258-73712 GCA_019973955.1 Trichonephila inaurata madagascariensis
CCGTCCTGAACGCTGCCTCCCGTTGAAAGTTGGCCACCGAAGCCACCGTTTACAGTGGGACAGAGAGCACAAAAACTGGACAACTGATCAATGGATTCGTGTTCTCTTTACGGATGAGAGTCGGTTCAGTACCAGAAGCGATTCTCAACGCGTTTTGATTTGGAGAGAGATCGGGACCCGGTTTTATCCCAGTAACATCAAGGAAAGACATCGTTACGGTGGTCCTGGAGTTCTTCTTTGGGTTGGCATTATGCTGAACGGCGGAACTGAGCTTCCCATTTTCGACAGAGGGTCTGTAACCGGGGATCGCTATTGTGAGGAGGTACTTCTTCCCCATGATCATCTTTTCCGAGGTGCCATTGGCCCAGACTTCATCTTTATGGATGACAATGCACTGCCACATCGCACTCTTGCTGTTGAGGAGCTGCTGGAAAGTGAAGATATCACTCGAATGGATTGGCCAGCGTGCTCCCCAGATTTAAATCCCATCGAACATGTGTGGGATGCTTTGGGGAGACGTATTGCCACACGCTCACATCATCCGGAGTACAACCAACAAGTCAAACAGATGTTGATTGAGGAATGGGCACTCCTACCTCAAGAAATGTTGCACCAGCTGGTTCTGAGTATGCGGAGACAGTGCAAAGCAACCATTGTAGTAAGAGGAGGGCATATACCATATTAAGGAACATCTGCTTGTTGTTCTTCCTGTTGGATAGACAATCATGAGTCACGATACTATGCGTTCAATAAAGCTTGTTTTTGTTTGATTCCATACCGTATGCGTTGTATTCCTTTTTCAGCGCCGATGCCTTCGTCATCCTTTAGGTACATAATACTCTCCCTCATTTCAGAATTTCATGTCTCTCAGATGATTTTTCGTGAAGTTATGGCAATAAACCCACCTGTTGCTTAAGTTTTGCACACCAGTGTATAAATACATCCAAAGGTTTAGAAAGCTTAATCTTTTTAAATAAAAAAAGTTACATGCCGGTAATATATGTTTTATTGCTTAAAACTACTTTTCATTATCTATTTTATTAAAAAAATTCTCAGCAACTATGTATATGCCGAAAATTTAATATGGAATAAAACATCTCTCTCTGTCTCTCTTTCTCTCTGATCTTATATAATTTACCTTTTCACTAGTTTATCAAATTCCCTATTGTACTACCGTAAATATATTTTAACATTAAAATGGAATAATACACTGGTGGTCAAAAAAGAACGACTGGACAGATTTTAATAAATTTTAGTATGCATATATGGCAGATATAATGCAAAAAAAGTATTCATTTAGCAGTACTCGCGTGATCATGCGTAATACTTTTCGAAGTTATGAAACAGCAATTGCAGAATACGACTAAAAAATGGTTTGAAAGTACGTCGAGAATATATGGCAAGATCCAGTTATCCACTACCTACCCTTCAATCTCTGAGAAATCTACCATTCCGATGATGGAGGTTTGATGATCTGGGTAGGCATCATAGGGGTAGGCATGGAATGGCCGCACATACCTAAGTGTCTTTGCAAGAGGCATTGTGACTACTGTCAGGCATAAGGGTAAGGCAGCGTTTCTCAAACTGTGGGGCGCGCCCCCTAGGGAGGCGTGATAACTCTATCAGGGGGGCGTGGGCATATAGAAAAGTCGAAAACAAAAGATTATTTTTAAAAAAATAATTAATTTACCGACAATAAGCAACATATTCTGACATAATAAAAAATAAAATACACATGTACAAGGATATAATACGCTTATAAATGTATCAATACTGCACTATGTATTTTATAATTAATTTAACAATACTAAGTTTAAAAAAATTTAATCATCACCAGTGAACCCATGGGCTTGTCATATATAAAATTATATACAAAAACTAACAATAACCTTAATAATTTGTATGGTTTATAATTAATCTCTTAACAGCTGATTAAAAGTTACGCAGTTCACTCCTGAATGACACCTTTTTCCACGTAGACGCACTATGGAAGGCTGGGGGTAGGAGAAAGAAAAGGAATAAATAAGCAAATCCTCTGAAATAAGTAAATCCTTCACGAACTCTGTCAAATTCCTTTTATTGCATTCCAAAGCCTTCGGAATATTTTTATGTATAGCAATCTACAGAAAAGATCGTAATTCGAAACGACGAATATATACACTCAGGACAATATACGTTTTGGCTGAGCGAGATGTATATATACGCCAGTGACACGTAAGAGGTTGAAATCATATTGTAGCTTTAGCTCAAAATATAGTATTATTGAATTTAAAACATTGTTATTGTATGGAAGGGGGGCGCGATGGAAACTCTGATAGAGTATTGGGTCGCAAGTATTGAAAGATTGAGAAGCGCTGGGGTAAGGTTTTGGAGCCCTATTTTTGCCTTTTCAAGGGTGCAATTGGACCTGATTATATTTTTATGGAGGACAATCCGAGGCACATAGATCCTGGTCGACGAATTTGTGGAAAGTGAGGGTACTCTCCAAATGGAATGGCCAGTTAGATCTTCAAACCTCATCCGTATACAATATGCCTGGGACACTCTGGGGAGGGCAATTGAAACTCGTAAATCTCCATAGAGAGTCATCCTAGGCTTGAAAACTGATTTGCTAAACGATTGAGATTAATTGCCACTGGAACTCATAAATTCCCTTGTTTCCCGTATTAAGTCATGGTGTAAGGCTTGTTTATGTGAAAGAGAGGACCATACCCTCTATTAACAATTTTTTTGTTATGTTTTGCAACTTTTGTTTCATATCTTCCGACTTCGATGAGTGTTGTGCATGATCATGAGTGTGCACTTTAATTGTTGAATGGTTATTGTTTTGCACTATATTATCCCTATATACGTACCAAATTTAATTAAAATCTGCGCAGTGGTTCTAGAGGTAATCGACAAAAATCTAAAATTTCCCTTAATTACGAACACTAGTGTATAAGCATAAATAGATTTTTGATGCAAATATTTCTTAGTTATAACCTTTCTTATGAAGGTATTTGATTCAAAATATAGATATTTCCAAATTTTTTAAGACAACTATATTGTTTAATGTATACATAAGTAGTCTCATTTCTTTAAACTAATACCATACACTAATGATAAAGTAAGTAATTTTTTATTACTTTTAATTCCAAATTATTGGAAATCTTATTTTTGGATAAGATTGGAAGTTTTTTTTAAATTTTAAGTACGGTTAAGATTTTACATAATATCTTGTTTGCATGAATACAATTTAAAAATGTTGTATCTGCTACTGTTCGTTTTACAATACTACTCTTTCTGAAATTACGAGATTGGTATCAGAAAATAAATTTGACTTAATGGGTCAATCGAAACATAAGATATTTATTCATTTTACATATTAATTTAAAACGAATATTAGTAATGTATATTTCTTAGAAAAATAAAACATGCATTTTAATATAAATTGTAATAAATTCTTATAGTACGAGGATTTAACTTTTTAGTAATTTCAATTTCAAAATAATTTTTTATTTTGTATTTTTGGTTTTGCATTCTTTCAGAAATTGTGAAATAAATTTCCCGAGTTTATGTATGGAAATATAAGAACAGAAGTTTCTTTTTTTAAATAAATTTTTTACGCTAGTAAGGAGAGCAAAATTATTTTTATTGGTTGTTATATAATGTTTCTTGGATCTAAAACAAAAGGGAAATACTGTTTTTCACAGCGCTTTTTTAAGAATATGAACCATCAAATAACATTATTAATTATGAATGATTTGGTCTAGAAATGAGACTGTTACAAAAGTACTTTGATTTAGTAAGAATATATATATAAGAGCCTATACTTTGCAATATATGCGATGTATTTATTTTTATTTTTAAGATTTAACTTTATCTGGTGCTTGATTCTCAAAAAAAATTCAAATTTAATATAAAAGCATTTTAAAATATTCTTGAATTTATTCATGTGTCTAATTTAATAGTTTTTGAGTTCTTTAAAAGGTTAATAATCAACGATCTTCGCGCCGTTTATGTGCAAATGTATTATTACTTCATTATTTTTATTTATTACTTATGTATTATACGTGCAAAAGTAAATTCTGCTCTTTATAACGAAATTAATTATTAATTTAAGAGGATTTATTTCGGTCAGTGAATAATTGTTAATATAGTACACGGTAAAACATTTAAATAGCTGTAGCTGAATATAAAAGTGTGTCTCTTATTTAAAAAAACGCATTCTATTTCTTTTACTCTGTTTTAACAACTTATATCTAGTTCACACTATCTTTTGCTTTTTTTTCCCCGACACATTTTTACAATCACCGCATTAGCAATTGTTCCATGAAAGATGAGGATGGAATTCCTCAATTAAATTTTGATCTTAGTGAAAGTCTAAATAATCATTTATAAACTATGATTTATACGCGGAACGTGTTCTGAAATTCAAAGATACTCAACGTACAACTTGGTACCGAGAGATGCATGAAGAAATTGCTAAGCCGGCGTTTCTCAAACTGTGGGGCGTGCCCCCCTAGAGGGCCGTGATAATCCTACCATGGGTACGAGCATATCGAGAAGTCAGCAATAAAATATTTAAAAAAAAATTAATTTACTGAAAGGAATCAAAACAAAATACATTCTGAGATAATAAAAAAATACACATTTAAAATGATATAATACTTATTAATACAAAATGTACTTATAAATGTATCAGTACTGCACAATGTATTTGGTCATTAATTCATCAATTCTAAGTTTTGAGCAAGTTAATAAATTACTATTGCCCCCATAAGCTTGTCATATACAAAATTATATGCAAAGTTTATAATATTTATCTTGATAACGTGCAGTTTATAATTAAAGTCGTATTGTAGCTTTAGCGTCAAAGTGTTTCTGAATTCAATACACTATTATATTGTATGGAGGGGGCGCCATGAAAATTATGGTTGAAAATTAGGTCACAAAGATTGAAAATTTGAGTACCACTGTGCTAAGCCAAAACAGCAATACATAAATCATGCGTTATCTGATTTAAAAAAATACAATATCACAAAGCATTTTGGAAAGCAGTTCATCTTCTAAAAATATCATTACTACACGAAACATTTCATTAAATTTTAAAAATAGTGGATATGGTTGATATTTGTAGCGATTTTGATTCACCTGTTACGTTTCCAATCAAGTTATGCAGATGTGGTGTTTCTGCCCAAGAGATATACAGATTCCCCGGATGGACAAGTTAACCGTAACTGTTTATAGTGAATTAAAAAAAAGCTCGAACCACCAGACAGCCATTTTCCATTATAAGCCCAGCGCGTCTTATTTGGAGAGCTGCCTAACTGTTATTTTATAATTAACTGCTTTTAATTTAACTGCTTAATTGAATAAATCATTTGTTAATTTTTACCCTTGTGTTTCCTTTTGATCTTGATTTCCTTTCGGAGAATATACTTCCAAAAACTTCGCAGTGAACAATAAAGTTTTTAAAAATAATTTTTTTTATTAAAAACTAGAATGGAGGGGTAGGGGTACAAATTATGAAACTGTTCATATTCTTTGGTCAAATTGTAAAATTATACTTTACATATATTTTGTAGCTTTATGTATTTTTTCCATTTTTCTCAAAATTTAATCTTGGTGCTCCTGGTTAAATCCATCGCTAAAGCTGCGTCATCCATCATTTCATTGATAGTCCTCAGATTTTGATAAACATGCAGTTCTTGCACCTACCTGGAAAGTTGAATTTTTTGTTCCATTGATTGTTAACAAATCCTCGTATGAAACAACGCTTTTCTTCTCACAAAACGATTCCAGTCCAGGCAATCGTTGCGATATTTTTCCGCTAGTTTGCAAAAATGTACTATTGCAACCGTATTGCCGGCAAAGCACATGATTCCAAATTCAGTGCGTATGACACTCACGAAATCGAGGTTACCATGTTGGCGAGTTATCTTGAACGTTCGCAGTGTTACGATAGTAAGTAATAAATATATTACAGCATCACGAAAAACTTTTTATACATAGATAGGTATCTATGAACATTTTAATAATATTAATTCTTGTATTTTTAACGTAAAGTTTTCGTCCAATCTTATCTAGTGATATATATGCTTCCCCTAGATTATTCTAATAACTTCTTTGCAATTCAAAAAAGTAAGGGTAGAAGACACAATTTTGCATTCCATACCGTCTGCAAACAAGAGTATTCGTTCACGTTATATAAAATATTAGTTTCAAGGTTACCTTTGTGTAATGTTAAGGATTAGGACCCAATTTGGGTAAATGTTTTCGATTACAAAATTGATATAACATAATATTAAATTTTGGCTTTGCTATCCAATGGGAAGCATTCATTTTATAAAACTAAACGCAATGTTGTAAACAGACAAAGAAAATTGAGATAATTTTTTTTGTCTGAAAGTATGTTTCGAATTCAGTTCAGGCTCTTATACATTAGATGAAGAAAGCTTTAACTGGCAAATAGGTGTTCAGAAAGCAGCTAAGATATAAAGAAACTCATTGAAATATTTCTGATCCCCCATTACATGCTCGAAAATACCATTTATCTAGGTTGAGATTTTAATTACCATTTTTTGATGATTTTCAACAAATTTTTCATAGTTTTTTGAATTGGATTTTATTTTTTATTTCATATTACTCCCTTTTTTTTAGGAAATGCGTAAAAAGCATCTCCATTTTTACTATGCGAATCACATAAATTTTACACCGTTTTTCAAGGAACGTGTCTATTATGTAATACAAAAAAAGAATTAAGAATATTTAGCATTACGTTAAAATCAAAATGACAATTTCATTGCAAGGTATCCCGATCACATATTAGGATGTACATATTTAGAGCTTAAAAACGATTCAATTCAGTGATAGTTTAGCAAATCCGAGCCGTAAATGTGTGCGTATATAACTTCAAAAATATTTTATTTCTTAGCTGCTCGTAAAAGCACATCTGCGTATTACTAAAAAAAACTATTTTCCATTTCAAATGTTATTCCTTTATGATTCAAAAAATATGCTATTTCTGTCCACAAACGTAATATTCTCACCTGAATTTCGGCAAGAGCGATATAGTTGAATGACAAAACTCCCCAAGAGGATAGTTTTCGTTCAAAATAATGCTTTTTTTATGAGTACATTTATAAAATGCTCACTTCTTTACAATATAGATATTTGAATTACCGACACGGAGATGATTCTCTACTATGTTTGTATGCAATTCTTTTAGAGAATAAAAATGGAATTATTCTTCAAAATGTTGCTTGAAAACGAATCCTGATGGAATTTTAGAGAAGCGTTGAATTTCCTTTTTTTTTTTAGCAAATAAAATAATAATAATAGTTAATATAATAAGAGATTCGCGGTATAAACTTTTTTACCTTATTTGTTTACAATGCTTCGGCTTGGATTATACAATTACGTAAGAAGAAAGTGTTCATGATTCATATTTTATGTACGCGTATTATAAAAATTGAAAAATAGCTAGAAGAGAAAGAACTTGGCTTTCGTATAGAAAATAAATATACTCTGTGCACACATACATCCCCCAAAATATAAATGCCTCTTTTTCAGGAAGCATGAATTTTAAAGAAAAAGTTTCACCTGTATGATTAGAATTCATAGCACTTGATTATTTTTACTTCCCAATGGAAATCAAATATTAAATAAACTAAGATTTAGAATAAGAAGAAAATATCTTTCGCACCAGGTGATTTATATTTTGCGAAATTCTTTAAAAATGACAATCAGTACGAAATTTATTTTCTTTCTAAACGTTCCAAGAAATATATATATAGTTTTAGTTCTTAAAATTAATTATATACACAAAATGTGCTTTCCTTAACATATAGTATATATACCACAGCCCTAACACGCCACTATTACTTGTCTTGGATTTCGTTATCTGTCGAAAGAATGCAAGCCACGAATTAGGCTTTTATGGAAAAAAGAATATATATATATATATATTCGGATTATTCAGCTAAAGCTGTATATTAGGAGCATGCGTTTTTTCAATTTGGAGAATACTAATTTTTATTTAAAATAAATAATTATAAAACAGTACTAATTAGATAATTCCAAACAGTATTTGAATATGGTATTATTAAGGAACTAGTTAAGCAGCTAGTGTATGATAATACCTTTTCAAATTAACCCCCAAAAAAATATCTATGTGTTTAGTAATGATACAGAAATTTATTTATGAATAGTATACAGGGTGTTTCCGAATTCGACCGACAAATTCAAAAAGATTATAGTAGGCAGCATGGGGACGACAAATCACAATAGATCATGGTTAGTCGGACGTTACCATGGTTAGCAAACCACGTTTAGTCGGAGTAATTCGCAAAAACAGTTATGAAGAATGTGAAATCAAGGGAAATGAAAAGAGGCAATAAGAAGTAAGAAATACATTTATTAAACATTAAGTATGAATACAATGCATACAATGCATTGCAGATCGGCGACAGAAATGCAACAACATGTGATTGTCACAGGAATTGTTCGAAGGTGCAACAGAATAGTTCATAGTACAACCGACACTGACGAATGAAGAACTGTCGCTGGCGTTTAAACTTATCCGGTGTGTTGGCGATGCCAGCTAAAGCGACGGCAATCCGTATCGTTAGATCCTTCATTCTAACTACCGGTATCTTATACACAAGCGATTTTAGGGGTCCCCAGAAAAAACTCCAATGGATTGAGGTCTGGGGAGCGTGGAGGCTAAGCAACAGGCCACCTTCATCCAATCCATTCTCTGGGATATGTAGCATTGAGGTGGGTGTGCACCGCATTCAAAAAATGTGCTGGTGCATCATCGTGCATGGACCACACGTTTTGGTGCGCAGTGGCCGCTACTCCCTGAAGCCACTCCATTAGGACGTGATATTGGAAAACATGATATATTGCACCAGTGAGTCATTTGGACTTTATATAAATATCCCCGCATTCGTCAGGCCACGACATTCGTTTGACTGATCATCCTAGAGACGGCTACTATTATCGCAATTTTCACTGACTAAACATGGTTTCCGACCCCATGTTCTATGGGATTTGTCGTTCTCATGCTATCTACTATCACCTCTCTGAATTAGTCGGTTGAATTCAGCCCTGTATATCAGTTGTATTATCAAATTTTAATCTTTATAGATAATTAAATCTAAACTGAAACAATTTTTAAACAAACGTATGAGTAACCATAATAAGTCAATAGTTAATAGAATTACACTTCTGACTCTTCAAAATAGGATACAACGAAGGAAAAGCAAAATTAATAGAAATATAACAGTACAAAAGAAACGTTGTTGAAAATATAGCATTCTGCCAGGTGGGAACGTGATGAAATCAGTATACAGCAGGGGTGGGCAGACTTTTCCAGGTGTACGGGCTACTTCTAATTTTTTCAAGGTGTTGCGGTCCACCCAGTGTCAGTGGCGCATACAAGGAGGAGGGAAGGTCCACGGGTTCGGACCCTCCCTCATTGCCATTGATTTTTTTTCCGATTGATTATAATCCCATATATATATTGGGGTATGGTATGAGAATGGTAGACTTTCGACCCCCGACCCACTTCTCTCCCTTGAAAAATTCTTGTGTGCTCCAATGCCCAGTGTCGTAGGTGTGGTGAGGTAGGAAAACGTCTACAATCTTTTTAAAATAAGTATGGAATATGTACTTATACAGAACTAAAATAAAAAAAAAACTTTTAAAACCACTGTTGAAGCAAAATGCTATAAATTAACATAATAATTACAACTACAAATTTAATAATATTAAATAGTGCCTTTATTATCAAAAAAATTCAAAATACATAAAAAAATAATTTTTAATAATTTTTTTTTAATATTTTTTATCTAAATTTAGTTTTTGTTGTTATAGTCAATAGAAGACTTTTATATACATATACAAAGTCTACATACTTCCGCCATCTTGAATATTTCCTTTTATAGTTAATAACTGCTAAAATAGTCAGGCGGTCACCCAAAAAGGATTTCGCGGTCCACCGGTCGAACACGATCGACGTAATGCCCACGACGGGTATACAGTGTTGCTGTTACGGCTACAAGTCTCAGTTTTCAAAGATACTATTATGTTCTTTAGGTATAGTAGAAGTTTTGCTGCCTCTGCAAGTTACCATATTTGATCTGGTGCAGCAGCAAGCAGTTTTTCCTGGGCCAGTCATTCTCCAGCTTTCAACTAGATGTCCAAAATGTGATAAACTGAATTAACAGGTAGAAAAGCAATTCGGTGAGTGAAGTTGTACGCGTAATTTGTCCTCTTGGAAAAAGGTCAGAGACAAGCTCTAAAGATAAAGGAGGATAATAGATTCCAAAATCTCAGAGGTATAGTACTGCCTAACTATTGTACTAACATTGCATACTTGGGGGTATGCTAAAGGAATAATTGATCGAAAACTTGGAACAGAATCAATATTCCAATGCATAAGGAAAAACTTCAGCAATATTTCTCCGCGGTTGCTCAAAATTCTAATTCAACCGTCATGTTTTTAAAGGCAGAAACCTGATTTGTTTATAGAAAATAACGTGCTATTGGCCTGTATACGTCCGCCATTCAGTAAACCACTGTTGACTTATGAATTGATAGAGGAATTCCTCACTTTTTTGCGTGTAATATGTATGTCATCCCATGCATTAGCATAGCAGTGGGGGGGGGGGGGAGGGGGCGAATGCTGTCTCGGGGGGACCAGTTTATCTTGATTACGTTTTATCTTCTTGAATAGATATCAACTTCACACTATTGCTTGGTTACGTCCAACAGATCGCTGATTTCTCGACTGAATGTGTGTGTGTGTGTGATCCACATTTTTTTAAACAAATAATCTCCATCTGTCAGACCCAAAGAGTATTCGAATGATGTTTAAGGACTTTTAATTAAACATTCTCTCAGTTTCAGCTCTTTCCTCATTTTATAATAACCCACTGAAATACCTAAATCAATCGACAAAAAATAATTGTTTTATGCATACGCTTACATTATCTTTTCAATAAATTGATAAAATACATAAAACGGCTCTGTTTTTTTACGGAAAGACAGAGAGGTCTTTATTGCCATTTTGAGTACAGAACAAGTTCATTTATACAATGACATCGATGTAATGATCCTTATCTATCTCAGTATTTATTCTGTGTAGAAATAGATTAAAAAGGCTCCCTGTTGGGATATATTCTTCCCTAGAGCAAATAATTTCACATAAAATTGTGAATAAATATTCCTGACCCCATAGTATTAACGCAGAAAACTCCCTCCTGTCTTTATAGTCTGGATGAAACTTGCATGTAATCTTAATATTTCAGCTGACGACATCTTGTGAATGATAAGGTTTTGCTTTAAGAATACTTAGAGGAAGATACGAACTAAATATAGCAATTTATCATTTTTGGTATTGTTTACTTTTATTTAGGAGTATTGTTGTGAATATAAAATCGGGTGTGGTCACGTATATGTCAAATATTGCATTGTATCTGAATGTCAACTGAAATTGTTTTTCGTGTTTTCTCATGGACGTGAAAGCAACAGATAGTGAAAAAATACATTTAAAAGATTTAAAAAAATAAATTTTGTTATTAAGTTTGTAAAATTATTCTTTTCTTCAATGGTTTACAGACTGTTATCAAAGTTTTTATTTATTTATTTTTTTCTATTGAGCATGAATCGGATTTCATTTCATTATTGTTGACAGCTTATGGCTAACGAGAGACGTTCTAATCAAAACTCGAGTTCAAATCGTAATCCAGCGTTTCTCAAACTGTGGGGCGCGCCCCCTAGGGGTGCAGGAAATACCTTTGTGGGGGGCACGAGCATATTGAAAAGTCGAAAACAAAAGATTTAAAATAAGTATTAATTTACTGAAAGGAAGTAAAATAAAATATATTATGGCATAATAAAAAATAATTACATATTTACACTGATTAAATATACATATACAAGTATCAGTACTGAAAAATGTTTTGATAATTAATTTATCAATACATTAAAAACAAGTTTAATAATTAGTAGTGCCTCCCACATAAGCTTGTGGTATACAAAATTTAATACTTATTTTGATAGGTTTTATGGTTTATAATTGAATTCGTATTGTGGCCATAGCTTCGGAGTACATTTTTATTGCATTCAATACATTGTTATTGTAGAAGGGGGGCGCTGTGAAAATTATGATTGAAAATTGGTATGAAAGCATTAAAAGTTTGAGAAGCACTGTCGTATTCCATTAATAACATGTCATATTTAAAATGTTGAGCTACTATACATCAAACGGAATTGAGATTTAAAATCTTACTCTAACTTAAGGAGGATACTTAGATGAAAACATACATGTTACTCTTCAATGCATGATAAACATTCACCTTTTGAGATTGATTATAACAGATTTTGTCTGATTCCTTTGAAAATCCGAAACCAGTTCATGAACAGTAAACCATGTATTACCGTCAGTTGTATCATCCGTATAAAATAACGCATATTAAAGTTATGATGTGGCTGCTGTACTTATTTTTGTTGAACTGGCGAAGCAATTAATATTTTGTGGGATCTTTATAACTTGTTGCAATCTTAAATGTTTTCAGAAATATTTTGTACTATCACAATGTTGAATATCTATACTTATTATTGGCCAATTATTTCAACCATTACAATTTCATCTGCGATGTTAATTCTACTGAAAATGGGCATCTTCGAGAATGTATTGAACTTTGACATATACTTGACAATTTATAAGAACTAACTGGAGGTTCACAAGAAATTAAAATATGCATTACTTTTACAAAGTTTAAGGCTTACTGTATTTTTCTTTTTTGTATTTTATTATTTCCTTTTTAAAGAAGATTATTTACATATTCGAAATAGGTAATATTTATTCATATGAGTGTTATGTATGAAAACGAATGAATATATTTCTTGAATTTTGGTGACAAAATTTACTAATACCTATTTTTTATTTTGTTGGAATTATGCATTTTTATAAATACGTGGTTACGATATTGATATCTAATTCAAATTAAAATGACATTATATATTAAATTGTGCTTGACTAATATTATAGTTATTCTCAATATATTTATAATATGTATATTTAAAAGCTTTATAATATGTATATTAAAAAATGTACTTATACATACAATATTCTCATTGAAAATCTGCATGCAAGAAAATGTTAAAAAACACGAGTAACACTTTATTTTGGATACATTTTAAAAATAAATTTATTGCTATAGAATTTGAAAAAAACACTTACATAATTAATAATGCCATTGAGTATTAATGTTGTTTAACACTGTTTTCTAATATTTATAACACGTGGTGTAATTTATTAAAACTATTGAAGAATTAATTAATATTTTTTTATTTCTAATGGCAGATTATGAACAGTTATAATTAATATTCTTTGTTTTAAATTTTTAGGTTTACAATGATCAATGCAAATAATACATTTCGGAACATTTTCAAAGGTGTAAGAAAATTCCAAATAAAAAAATTTAATTAAGTGACAAAATGTGTCTCTTAATAGAATTGTTTCTCTTTTAAGACGCTATTTCAAATAATTTAAAAAAATTATTAAAAGAAGAATAGATAATCAATAATTGAAAAAAATGTATAGGTTTTTTAATGTTTACCTGTTGTTCCTTCAAGTTATATTTTATTATTCACAAAATCATAATGTATGAAAAAATAAGACGAATAATAATAGTAGTACCACCCAACGTAAATTAATAACTTGTTAAAAATTTGATTGGTTTGTTTCCCTTTCATAGCTTTGATTCATATAAGGGAAATAAATTTTTTTTTAATTTCATTTATAATACGTACATGTAATTACTAAAAATATTGGTTCGTGAAAGAAATGTGTAATAATCATGGTCTATTTGTAAGATCAGATTTTAATTTGTACATAATATTATACACAGATGTGTGACAATAACCTAGTATTTAGAATAAAATTCTAAAATAAAAATAAATAATATTAGAAACTCATAAATTCTGCAACATTTCAATATTATTACTTTTTTTCCACATACTAGTTAAACTCATTATTGTTTTTAAAATATGAATTAAATTAAATTG
The DNA here is from genome assembly GCA_019973955.1 of Trichonephila inaurata madagascariensis. Lineage (NCBI taxonomy): Eukaryota > Metazoa > Arthropoda > Arachnida > Araneae > Nephilidae > Trichonephila > Trichonephila inaurata. The sequence continues at coordinate 65,320 of BMAV01006411.1, forward strand.
ATGTATTGATTTTGATTACTTAATCCACAGTATGAACATAAGAAAAATTTACTGATAAAACGTAATGGAAATTTAATTACATCCACTCGGTTAATTATAAAATATACAAGTATGAAAAAAAAACATTACAATTATTCCATTATATTTTTAATAACCGAAATTTGATGATGTATCACATGTTTTCTTCTCTAATTCATTCAAAACACATGCTGTAAATGAAGAACCTCGAAATAAATAGTTATTCTAACAAAATAAATCTTACAGACGTTGTGCTTTTTAGTGATTGTTTTCTTCATAAAAATTAAATAGAAAAATAAGGGAAAGTCTTGGAATTATTCTATTCTGGGATTAAACTGAGAAAATCGGGATCGAGATTTAATGTTTGAAAAAAATTAGAAATTAAGAAGAATAAATTCAAAAAAAAAAATGATTTCACGTTTGAGAACTAGAAGATAGGGAAAAAAACTATCTCATGACTTCCCTTTGTTATCACTTTAGAAGATTAATTCGTAAAAACAGTTTTTTTCAATTCACCATCTCAAATGTAATTTTAGATGATAGCTGCTACAAACCCACACTGACATCGATAATAATCTATTTATAGACACATTCTAAGAACAAATCATTTGATTTCAAAAGTAAGGAACTGCTTATAATAAGGTATTTTTTTATTGAATAATTGTAGCGTTTCGAATAAAATCCAGCAATAGTAATTCTCTTAAAGTAAATTTTGAGTTATGTTCAGCGAATCAAATTTATTCATCATTTTGATTTGTGGTTATTTAGTCAGCTGTATTCAAAAATTTCATCGGATTTCTTTTTGTATGAATGAAGGAAAACCAAATGCTCTGCCACAGAATAAAGTTTCTTCTACAGGTATATATATATATATATATATATATATATGACATGATTTCAGAGTCATATTTGTCATTCAGTCTTTATTTGATCAAAGTTACACATCATCTGACGCAAGAGGCAGAGAGAGAAAGAACGCCACCGAATAATCTTAAGTGGGTTAAACACTTAAAACACCGATCGTGGCGTCCATGAGTGCTCTTGAAAGTTAATGCTGACATATAGGGCTATTAAATATAATGATCTGGAATTAGACATGTTTATTGGCTAGGCCATATGATCGGAAAAAATAAATGGGTCATTAGTTTGATATTTGAAGAGCTGAGGAGGTAATATAAAAGTGTGAATTACTAGATAGGGAATTTAATTTTTAATCTAGTTTAATTATCCTTACACACACATATATAATATACAAGAACAGAAAATGTTTAAGATTTGAAAACAGTTCTTGTAGAAAATGCACGTGACATGGCATTACATTTTTCTCTCCAGACTTTTTGGTCTTAATTCATAAATTTTGCCATTGGAGGCGTTAGAGATAGTAAATCCATAAATTAAAGAAAAGCAATTGAAACTCATAGCGGAATAGTTCTAAAATTTTAATGAATCAAAGTCACATTGCTATCCTTTCGAAATGTCTACCATCAACCGCAGTTCCGTGTCATAATCCATTGATGAAATTATCAAGCGTTTTCTCCAAGAAGGCCGATTGAATGGTTGCACATTTGTCACTGATTATTTCTTCATTATGCTGAAGTGTGTTTGGGGTTTTTTTCGATAAACTGCATCCTTCATCTTTATTTTTTTTAAATGTTCCTTTTCTCTACTGATGTGAACTGCAGTTGTTGCTGTGTTTGAATTTTTCACGGGGACACGACCAGGCATGCATTATCATATGCGTCAGTGTTTTTCTCAAATGACATGTGGCTGCAATTTTTCTGACTGATTTTCTAGAAGCGAGGGCAATTATTTCCTCAATGTCCTGTACATTTAATTTTGTAATAAGTGAATGAAATAGCCCAGTGACCTCTATTTAATTCACAATATTACCTGTTTGAATATCTTGTTCGTTGTTTTAATTGTATTCGTCTGCAGACCATAAACGACTTGGAGTTTACATTGAAAGCTTTATCTTTTTGTTGCTATAATACTCTGCCCTAATCAGTTGTACTGAAATACAAGGATAATACTTTTTTCCAAATAATACATCATTTTCAACACTTTCCTATTGAATTAGCTCTTAAGCTTTCTATTGCTCATTTATTCTCAGATCACAATCATTTTAAATAAAAAAAAAAATTTTAAAAAAATTCAATCTACTTCTGCATATTTTAGCGATTTGCATAGGTCAAAACTGAAAAGAACACCAGGAAAAATTTGCCGCGCTATCCTTAGGAAAATCTTTTAACTAAATCCAGGAACTCTGGAGAGGAAAATGAATGCCTTGGCACGTGCATTCACTGCAAGAATTGGGTTTTTTAAACTCAACCATTTTTCTGTAATAAATTTTGTATACCTACTAGCCTATTTAGTACAAAAATTAGGACAGCCTATTTGCTATATAACCATGTGTTTGTGGGTGTAAGTAGTTTTTCAGTTGACTTTTTCTCAGAGTAAGCCCATGTTTGTTTTTTTTTTATTAATCATTTTGTATCGGGTGTAATCTTTTAGAAAAGAAATCTTGAAGCAAGACAATCAATTTGTAAAGGTTGACTTTAAAAGACAAGAATCTTTGAAACAATCTCAATAATGGTCTATAAACTCAAAATTAATCACACTAATTGAATTGATGTGTCTGATTTATTACCTTTTATAGAATTGCAAGAAATTATGAAATATCAAATATTAGTTAATTCTGGAATTTCTTTTAACTAAGAGTCTGATAGTTATTGATAAATTAGCAATTGAAAATAGGTAACTAAGTAAATATTGTAAGAAAAGAATCAATTTAAAGAGCTAAAGAAACTTTGTTATTAAATAATTTTGAAATTGGATGTAAAAAAAAAACCGCCTATCCATTTTTATTGCATTGCGTGCACTTTTTTTCTTTACTTGAATACGAAATGTCACTGATAATTTAGTTTAAAGAGAAAGAAACGAAATAATAACAAATTTTTGCAATAGGAAGTTTAATCTAAAGAAAAATTTGGAATTTTAAAAAACAAAAATGAGATGTTTTTTTTCTTCTGTATATCTAAAACATTAAAAATTAAATTCTCTCTGGAGAAGATACGGAAAAAAATAACTTAATTTTTCAGTTACTGTGTCTGCAATAAAAGTGAAGAGAAAATAATTCACGTTTATTATTATAAGAATCAACTCTTTCTTATAACTGAATCATTTCTGTTTAAAATAGTGATGCAGACAAAAACTAAACCACAAAGCTCTTACCCTTCTGTTGTCCTTTACAGCACAAGTGTCATTTCCATGAGTTCTATCCTGACTTATCCTTCCCTGTAAATGAGGTTTTTCCTGTGTTTTTCGGAAGTAATTTACGATATCTTATACGAGTTAAATGAACTCTGTAACACTGCTACTTTTAGATAGCATTCCGGAAATGCTTCTGCGCTCATCTCGTATGTAATATGTTTTCCGGTTGACAATTGAATGTGTTTCTTGTTTCTTTTAACCATCTTATGTGTTTCATCCTTCCTAAAGGGGAAGACTAGGCTAATTTCATCTTTTATTTGGAAATATACATTATTTTAATTAATTATTTTCAAACCCTTGGAAATAATTTTATTTACTGATAAAAACGATTAAATGCTGATCCTTTTAATATTATTGGACCATAAGTTTATTTCTATTTGTTTGTTTAGTACTTTTCTTATCTGTTAAAATTAACAAATAAGTTAAATAATAATTTAAATAAGTTAATTGAGAACTTTCTGTGTTTGAAATATTTTAATTCACAGTATAATATTATTCCACTAAACATAACATGTATGTAACATTTTAATGTGGTGAAACATGATGAAATGAAAAGGAGTTTTGTGATCGTAGCGAGTTCATGATGTTTATAATACTCGTGCAAGTTAATTTTCATTATCCAGAATTTTGTGTTTGATAGTAATAAAACATTTAAGGTATCCGACTACGTTCGGAACCGTGATTTTGCAAGAGCGTATAAATGGATAATTTTTATGATATTTAGAGTCACTTAGATTAGAAAATGTATATAAAATTGTTTTAAGAATAGTATTACAATAAAAAATTATTTAAGAACAATATTTTGACAAAAAAATGAACATAGAATGTCCCATTTTCAAAATATTCTCCTTTTGTGAAAAATGCTTTTATTATAATAATATTTTGCCTGTATATAGCTGAAACCTCTGTACAGAGGCTCAACTAGAATTTTTGAAATATATCTTAGAAGTGGGTTTATCTATGTTTTACGACAACAGAGGGGAGAAAGTTTAAGAAAAAAACGGCGAAAATTATTTCAAATGGTTGTAACTCTGAAAATAATGCGAAATTTTCAAAAATCACAGTTGAGCCTCTGTACAGAGGTCTGAGCTATATACAGGCAAAATATTATTATAATAGAAGTATTTTTTTTAAAAAAAGGAGAACATTTTGAAAAAAAGGTTATTCTAAGTTAATTTTTTGCCGAAATATTGTATTTAAATAATTTTTTTTGTCAAAATGTCCTTAAAACAATTTTATACATGTATTCTAATCGAAGTGACACTAAATATCATGAAAATTATCCATTTATGCGCCTTTTTATAATCACGGTTCCGAACGTAGTCGTATATCTTAAATTATTGCCACAGAATGAAGACACAGAGATAAAGTATTGAAATTAAGCACATATAATGTACAAGCCGATACCCACCCTCTTCTCTGAGTATTCTATGAAGTTGTATGGCTATATGCTATTTTTTCTTAAAGTTATTACTATCTTAAGTCCTCTCATTGAGCTTCAATTGTATTGAAAATCCTTCTTCGAACTGTCACTTCTTGAGTTAAAAGGGGCAGGTATGGAACTTCTTAAGCGAAAGTATAATTATCTGTACTCCTCGATAATTCCCCTATCGGTATAAATTTCCGAAAACCTGGTTCAAGGCTTAACTCTACTCGATAAGATAAACATACTTGCTAAATTTCAGATCTGTAGGTCAAATAGCTCAAAAATGAGAATATTTATCAATCTGCCCCCATAATCACCTTTGGTAGTCGATTTTCACAATATCCGCTCTTAGTGGATGCTGACCAAATTTCAAATGACTGTAGATCTAATAGTTAAAATAAAATATTTTTTTATCCTTAATCGGCACAATGTGTGACGGGCTCACGCGTCTATTCATTAACATATCCTTTGGGTTCTTTGGGGCCAGAACTAATGACAACTCTTTTCCAACCAAATCCAAGAATTGAAGCGTGAAGGAAAGATGCAAATTAGGAAGCTTTTAAATATCAGATGTTAGAGTAAGCGGAGTGGTAATTTGAGGAATGTTATGATAATCAATGATTCAAGCGTGAAGAGGTTTTAGAAAGATTAAGAGTCAGCTAACAGAAGTTATTCCTGACATAGAGCCATTAGGTCAAGGTGCATACCATTGCACTCCAGTAAATACGCAACTTCTATTAGGATTGGATCGGTTGATCGAAATTAAAGTAGGAGTGACTAAGAGTAGGAGTTAGATATTTAAGTTTTAAGATCTTAATAAAGTCAAATTAAGATCATGGCAGCTTCTAGTTCTTTCGTTATTCCTACACCTCTAGCTCACGCTGATAATCAAGAAGGACACCCAAGGGGGGCACCCTTACAAATGCTCTATAACCCATTTTTAGAGGATCTCTACATAATGAAAAGAATATGATCAAAGTTTCAAGATCTAATAGTTCGAGAAATTTCGAGATGAGTGGATGAATGAGTCGTTTTTCTTCTATATATACATATACAGGGGGATTCACTACCAGACTGACAAAAATCGACAGACCGTAAAAAAGACGACTCGTAATCACATGAAATTGCAAGATCGCAAATGCCGTAGTTGCGAGCTATGATGCAAAGGAACAGAAAAAAAATAATAGAAACAACGAAACATTAATGGGGCAGAAAACATTTAATTGAAAAGTTGTACTACAACAGGTGTTCGTGTTCAAAAGTACGACCAGAAGTCGTCTAGCAAGTCTGACAGGTTAGCGGCATGGAATTTGTGACGTTATGGAAGATTTCTCCAGTCAGTTTTGTGGTAGAAGGCGCTGAATGGAAGATTTTCTGAGCACTTAGCCAGCTGGAAGTCTTCTGCAATTGATTTCCCAAGGTAGTAGGATCAACTTCTAATCTAATGAGCGACTGGTCGATATGCTAATAATGCATGGAGATACGTATTGTAACAATCTCATCGATTGTTGGTTGTATCTGGGACGTTACCCGAATGGAAGTGTTCCACATAAGATGACCTTCGCAAGTGTGAACAGTAGGCTACATTATACTGGTTCTTTAACGAGTTAACTGGTTATTTTTGATATATTAGACGCCCATTGTTGTTTTGTTGATGTTGTCGTGTGTTAATTACTTGGATACATTCGAAAGACGTGAGGTAAATGAACAAAAACGTATAACACAACCAAAGAAGGATACAGATTTCATTACAAACGATCCCAGCAAAGAACAGAAGCGGAACGCGGCTTACCTTTCAAATTGGAATAAATTTCAGGCGAAAGTCCAATTCCTTTTCCCGAGGATACATGCCTGCCTTACTCGGCATTCGAGCCCGAACCCACTCGATTACAAGCTGAGTGTCATAACCGCCATAATGGGTAGGGTGGCCAGACGTCCATTGCTACAGTTGAAGACCTCGTCGCTCGAATTTCTGTAACTGCAAGGAGGATATGTGATATAACAGGAATATTTCTGATGGTAAGGACTTCCAAGCAACACCACTGTCAGGCCTACCAGATGACTTCTGGAAATTATTTCTAACATTTGTTGAGTTACTATCTTTGAATAAAGTGATTTCTGTCCTATTAATGTGTTGCTGTTTCTGTGCTTTTTCTCTGCTTCTTTCACTACAGCTCGTAACTATGGCATTTACGACCCTGCATTCTTATGTGATTCCAAGTCGTATCTTTACCCCCTGCACACCCTGCAAGTGTGTCGGGCTTCTAGCAAATCATCCTATACATAAAGAGACAGAGAAAAATTATAATTATGTTAAGGTATCCGACTACGTTCGGAACTGTGATTTAAAAAAAAAGCGCATAAATGGATAATTTCCATGATATTTAGTGTCACTTAGATTAGAATACATGTATAAAATTGTTTTAAGGACATTTTGACAAAAAAAAAATATTTAAATACAATATTTCGGCAAACAATGAACTTAGAATAAACTTTTTTTCAAAATGTTCTCCTTTTTTGAAAAATGCTTCTATTATGATAATATTTTGCCTGTATTTAAAGGCTCAACTATGATTTTTGGAAAAAGTCACATTATTTTCAGAGTAACAACCAATTGAAATAATTATCATGGTTTTTTTCTTAAAATGTCTCCCCTCTGTTGTGTGTGTGTGTCGTAAAACATGGATAAACCCACTTCTAAGTTATATATTTCAAACATTCTAGTTGAGCCTTTGTCCAGAAGCCTGAGCTATATACAGGCAAAATATTATCATATAATAGATGCATTTTTTGCAAAAGGAGAATATTTTAAAAATGGGTCATTCTATGTTCCTTTTTTGTCAAAATATTGTACTTAAATAATTTTTTATTGTAATACTATTTTTAAAACAATTTTATATACATTTTCTAATCTAAGTGACAGTAAATATAAATATTATTTATTTATACGCTTTTCAAAAGCACGGTTCCGAACGTAGTTCGGATATCTTAAATAAGTATCGGAAAAATATAGTTTCCGGAAAGGGTATTATTTTTTATTTCTACTATTAGCTCACAATCTCTATATATTTATTTATATTGGTGGAATTTTCTATCCTTAATAAAATACATTTTAAAGCGCTCAATATAGCTGAAATTTTATATACACAATTATATTTTGGATGGCAATACAATAAATTAATAATAATTAATAAAAATTTATTCATTAATACTAATTATTTAAAGAATTACATACAGCCATGTTGGCATCATTTTTGGTGACTTGTGTCAAAACTTGAAAAGGTTTTTTCAGTCGTTTTAAAGCATTCATTTGAATTGAAATTTTATATACACGATTGTTTTGGATGACAATACGATACTTTAATGATAAGTAATACAAATTAATTACCACATAATGTTGTGATTCTGTCATACGTATGTACATATTTATATTAATTGTAACTATTTAATAAAAAGTAGCTAAAATAAAAATTTTTCTTTTTTGATCTAAGTAGGAATTGACGTAATTCTTTTTATATACGATTTGTTAGAACGCTGAACACTTGGTTTTTTCATTTTAAACCGTAATTTAATAAATATTTATAATCATAAGTTTATTTCACAGAAAGGTTTAAATGCACATAAAACTGAATTAGACGTAATAGTCCTAAAATGGTGTAATGTGTAAGCCGTAAGTCCA
>BMAV01006411.1:73812-106025 GCA_019973955.1 Trichonephila inaurata madagascariensis
TATTTATATTAATTGTAACTATTTAATAAAAAGTAGGTAAAATAAAACTTTTCTTTGTTGATCTAAACAGGAATTGACGTAATTTTTTTTTATATGAGATTTGTTAGAACGCTGAACACTTGGTTTTTTTCATTTTAAACCATAATTTAATAAATATTTATAATTGTAAGTTCATTTTACAGAAAGGTTTAAATGCACATTAGACTGAATTATAACTAATAGTCTTAAAATGGTGTAATGTGTTAGCCTTAAGTGCAAACAACCACTTAAATCTTCATCTTCGTGACCAGACTGTAATTGAAAGATAGAAATTCATCACGCATAGACCCGTAGCTTTAAAGCAATATTTATTCAAAACCATGTAATGAACGTTTTCTCAGATCTTATAAATATTACAGACACCGGTATTTTTCGAAATCATTAGGGATATTTTCAGAAATATTCATCCGAAATCTGTGCATTTCAGCAAATAATAATACTAATGGCATTTATTGCTCCCTCGGCCTTGACTGATCCAAATCAACGGAGCATTACTATGGTTTCGTTCTGTCCATAAATCTAATATTGTTTTTTTTTTCTTCTGTTTCTAAGAATTCATCTCTTTATCTAAGATTATGGCAGGATTCATACTAAAAATGCAACCATTGAGTCTCGTTGCTTCGTTTTGATTGATTATGGCCACATTTCTGTGTGTTCACTCTCAGCATTTATCGAGCGTGCAGTTAAAAGTTAAAATGTCTATATTTCTGGTAATTCATCGCATGTATGTAATATAACTAAATAAATTTGTACTGAACATAGAAAAGTTAATGGAACTAAAATATTCACTGAAATAAAAAAATAAATAAATAAAATTATCTATATATATAGGAACAAATCAAGACTCACTCACTTATCATGATGTCTCTAGAACTATGAACAGACTTCAAACGCAGTAAGCATGTTTGTTTTGTTGAGTAGAGATCAGTTAAGTACGGATTTTAAAGTAAGCAATTCTCGTGGACGTGGACATCTTTGTAGATAAAATATCCATTTTTAAACTTCTAGACCTAGAAACTTGAAATTTGTTAAGCATTTCTTTTATTGAGTACGAATCAGCTAAAAAAGGTTTCATGGAGATCCACTTCCAAATCGGATTGCTGGGCTTATGTTGTATATAGAGAAAAAAAGATTTAAAACGTGCTTCTGCATTCAGAACTGCAACGAGGATTCACCCGCAAATCCAAAAATATATATTTAGATTCCAGGTCAGGTATCGTCCTCATCACTTGTCCATAGCTCAAAATTACTAGGTCCGTCACCAAAAGTCCTCGTTAACATTCACTCACTCACTGGCTTAATCAATATGTCATTTTTTTGGTAATTATTTAAATTTATGACCGTTCTTTTTAAATTTCATTTCTATATTGAAGTTTAAAATTACATTTTTTAATTTTAATAAGAGTTTTAAAAATAAATAAGACCCGAAATTCTCTCAAATCTTCAAAAACTGCTGTTTTAACAAGAGCTCGTAGCTCGTATTAATAGTGAAATTAATTAATTACTTATACGCATGTGTTGTGAAATAGAAATTAGAACTATTCATCAATTTATTCTGAATTCCATTAACATGTACAATTTAGAATTATCTGTCGAAATTCTGATTTAATTTCCTTGATCATATTAAAAAGATTGATGTCGGCCAAAGTAGTGGAGTGGTCAAGGGCATGACCACAGTGACCGTTGTTTTCGAGTCAAGGTTTCGAAACTTAGTGCTACTGAAGACTTGCCGTGTACAGGAGTTGAAGCGCGTTATATCTGTCGATGCTAAAAGTCATCCCATGGGCGTGGGGTGGAAGTTCTGAGAGAGGGATACCAGCTGTGGTCTTGACGATTGTTCGAAAATATGAAGTCTGTTGCCAATACCCCTCGTGTTGCTTCACAGTGCACCATACATCAAACCAAATAAAAGGAAGTTGGCAACATATATACATCAGTACCATTCAATTTTTCGTTCTTTGTTGCCTATAAACTAATGAAGCAACAACGATAAAAGAATCCTCATCTTTTTCAACTCCCTTTGGACTTAGTTAATTATTTATATTTTCCTTCAGAACTTTTTTCTTTTATTTTTTATCCAATGCTTTACTTTGAGTGCTAACGATTCAACATGCCAACAGTTTAAAACTTTATTCGAAAGAAGAAAAATACTTTTTCTTTTTTAATTGTTTTCCTCAAACTTTTTCAACTGCAGTTTCAACACAGGGATTTTTTTTTTAGCGCTTTATACTTTTTTCATTTACTTTACTTTACACTCTTTCAAAGCGAATTAAGAATTAATTCATTTTATTCTATTTCTTTGAATTCCAAAGAAATTTCTCAAAAGCACATTGTTATTGTATAAACTTAAAAAAAAAATAATACCAGTTTATCAACAATAACTTAATATCAAAACTAGCAATGCATTTAGGATTCATGCTTTCGTGTTCTACCACTACAGTCTGCTCTATGATATAACAACACGAAATTCATTGAACTTCATAACATTTTCTAATTTCTAATACTTTTATGCCTGAACGTGAATCATTGAGCTGAAATGTTTCATTTAATTTGTGGCAAACAACAATGGTGATTGAAGTTTGCTTCAGCTTTCATAGCCTATTCAATATACAAAATAACGTGTGACATGGCTTTTATCGCGATTTCTTTTTACGGTCCTCTTGGGTTTCTATGGGGTCGAAATGGCAATTATTTCCAACCAACTCGAGAAGAAGAACGTGTGTATTAAAATTAGGAATCTTATAAATAGTAGAAGTTTAGCGTTCGCGGTGTGGCTATTGGAAGCGAGTATAAGAGATCTATGTTTACGAGTGTTTGAACTAAATAGAGAGGAAATCCCGCATTCAAGATTTAATTTATCTGTGTCAGTGCGTTCAAGTTAATGTTGGATACCATTCTAAAAGGATAACCGCCAAGTCAGTTAGGATTCAAACAAATTGCTGCTTACCCAAGATAGAGCGGTAAGACCATTTAATTAAACTACTAGGAACTGTGTATTTATTGAGATTAGGATTAGTCGGTAAAGTTATACATAGTGGTCAGTTACGTGATTATTTGGTAATACGTATTGTGTGTCTTCTCACGCCAGATTCACTTGGTTTGAATATTAAATAGCATTATTGTATATTGTTTACTTTAAGATCCTAATAAAGAGATATTAAGATTATGGCAACGTCTGGTTCTTCATTCACTCCCACATCTCTAGGTCGTGAGGATAATGTAGAATTAGGGCAACCCCCGTAAGCTCTTGCCTTACAAACGAACAATACAATCATAAATACATCAAAATGGTGCTTGGTTAAGATTTGAAGTAATTTGATGCACTGTTACCATGCTGTTATATTTCACAATTTGGGAGATTCTTCATTTAGTCTGATCGTTCTGTCCTTGGACATGTCCAAAATTTACCCCACCCCAGATCCAATCCATTAAGCAGATGTTCTAGTCCTGGGATGGCGAACCAGTGGCACGCGTGCCATCAATGGTACGCGACACAATATTTTGGGCACTCCAAGGATCAAAATTTCTTTTATTTTATTTCAAAAGAACAAAGTTCACTGTGGAGTATTACAAACAAGCGCGAGTGATTGGTCGCAGAACGGCTGGCACACTCGTTTGTTATTGTTTTGCATTAGCTACGTCGTGGACTACAGTTGCTTATGATACAAACTTTGTCTACGCATAGCCTAGTGAATTTCGTTTACACAACTGTATTTTAAAGTTTATTTGCGTTATATTTGCGATTTTTAACTGCTATTTAACATGGCTCATTCAGAAAAAGAACAAAACTTTCAAGATGTGACGGGCTCATCGCGTTTTCTACTAAAAACTCCTCTTGGGTTCTTTGGGGCCGAAAAGGGCTAATTCTTTCCAACCAAATCCAGAAGCGAATCATGAGTATGCAAATTAGAAACCTTTTAAATAGCAGAAGTTTAACTGAAGCGGATGACCTATTGGAAAGTGATTATGCTAGTCTGAGTTTAAGCGCGTGAACTGAAGGAAGAGAAGGAAGCTGTCATTTGTGAGTGTGAAACTATCCATGACAGAGAGATCATGTCAAGGTGGATACTATTCAACGCGAGATAAACAAAACATATTTAGGATCCAAGAGGCTTGTGGCTAAACAATAGAGTAAGGTAGGATAATTCTAGTATCTATTAGGAACTGTGAGATTAAGATTAGGAATAGGTGGGAAAGTTAAATATAGTGATTAAGATCGCACTTATTTGGTATTACCTATTGTGTGTTTTCTCACCTCAGATCCGCTAAGTTAAAATATAAATATTATCATTGTTAGTGTTTAAGTTAAAATCTTAACAAAGACATTTTAAGATCATGGCAACGACTGGTTCTTTTTGCCCTCCCACACCCCTAGCTCACAAAGATAACTTAGAAGTAAGGCATCACCCACGGGCGAATACCTTATAAAGATAGTAAGTGTAACCGAGAGTTTAAAAATTGGTGAATCTAGAAATATGGCATTATTAGTAAAGACGACAAAGCGGTGAGGGATTTTTTTAAAAAAATTATTGGTTGAATACTCCACAATAAACTAACAATAAAAACAAGCTCAATAATGAACTGAAACTCATCGCTAAACAAGCACTATGACTTTCTAATCTGCTGGCAACCATGATGATTGTGCATGGTACAACTACAGATAGAAATTTGTCAATATTGGGATTTTAAAAAAAATAGGCCACATATACAATAAATGGACGTAACTACAGCAAAAAGTCTTCTTAGTAATTTATTATTCTACACTACAGGTACCCATTTACATAAAATTAGGTCATTAGTGTAAAATTATATTATTATTAATAGTTCAAAGTGAGGAAGGTGACAAAAAACACAAATTTTGTGTGTCGCCTGAGAAATAAGTTACATAACAATTTTAAATATTTTTAAGGTACTAGTTGCATGGAAAACAAATAATATGTATAAAAAAATAAAGTTAATTCCTACTTTGCTAGAACGGCCTGCTGGGGCCATCTGCTGCAGATAAATCTAAATTCATCAGAAATAATGCAGAATAAATTTAAAATTAAAAAGTAAAATTTAATTAATGAATTAATATTTGAAAAAAACTGTATTAACATCAAGTGGGATCCAACACAAGTTTTAAAAAATGTATTTAATCTTCAGTGGATGTATAAAAAGTATTTTCCTAACGATTGAAATTTTGAACAAGATATATTTGAGTGATTTTGAGATTTAATGGCGCAAGGGCCAATTTTGGCCAAACTGCGCCGAACAAGATATATACATATATGTAAATAAGTATAAATATATATAGAGAGAATTAATAGCAGGAATTGGAAAAGAGTTCTAAGATCAAATTTGGCCTTAATTGACTGCGAAATACTTCTTATTCTTCAGATAAAGGAAATAGAATGCAAACTTCAAGATATATAATCAAAAAACGTCATTCATGATTCTTCATTTTTTTTCTTCTAAAAACTACTTAACTTATCCAATAAATTTTCATTTAAAACGAAATTGTGTATTTGCGCTCGACATTTTCTATTTTATGGTGTACAAAATATTGAATTTAAATTTAAATCTTGTGAACAGATGATTCGTGTTTGTGAAATAAATATCAAATTGAATCTGTGTTTATGTTATGTCTTCTAGAAGCTAATGTTTTTGGTGTTACTAAAAATTTCAATTTATTTGATTATTTATCTTTTCAACTTAGCTTAGGTTTTAAGATACAGTTCCTTATTTCTTGCGCTCTGTTCACGTACAGATTTATTTCCCTTACATTCTTTCAAGTCCATTCACCTTTCTCTACAAATAAAAATTGATTCAAGATTCAGATTTTTCATTGAAATATGCTTCGGTCAATATTAAAATGTGAATAAGTATATTATAAAAGTACAATATTGCTTTCAGTCTATGTTAAGATATAAATAAAACATTTTGAATTTAATGTTAGAGAATTTGGATTTAATACGTTCGATGAAATTTAATTTCACAATCTTATTTTGTCAGATTTATTTGCTCACATTTCAAATTCTTTTTTTCTGTGTACGTTGCATCTTTGTTACATTTTAGTTCACAGTTTATGAAAAATACATTTTTCTTTTCCATACGTAATCTTTTACATTCTGAGTTTTTAAAATTTTTGATGCTTTCTGCTTAACGTAAGCGATTGGTATCTAATTTTCTTAAAGGTTTTTTTTCCTTTTTTTTTTACTGTTTTATTCTAATAAAAAGTGATAAATTGAAATTTAAACATAGTTTTTTCAAGAAGGTTTGCTGCTTTTATAAATATTCAAAATTTAAATAATTTTTGTTACTATTAGTGAGATATACCATTACTACATATGAAGAGATGATTCCCCGCCTGTCGGGGCTCCAATGTATTCTTTTACAACCTGTTATCATTAAATTGAATTTCAAATATTTAATCTCCTACTCACAGTGCTTTTGTACACACACACACACACAGCAAATGTCAAGAAAATATATTAGTTTTCTTAGCACACTTTTAAATGGTGTTTAAAGCTACAATTTTATGTATTTTGATCATAGAAATTTATTTACTTAGTGACGCATCTAATACCAATGTAATTCATTTAATATAATTTAACGCGCCATTGAAGAAAAGCAATAATAAATTCAAAATCATATAAATTTAATATCCTTTGAGATAAATTACACAATAAATATTAAATTAACTGAACATCATCCAGTATAATTAAGATGATGTGCAATTTCTCAAACTAGTAAGGTTCATTAAAAGTTTCGTGTGCTTGAGTGAGTAAGGTTTTGATTGAAATTAAACATGTTTCTAAGACTTATTTATTTGTAAGCAGTCGTTGAACGGAATAGGAAACATTTTTTTTATTTTATGGGGACACAGTACGATTCAATTGACGAAAATCGGTCAAAAAATCAAATCTAATTTTCTTAGCCTAAATTATTTTTTATATACTTTTCTATAACCTCACAAAATGTGAAGGTTCTAGACTTAAAAAAAGCAGAGCTATGATAGCTTTTACATTCGTTTTTATTCACATCCCTATGGCAAATCAAAACTTTAAACTTGCTTATCTCAGAATGATAAAATAACTAGTTTGTCTTCATTTAAAATGCTAAAGGTTTTTTTCTATTGTACCTAATGCTTTGAATTTTTTTTTACCTATTATTAATAATACATTAAAAAAAAGTTGGTATGCATTTTTGAATCAAAGCAATACTTATTTTTTTTAAAATAATTGAACTCAGAATCTATACATTTTTTCAGTAATTTTCAAGAAGCATTCATAAAAAGAAGTATTGTACGAATACCAATCGTGTTATTGCAAAACCCATACCAGCTTTTGTTATACATAGTTTCATGTAATCGTACATCAAATTTCATACGTGTACGTGAATTTTTGTAGGATGAGTAGCATTTTAAAATCGCTTCAAACATTTTTCCATAAAAAATTAAATGGCTAGCTTTTTATGAACTTTTAAGCATAAAATTTGTTTTACATAGTATACACACATAGGAAACAACCAAAAAATTTTGGAAATCCTTAAACTAAAAATTTTTGTGTAAATCGTACCATGTCCCCTTAATTGTATATTTTATTGATTTTAGCACATAAAGCAACATAGAGAATTGCAGTAAATACACACATAAACGTAGACAACACAAAAGAGTTATCTGCTTTTAATTTACATGTGACAACTAAGATTCCTATCTGGAAAGTAATATAATGTACCTGCTGTTGTTGTTGTGACTAATGCCACCTGCCTGACGAAATAATGTACCTTGCAAGAGAAAGCAGAAATGTTGCGTTTCTCTCAATCAGAAGCTTTTCATTTGAGCAGTGGACAAGAGAAAGAAAGTTGCGAAGACTGGAGGATTGCAGCATTGGAATGGAGAACAGAGTTTTAGGTTCATGAGAGCAAGCTTTCTCATTGGTTGTTAAAGCAGAGGGATTCGACTCTTGATTGGCTGTCCGAAAGTGGGGAATTTTTTCTACATTACAGAGATCTCAGCTGCTATATCTTTTCCAACGAGAAGTTATGATAATCGTATGATTTTCATTAGTGAAAATACAGTGATTGGCTAGGATTGGTGGATGGCGGAACATTGCATCATCTTTTTTCAAAGTGTGCTGATGTTGCAGTTTTTAAGGAGATAAAATTATGGTCAAAAGAATACTTCCCTTTAGGCGTGTAAGCTAAAGAATCTAAAACTAAGGAACACATACGCATAAAAATACACCTATATATATTTACAAAGAGACACAGATTGAACTAATTACTATACTATCCTTAATATAATTAAATGTTGTATTTTTCTTTACCTTAAGGGAATATAATAGACGCTTATCGTTAATCAATAATGACTCAAATGTTGCTTGCAGAACCGTATATTCATTCTTTACCAAACTATTTTCACGAGAAAAGTTTTCTAATTATGAAAGCTTCACACGTGACTAAAATTGTTTAAATATCACAGGAATTTTACTTCGGAAGGAATACGAATTGATAGGAAAGACAACTTTGGAAGCATTTTCCATTGAAGTATCTACGGAATTTCAGTTTTGCCTTCAAAGTAAATCATTAGTATGTAGAATGCTCATTATTCGTTGGGGATCATTATTTTCAAAACTTAAGAAATCATTATTTAAGTTATTCTCTGAGAAAGCTTATATATATACATAAAATTACTGATTTCGTGAAATTTAATTATGGAGCACAAGCATCTCCCAATGAAGTTATAGCCCATACATTTATTTAATGAGATTATAATACGATATTCGATTATATTTATTTTATTTTAATCACACAATGATGTAATCATACTTTTCAGTTAGAAATATTTTACAACTTGTTAAAAGATTACAGAAATTTATCAAGCTAAAATTCAGTTTTAAATTAATTTTATTCAGAAATATTTTAGTCTTCAGTATTTTTAATTGGTTAAATAAGCTATATAAATTTATTATTAATCTCATGTTTGCTATTTTAGTATGGTATATTCATTGTAACATAATATTAATAATTGACCGTTATTCCTTTTGAATATGAAGTATTAATTATTCTTCTTTTATGACATAATAACTGATTATATTTTTATTTACCGTAAAATCCGGCGTGTAACGCGCACTTTTAACACAAAAACAAGATCGAACTTTACGGTTGCGCGTTATACGCCAG
The DNA here is from genome assembly GCA_019973955.1 of Trichonephila inaurata madagascariensis. Taxonomy (NCBI): domain Eukaryota; kingdom Metazoa; phylum Arthropoda; class Arachnida; order Araneae; family Nephilidae; genus Trichonephila; species Trichonephila inaurata. Next base: position 83,017 of record BMAV01006411.1, read on the forward strand.
GTATATAAAAATAAAAGCTTTACGAATCAAAAAAAAAAGAAAAAAGGATGGGCATAAAAAAAAGAGTTAATACTTCTACGAGTACATATATCGAAATACTGTTTATCCAAAAGAAATGACATTTCTTGTGGACTTGAAGGATTGTACTTATATAAGTATACTAATTTTTTTCTAAAACTAGGAATAATACTTCGAATAAATGACTTCAAAACATAAGAACACAGCGCACGTACATTACCGGTTCCTTCGTAGAAAAGGGGGGGAGGAGGTGCGTGCGCATTATACGGTGAATATACCTAAATATTAAAAATTGCAGCTTGAAAGTATAGGTGTGCGTTATACGCCAGATTTTACGGTAACTATTTGTATTCGCCATAGTAATTTTTTTAAATATAATTTAAAATTAATAATCTTCATTATTTGTTTTCATGTTACATTTTTCGATACTAACGTATTATAACATAGAACAATTCAGCAAAATCAAAATACGTCATCATTAAAAAAAAAGAAAAATCGCCAAAGCTGTAATCGTTATTAATATTCAGATTAAAACTGCACAGTAATGATTTCCACTGTTAGCTCAGTATCGTGGCATTTGGCGACATCTTTTGATAGGACGAACTTTAATTGCCAGTATAATACATAAATATCCTCTTTTGTTATAAGCTACTCACAATGCACTACAAAAAATATATTGAAAACGAACACTGTTTTTCAACCCATTTTGTGGCTTTCCGAATAAAATAGAAAAGAAATTACCAGAATGTTTTTAAAATTTTATTAATTACATGTTAGGTAAACGCTTAGTTAACAATACAAGAAAGTATGGATATGAAGCTTACATAAAATAAATAAATAAATAAAACTGGTATTTATATATAGATACCATGGAAAGTTATTTTGATCTAAACGTAAAAATATTTCCAGAGTGATTTAAAAATTTGATTTCGTTTTATTCAATAATTTAACATTTTTTTTTTTTAATTTCTAATGGGCCGTGGATTGGTGTTTTACCATTGCAGATCTAGTAAATTCCCGAAAGCTGGTGTCTCTTTTTAGTGAGGCATGACATAGGCGGATACCTTCGACACAGGTAATTGATACCCAGTTTCCTTCCTGAAGGGACACACCTGAGCTCTGTCGATACGAACCTGTACTAGGATTTAATTTTGCCGACATCACCCAAGATAGTTTAACATTAGTTAAGTTGTTCAGAGAAAAATTAGGGAAGCACATGGATTTAACGAAATTAAATAAATATTTCACCTTATTACTAACGTAAAACAAAACATCCATAGTGTAAAGTGTAGGAGAAGAAAACTTGTTATGCAAATCAACGTTCATGATGTCAAAACCAGAAAAAAGGTACAAGTGTAGAAATCGTGATTTCGTAGAAGCTATTGTTTTTCGTTGTCTCAGTGGTGAAGTTCATTTTTTTCTGCTGAACGAAAAGTTGACTGGAAAATGTTGGAACATCGTGATTTAAAAGAATCCATGGCTTAGCGTATAATCCGAAGACTGGGATTCGGGAAAGTAGCGGATAATGTTGGAGTGGCAAGAAATGTCATTTCAATACTGTGTAAGCAGTTCCAAGAGAAACAGTGCATGTTCAATATCAAGACAAGATCATCCACGTGCTACCACATCAAATAATGACCGATATATACCGTTAACAGGTCCGGTTAATAGCGACGCTGATTCAAAGACAGTTTTTTTCCAGCAAGACGACAAAGGTTTCAAGCCAAACAATACGAAATAGGCTTCATACGGGTGGTCTGTATGCATGTAGGCCAGTAGTGTGTATTCCATTCACAAGACACCGTGCTGCCTGAAGAAAGTGGTCTGCTGAACATCGAGATTGGAAGCACGGTGATTGACGTGAAGTACAGTTGATGAGCGAGTCCCGATTCAGTTTAGAGCAGCGATACTCAACCTGCGGCCTACTGGGCATTTTTAAGTGGCCTGGTCATGGCCCATTGCTCTGAGAAATTCATTTATTTATGAAAATTTGGTGGGAAATTATTTGTTAATAAATCTAATACATATCAATTTTGCTTTTTGCTGACGATGTCGTATTGGTGCGAATAGGTATTTATTTCTGATTAGGATAATAGACAACAGTGGAGTAGCGTCCATTTTATGAGTGGAACTAATTTTTAACTTTCTTTCATACCTTGTAAGCAAAAAATATTCGAAAATAGATTGTTTCAAGACGATTGGTAAGTTAGCTATTTTGAAGGGGAAAAAGCATGGTTCAGAAATTGTTTGATTTGTCATGAAAGTGTTGTATTTAAAAAAAATACCAATAAACAGGAATCATTCAATGACACTTTTCGTCGAAGATCTCTTTCAAGGAATGATAAATAGGCTTTCTTGAATAATATTTACAACAGCAACAAAGTGTTTTGTCAGTGGTACATGATTGGTAATCATATGAAACAGTTTACTGGGATGAAGAAACTGTGAAAGAGTTATTCGTAAAGGGTTCCAATTTAGAAAAATTTAGTGGCAAAAATAAAAAAATATATGAAAAAAATAATAATTAAAAAAGCAAAATAGGATTTTTAATATTTTGACACTTGAAATAACCTTATATTCGTTCAGGAAAAAAATCCCATTAAATACGAGGAGAGATTCCACCTACGGAATCAACATAAATGGACGTATTGACTTTTATATTATTCGGAAAGGCAATTGAAGGTCTCAAAGATGTACAGGCGAGAATCTAAGACCGCATGCCATACCTTACTCTGAAGCCATTGAAGATTCATTTCTTTTAAACAGGATAATACCAGATATCATACAGTTGGCCTTTTTTATTTCATGCAATAAATTTCATATAATTTATTTCATATCATGATCTGAGTTATATATTTATTTCGACTGTACATACTTTCCAAAGAATAAGTTCTGAGTTTCTACTTTAAGAAGTTAAAATCTGAAAAATGAAGAGGGGTCCAGGACATTGCTATTCCACCTTATTTTCGACTATTTGAATAATTATATGCAGGGTATATAAAGTAAAAAGGAGCTTAAGAAAATATTTCTAATATATTCATAATGCCATTTATACTTAATCTCATACTCAAAATCCCATATACATAATCACATATATACCAGCAATGTTATAAACCTGAGTAATATCTAACAATTAGTTAAAAATTGTACAATTTAAATTTTTTAAAGGGGAAGGGTATTCAAAAAGAAAACACGATAGCACGGCATAATTTTATGCAACTGTTTGATATGTTAATTTCTTCAATAGAGTTTTCTTTTATTTGAATGACACTTCAAATTTGTAGAAATATTTTCATAAAATTCTCACTAAATTTAAGTTATCCACTATTGTCTTAATAAATAAGCTTAATCTCAAATATTTTTATAAATAAATGTAATTAACTCGCTTCATTTTTATACTATAAACATATAAGTTGTGCGACTATTACTAAACATAATGTTTGCAGTGCTTAAGTGAATTGATAGCAACGAAATACTAATAATATATATAAGTCAGTTTATTTATGATAAAAACATTTAGTTATAAAAAATGTTGTTAGAATAATAAATTTAACCTTATTTATCACTAATTTATAAATTGTTATGATCATAAGTACAAAATATACTTAAACGCATTGACGTATTACTAAAATTGGAGAACATAGTAAGAGTTTTTTTAATACTTGTAAAGCATAACCTAAATAATTAGAATTAACACAAAAAATTAATACAATTAATATCCGGCTTACAAAATATGTGAAAAATACAATTATTTAAAAATAGTATTTAAGTTTTTCTTAAGTAATATAGTTTCGTATTTGAACAGAAGTAAAGGTTAAAAATTCGTAGGAATGCTTAATTCAATTTCCATCAAAAGTATCAAATTGATGGATATGATTTATTAAAAAAAATTATTTATTCGAAAGAAAGAATTTTAATTACAAAGAGGAATTTATTTTTTCGTCTAAAAAGAAATTAAACCTCAAATAGAAAATAATTCTAAATGACATTTAAGATAAAATATCTGTGGAGCAGCCAAAAAATATTTTTGATTGAAAAAAAGGAATTAAGTTATTTAATTAATGTATTTATGTTAATTTTCCTGCAGTTCTTTTGATCATATTACAGATTTAAATCCATTTTCTAAGAAATTCAACTTATATCAAAAGGAAAAAAAATATATTTTCGCAAGAAATTAGATCTTAAAAAGAAATTTTGAGAGATACCACAAACAAATCTCTTTAATCTGCGGCATGTATCTTCTGAAAACATTTTTCCGAAACCGCATCTAGGGAAAAAAGAAATAATTTTCTTTAATTTGTTTATTCTCGAAACAAATGCAAATGAGATTTGGAGTTTAAACATACAATTCGGTATACGAGAATTCAAAGTTAGTCACGGATTTGTTTTCAAATAAAATAATGCCACTGTTTTTTTAATAGACTTGGCGCACAAAAAAAAGTTTTAAACATAATCTCATGAGATTTCAACCTTTACGAAAACATTACTGTGAAAACTTTTATAATTTAGTTCAAAAAAAAATATTCCAGTTGTTACAAGCAAGGATGCGAAAAGAACGCACTGATTATAATTTCTGATATGAATGAGAAATTACACTCAAAATATGTAAATTTATTTAAAATATATTTATGTTTTGAAAATGGATAGTAAATTCACATATTTTCATCTTAACCCTTAACTTCGCACTGTTGCATTTCTGCAACATATGATTTATTTCAATTTAACAGACTCGATATTTTTTTAATTGCCTACAAATCACTTATCTGAGAAAAAAAAGATTACTGCAACGAAATACATGCTTTGTCACTAGATGGAAGTACATTTTTTCCAGAAATCACAATAATTATAAAAATCTCTGATGCCTCAAGAAAACTGTGTTTTTGATATAAAAAGAATCCATTATATTTTATGCTTCCTCTTGTTTATTGACGAAATAAATTACCAGGTAAGACATTTAAACATTTTATATGAATAATAAAATCCTCGTATAAAAAAAAGTTTTGTAATTTACGGCACTGCGCAATGTTGCACTTCTGTAACAAACAAACAAAATGACTGAAATTCAATTTAAAACTGCTTGATTTTTTTTCATATTTTTCCCTTTTATTATTACTTGAGAGCTAGCTGATATAACTTTTTCACTGAAATTTAAAAAATTGCGAAGTTAAGGGTTAAACCAGTGCTCTTCAACCTTCTTATCGCTGCGGACCGGTCAACATTTGATAATTTTACCGGGGCCCGCTGTGGGTGGGACACATTGATTGCTTATATTTTAGATTGTTTTGATTTAACAATTTTATAGTTACATTTAAATATGCCTTCAGAATAAAATATAGTTACACCAAAAATGAAGAAAAGTGATTTAACGTGGAAAATAAAAAGATTTCCGTGGAAAGTTGCACAAATCCGAGAGAAAAGCACCACTTTAAATAAAATAGCAATAGTTTAATGTTCTTTAGGCGGCCTGGCACCATTTGATCCGCGGACGGGGGGTTGAGGATCACTGTCTTAAACAACACAGGTGAAAATTTATAAAATGAATTGTTTGATAATTTTGTTGATAACTTGTTACAAATGCACGTTATATCTGTCGAGGCTAAAACATTTTTTTTTGGTGTGTTATGAAAGAGAGTGTCAGCTCAAGTGTCATCCTCGTCACTTGACCGTGGTTCAAAATTACGAAATTCATTCGCGAAAAACTCTTGAGTCGTTGAATAGTGTGACTTTAGTATTCACTCACTCATTAATTCTGTAAAAAAATGACACATAAATCCATTAAAGTCAGTGAAGCTGATATTTCTCAAACTTTGTGTTAATTCACATGGATGTTTAATTGCATTTGCTCATCACGCTGCGAGTTTACCACCAGGGCAAGAAAGAGGCCATCAACATTTATTGTATAAAAATTTCTTTTCTTGCTCATTTTCCAAACAAAAAATTACAGTTTAAAAAAACTAAAAAGCATAACAACTAAAAACCAAACCTAGAAATGGTATCTGGAATTAGTCGCCAGATGCGGGATGGGATTCGAAAATGGGGAATCGTTAGTTCTGATGGAACAAAATTATTAAATTAATATATTGTCATCGGTTCTGGACAAGTGAACAGAATTTCGAATTAATCTGATCTTTTAACCCTTTATCTACAGAAGGTACTTAGAAGAAACACTCACAATAAAATTACATAGAATAATCATTTTTACGAATACTCTGACAATACTTAGCGGGAATATTCTTTGAAATCCACTCTTCCAAGATATTTGGCATCATGGGTTCTATGATGAGTATTTTAGCGGGGAAGGCGAATTGTATTATAGCAAAAATTGCATTTTCAGTGGACTGCGAAGATTTTCATCTTTGTCGAGAAAAAACAGTTAATGTCAAAATTTAAGTGTATATATATTTTTTTTTGTATGTTATTGAAGACCTTAGAAAACGATTTGACTGTTTATTTTCAGTGAACAGTGCATACAAGTAATTTTACAGTTGAATAGCTTTAATGAATTAATTAGCTATAGTGGATTAAATTTCCCAAAGTTGTGTATTTTGTTTATGTATATCCCTTAATTTTCAATGCAGTGATCCAAAAAATAATATTGCATGAAAAAATCTGCAGTAAATCATAATGCGGTAGATATATGGTTAAAGTGGATAAAAATTGAGTTCAAAGATTCCGTTACATACAAGTGAAACTTATAAAAGGGTGTTAAAAAGATATAACGCAGGAAATATAAACTAATAAGACTATAACAGATAGTGTGCAAAAAGGGTGTCAAACTCAAAGGCTAACTTCGGCCAAACAAATAAGGTTTAACTTTAGGTGGGACGCAAAAAGTAATTAATATTCGTATAAACTTAAGTTTATTTAAAATAATACATTATAATGAACTGAGTAAAAAAACAAGAAAATTTAACGTTTACATCCTCGCACTTGTCATAAATTCTCTGCTATCATGTATGCTTCCTATTTCGAGAAAAATGTTCATAGTTTATTACATATTATTGTGTCCCGGTACATACTGGCAGGGCTGCAAATATGTTCATTGTGGGCCCCATTTTGGGGCTAGTTTGAAACCCCTGGTGTACAAGACGACAAATGAATGGAAACATATATTCTCGCTACACGAACGATTATCATAAATAAAGCTTTCATGATTGTCGTCTCTGTACAGTAGTTTTACTAGAAAATATCTAAACTTGTGATATTCCTCTACCCGGGGTATCATCTCTTCTTCCACGCGACCTAGATTTGTAGGGATAAAATATGACCACTCGAACCTTCCATATAATAAATCTGGTTTATTTTATCTCGATATTATTAAGAAATGCAACAAAAGTCTTACTTAGAGGAAAACTATCAGGTGTGATATACGTAATTAACAATTCTTAGCAAATAGCACATTAAATCCTACTCACTATCTTTATGATAAATTAAGGTATACGACTAAGTTCGAAACCATGATTTTAAAAAAGCGCATAAATGTATAATTTCCATGATATTTAGTGTAACTTAGATAACAATACATGTATAAAATTGTTTTAAAGACATTATGGAAATATATATATATATATATATATATATATATATATATATATATATATATATTTAAATACAATATTTTGGCAAAAAATTAACTTAGAATAACCTTATTTCCAAATGTTCTCCTTTTGTACAAAATGCTTCTATTGTATTAATATTTTGCCTGTATATAGCTCAGACATCTGTACAGAGGATTAACTATGATTTTTGAAAAATTTACATTAATTTCAGAGTTACAACCATTTGAAATAATTATCGGCGTATTTTCTTAAAATTTCTCCCTTCTGTTTTCTTAAAACATGGATAAACCGTCTTCGAAGTTATACATTTCAAAAATTTTAGTTGAGCCTCTGTACAGAAGTCTGAGCTGAATACAGGCAAAATAATAATGCAATAGAAGTATTTTTTACAAAAGAAGAACATTTGGAAAAAAGGTTATTCTAAGTTAATTTTTTGCCAAAATATTGTATTTAAATATTTTTTTTGTCATAATGTCCTTAAAACAATTTTATACATGTATTCTAATCTAAGTGACACTAAATATCATAAATATTATCCATTTACACGCTTTTGCAAAATCACGGTTCCGAACGTAGTCGGATACCTTAACCTCCGAATCTGTATCTATAGCCGATTCCTTAATTAGCTAGAGTCCGCTCTATAATTAAAATTTAATAATCTATCGCTTACCGATATCACATGGCAATCAGCCGCCAAGTTTTATATCTTCTATATGTTATTATTATCCAACTTGATCTAGCTTCTTTTCACCGTCTGGCTTCTAACCGACTTCTATATGGCTTCTATAATATTCTCCAGCCTCCGGCTGACTTCCCCGAGAATATACAAGCTCCAATATATACAATGATTCCTTAATCTGCAAATCGCGTTTTCTTCTTGAGAAGGTTGGAATGAAATGCCATTCTGGCCCCAAAGATTCCCCTAGAGGATTAATAGAAGGCGCGATACAGCCCCTTCACAAACTGTTTTACCCTCTTGGAAATTTTTTTGAATATTACGGGGGGTTTTTTCTTCCTTTTTTTGACTTGTATATAGGTTCTTAATTTCATGTAAATGGTTGAACAAAAGCGCACTCTCGGTTAATACGTGTATCGGTTTATATTCGTAAATATACAGTATATGTTCAATATAGCATTATTTAAATGTTAAAACATAAAGGACAGTTATCTCAACTTCTGACATTTTAAACTATCTAAATATATACTTTTTTGTTCTTAAAAAAATGTTTCATATTCTTTTGTCTTTCTTTTTATTCTAAAGTATTGAAATTATTCATATCATTTGAATTATCTCGCTTTTTTACATCATCAAAAATCATGCATGTTAAATGCAAAACACAAAGAAAACAGCTTCCGTGATATATGTATTCAGAAAACACTTGTAACATTTTATCCATTATGATTTAAAAAAAAAAACAGCAATAGAAAATATATGTCGTGGGTAGGATTTCTATCACTACAAAAATATTTCAAATATTTCTACGGCAGCTCTATTTTATATCCCTAAACTTTGTATGTTACTCAAAAAAATACTTCTTTTAAAAGAAAATCCAAAATTTCTGTCGAAGAATGCAACATTGCCACAACGTTTTATAAAACTATTATTTAACTTTTAGTTGCGAATCACAAAAGAGTTCATGCATATCTTTTTTCCACTTAAGTCGTATTAACACAAACATTTGCGTCTACTGCAAAACTAAAATCGCAAAAATATCTTTCAAATATCAGCTCTTGTCCTTGTGAGCTGAATTTAAAAACAGAACTTGCAAGTTGTTTATCGAAAGGTCATGTTTTTCATAAAAGCTTCTCCATCGCCGAAAGTCAGTTGTAAAGTACATTAGTATTTTCTTTTACCCTTAAAAGCATTGCATTTCTCCCCCACTGGTACATGAATATCAACCATTTATTACAAGCTAAACTGAATGCACTTAGCAACCAAGAGTATCACCCTTTGTTATGGTTTTGGTAGACGGTATTTAAGTTTGTTATTTTTCACAGGGATTTTTATTCACACTGATCCTTAGAGATTCGTGAAAGATGGTTAAATTTCTCACAATTCATGTCTGCTAATCTTGTCCATTACGTTAAGTAATAAAGGTTAAAGTATTTTAAAGTGACAATATATTTAAAAAAAGAAATAAAGGAAAGTCATTGTTTGTAGAGTTTATAATTTTTGATCACCATTGCCTTATATATTTAATGCATTATAATAGACCAAAAGATATGAAATTTTTTTAATGCATGTTAGGTAACGTACAATAAGTAAAGGAAATTATCGAAACTGTGCATTTACAATTAGAAGAAGTTTTGGCTTATTTGGAAAATAGTGTTAGGTAAGAAAAAAATATCATTAAGTTAAAAATTTGGAGGATTTTTTTTTCCCTTTTTGTAGAAATATTTCTGGAAGTCTATAAATATTTGGATATAAACAATTCTTTAAATCAGGATATATTCAAATGCGATATTTACTTGAATAGAACATTTTTAAAGTGTTACTATACAGTTGTGTGTTCTTAAACACGTCTGTGGATAAAAACAATAACATGAAAAATTTGGTTTAATGATATCACAATTTATATAGTTTAGATTTAGTAAAAATAATTTCCACTGTTAAATTGTCGTTAAATGTTTAAATAATTAAACAGTTTTTAGTCTAATTTTTAGTTACACCTTAACTTACTTAAATGTATTCAAATATTTTTTTACAACAAGGCTGTGATGAGGTATTTACCATTGAAAACTTAATACATTTCACGGGAATTAGTATTACATTTGTGTGAGGCACCATGCAGGTGAAAAACCAATTGCCGCAAATGTAATTTTGGCGCCCAGTTTTTTTCATGTATTTTAACACATCAGATATAATCGAAAATTAACGAGTATCAACTCAAATCATATTAAAGTGATGAAACGAAATATTGATTACGTTTTAGTTGAATGTTCTAAAAATGTCTTCATTGCAGACTAATTGTACTGTCAACAACACTTCAGTGGTTATTTTCGTTTATAAATAAACTCACATTCGTTTCATATAAATATATCTAATTAAACATATTTATTCTTGCCCAGCATCCCTGTTACAAAAAAATCGACATTTATTGTAGTTTATGTCAACTTGATATATGTTTGTCTTGATTTCTTAATTGGTAGTTTTACTGGAAAGGTACACAATAAATGCTATTTCTCAATAATAAATTAAATTGACTTTTTAATGTCACTATAATTAAAAGTTATCGAAAAAAATTTTATATTATAATGTGCATTAATAATAAAATACTTAATATTACTATAATTAAGTTATTTAAAAATTATCTTTCAAAATTTACTTTTTTTGAACTTCTATTAGAAAATTAAATATTTGAACATCAAAAAGTTTCAAGAAATTCGTCTAGTGACATTTATTTTTTGGAAGTAAAATTTGATTTGAAAGAAACTGTTAATTCATTTTTGTGACAATGGACTGCTAAAACAATGAATTCATGCATATTTTTCTACTATCAGTAATTATCCGTGCCATCTAGTTAGTTTTTTTCAATGATGTAATTCGCTTACAATTTTGATCAATCTAAAACTTATGAATGCATGGTATACATACATGAAAACTAATTATCGAGAAATAATATAACTTTCTTTTTATTTTCAGATTACTTAGTATTTATTTTTTTCTGTATAAAATATTTTGGATAAATGTCGACGTTTCAGGAATTAGTATTATCTCGATCTTGCTGTAATTAGATATTTAATTCTGTAGCTGCTCTATAGACATGAAATATTAAATTAAAAAAAAACTAATCCACTAATTAAACTAGATGAAATTTGAATAAAATAATTAAAATCCTTTAATATAATGAATTTTTCTGATTTTCTAACCCATTTCTAGCAATTACTTTTTCATGAAGATTTAATTAAAACATTTTAAACTCTCAGAATAAAAATTAAAACTATTCATTAATTTTTTTTACCCGCTTATTTAAAGTAATACGATATTAATAATGTCATTTTTGTGTTTTTCTTAACTCTAACATCAAAGGGATAAGAAACTTTAAGTAATATAAGTATGTTTATTCCAAAAAGAAATCACATAAAGCAATCCCTAAGAATAGGATTAATCACACAGTTCAGTATTATCCTAAAACTACTCAAAAGATAATTATTTCTGTTAACAATTTTGTTTTGAATAAAAGCCCATTCAATAAATACAAAGTAATTATTTTTAAAAGAAAGTGATGTAGCTGAAAATGAAAATTTTAATTTTATTTAAAGTTTTCTCTGTGTGACGAATAGTGGAAGAAGTAATTGAATCAATAAAATGATACAAGCATGTTCTATGCATTTTGCTTTCTATAAATAAAAATTACATTATGAATAAAGAAAAATTTGTCAATAATTAAACGAAAGTTATTCTTAACATTACACTTCTAAAACAGTCTTATGAACTATATTATTTTCATTGTGAGAATATAAATGGTATCTTATATTAAACAAATATTTTAACGAAGTAATACATATATTACTCCGTTAATATATATATATATATATATAATGTAGGTTATTAGAATTGGAACACAATGAACAACGAACGATACGATGATCATATTTGCATAAAAGGAAAAAGATGTTGGGCTATACAAATGATTGATGCTTAAGAGGTATCGAACGAAACATGGGGTAGAAATTGCATTTCAAACCTTGTTTAACAGGGAAGGTATCCTTCCGACTTTGGATTTGAATATTGATTATATGTGAGAACATCTCGTATTATATCTCTCGTATAAGAAAAAATGGCTGCCAGCACATGCCGGAATTCAAAAACGGCAGGATCGTGGCCTATTAAAAGTCGGTTTATTATCTCCTAATATTGCAATTTGCATTGGTCGGAACTCGACAACTATCATGGGATTATTGAACTGAGTTTAGTAGGGTCATATTGAATATCATTTAAGAAACTTATACCTCTTGCTTAAAAAAGTGTAATCTAAAACTGGCCTGCATTAACGTTCGATAGAAGAGATATACGCTCAAGTAGTCCCTGCATGATCGTAAAGACAAATTATTAAATCAGGATGGGAGATTGCTTACAGGACGCCAAAAATTCGCACGGACAATTCAACGATACCTATAGCAGCACCGTCTGTCTACATGACGATCAGTTTTGCGCGGCTTCCTTTGACACTGCACCACAGATATACTGCGTGGCAACTGTGATGTGCTAAACGACCAAATTGGTTGCAGGAGTAGCACGACATCGCCTTTACAGACGAATCGTGGTTTTACATCTATTTGTTATTTACTATCTATTTGTTACATCTATTGAATTAGTCCATTTCTTCTCTTATAAAATAATTTTAATTTTCAAGTGAGTGAGTAAATATTAACGACGCACTGTTCAGCTACACGAGGGCTTTTGGCGACGGACCACGTAATTTTGAACCATGGTCAAGTGACGTGGATGACACTTAAGCTGGCATCCCCCTCTCCTAACTACCACATCACACCAACGGGAGGACATTTGAGCTCTCGATAGATTTAACGTGCATCGCCCCCTACACGGCGGGGTTTAGTGGTACTGGGCACGAGCTCGTGACAAGGCCAGCCACGATCTGATACCTTGACCACTCGGATACCGTGGCCACATGTCACAGCACAAGGCACGCTATGAAATTTGTTACATAATTGGTAATCGTATGAAACCGTTCACTGATGCAGAAATAGTGAAAGGGTAATTCCTAAATGCCTCCAATTTCGAAAAAAATTGTGACAAAAATAAAATAAAAAAATTATAAAAAATAATAATTAAAAAAAGCAAAATAGGAGCTCTAATATTTTGATCAATTTCCAAATTTTAAATGTTCTACGTTATCTTGGTCTTAAAGCATTTCTCCCTCTCCCCCGCCAGTAATTCTCATGTTGCGGCCCGCGTGCAATAGCTATCCTATGTATGCGGCCCGGCAAAAAAAAAATGTTGAATACTCCTGTTCTAGTACGTTTCTCCTCAATAATTTCTTTGTTTTAGTATTTTTTTTGTTAATTTAAGGTTTAAACATATTTTAATTTTCTATAATTATGTGTTTAAATTCTGCTCCCACGTAAAATACATTAAAAGTCGTACTACTTTCTGTGCCAATGAATACATACTTATTCAACAATAAATGTCATTTATTCATTATTTTATCCTTCCTAATCTCTGTTGAAAAGTTTGGAACATTATCTTAACGTTCTAAATAATTTAAAAATATTTTTAAACAAATTATACATACCTTAATTAGTTAAATCACTTAGAAAATCATACCAATAGTTTTTTAGTATATTCACTGAATTACTTTTCTCAGAAACCCTCGAACTAACATTATATTCAAAAATTGAAACACTGTTAGTTTTAAATTAGTGGATGAAATTTTAATCTAGATTAATTTAATGATCTTAATGATTAAAATTCCAAAATACAGTAATTATTATCTTCCAGCTTTTTGAATATTTCTTTCAACCTTTTCTAGAGTGTGGAAGACATTTTGACCTTTAGAAGCAAATTTTAAAAACAGCTTTTCTATTTGACATCTTATTGGAAATTAATATTTACCGAGGAGTAAAAAAAAAGAAAGTTAAAACGTTTCGCGAAAATTAAGATGAAAGTTGCCTAAAGAAGTAAATAATAAAAAATAAAACTGTTTCTTTTTTTAGTTCTTAAGAGTTTTAAATGGAAGAAATAATTATCTGAAAGATGAACGTTAATAACGATTTTTTGCAATGTTTTATTCAGTTAAAAATATAATTATTTTTCCAATCAATGACATGAATTTAGACGAATTACTCACTTTGAAAATTGTGACTTTAAGGCACATGTGTTTCATTTTTTATCAAAACAAATATGACTGTTATCTTTTTAATATATATCCTACGTTTAATAAAAATAAAATTTAATTAACAATAAGTGCTAAACACTACCCATTATAAAGTATGAGTAAATTTTGTTTTTATAATGAACGTTAAACTTGAATTAGTACGGATTGAAGAACATCTTATTTCTTTACTATTTTATGTATAATTTACAACCTTCAAAAACCAATAATGAACATTTTTTTAACAGAACTATTGGTAACGCCCTCCTCCCCCCTCCGCAACTTGTTTAACATGTATTTAATTTTCAGTCTCTTGTGCAATTGGGAACTTAAAGCTTAAATGTTCTGTTTTTAATGCCAACTGATTGACGGGGTCGGAACGCAGCCCACAAAATTCATCATGGCGAAGGGATAGAGATTTACGCCTGTCATTAGCTGTAGATTTGGACAAATTACAGGTCACAGTACAATTTGGCTCGGCTTCACCCCAATTCTGGGAGAGAACACTCTGGGGGTGGTCAGGGTCCCCACCTCTATTCCTCTTCCCGCAACCTCGTAAAAGGACTTGCGGGCCGACGGCTATCTACAGTACTCCAATTCCACAAAGGCTCTACAGTGGACTCTCGACAATTCGAAGTTGAAGGGAACTTCGAATTATATCAAAAAGGGGAGGAAAAAACTCCCAAAATACACGAACACATCCAAATTTGAAACTATGTAATAAAACAACAATTGTACATACATATATATAATTATTTTAAAGCATTTTTAAAAAAGTACACATTATACAGTATAAATATTAAACAAAAGTTAAAATCCTCTGTATTAAAGCAATACATTTATATATTAAAAACAACTATGAAAAGAATCAATACAACACAAAACAGGTGAGCTCCAATCTGTTTGCTACAGGACTCTGCACGATAGTGAGAGTTTGAATAGTCGAGAATTTTATTATATGACTTCGAACTATTGCGTGTTGTATTCTGACCGGTCACAGATTTTACTTCAAAATAATGAGTGTATCACAACATATCGTTCTAGTTCGAAATATCGAGTTTTTCTAGGGGCTGAGCATATACTTTGAATAAGCGAGAGATTCGTATTGTCGAAGATTTGAATTAGCGAGTTTCGACTGCATTCATTTACAAACAACCATGGCTTCTCCGGGATAAAAACCCAGGCCCATCGGCACAGCAGTCAGCGCACTAATAACTATATTGGATTGGCAATAGTAAAATAATACTAAATGCTCACATGGTCATGAAAATTCAATCATTAGAGAGTTATATATATATATACAAGATTATCCTCAATCAACCCACCGAGTTTCGTAGCGCTATAATAATAATAATAATAATAAAAGAACATTTGAAAGAATAAATAAACATTTCAAGTTATATTTAATTACTTTACAGACTTATGAGTGAATCCTTGGTTACACCCCCCCCCGCCACATATGTCAATACAATGTAGTCAAGTTCCTGTCACACTCTTTTTAACATGATACTATCAACGTTACTGCCAGCACGTGTTATCCTTACATGCAGTTCTGATACACCACACTGCAAAAGGGTTCCAAATTTGGCCATTTATGAAAAACAAGTTTTTGGATAACGCGGAAATGATAACAAGTGCTATCAATAAAGTTGAAAATACCACGTTGTGTAGATTATCGCAAGAACTGAAATGTCGCATTGATGTATACCGTGCAATCTAGTTTGACGAATATAACACCTATAAAATAAGTACTCAACTTGTAAATAAAACTTGAAATATTTATCTATTCTTACAAATGTTCATTTTTGCTGTATTCGTCTTGGTGTTTTACTACGGCGCTTCGAAACCCGAGAGGGAACTTTGAATGACCCTTATATATATACAAGCAAAAAGGGATAAATTTAAGAGATATTTTTAAGCATTTTAAAGTTCAAAGATATTTACTGCATACAACATTAACAAGTAAGAGGTAATGTTTTATTTCTTTTAAAATTGTTTTAACAATTTTATACTCCGAAAATGGTCGAGTGTTTGTATATTTTTAATTGATTAACTATTTGTAAGTAATTTGATTTCTTTACATAACTAGTACAGTTTTTTAGCAAATAACAAAAATAATCTAAGTAAATCATATTGCTATTTATACAAATGGAAAAGAAAATTAAAAATTGGAGATAAAAATCTCTTTTAGGGAAACACAACGAAGAAAACATACAACAGTTCATCACTTAATTGAAAATATCACCTGAATAAAATTTTTACATTTAAAATAAATAAATAAATAAGCACTTATCATTTTCTGAACAATTAGTCAACGTTAAAATGATATTGAAGTAGCTTGACTTATTTTGGAAAGACCATTAATATTTTTTAAAAAAAACTGTGCGTAACGAATGATTTTTTAGAATTAAAAAATATTCAGAAATCCTTATATTTAATTTTAAAAAAAGGTTTTGAGGTTATAATTAAATTAAGAAGGAAAAAAGTTATTTTCCTGTTTTGAGAAATTTAAAAACGTAATTAACTTTCAACTTGTTTTTGTTATAAATCTGTTACCCAACTTGAAAAAAGGAAATGAAAAAAAATGGGATTTATTTAATATTGAAGGATTTATTATTAGTATAATAAATAACAATTAAAAAAATTATTTATAACTGTCAATTGACTGATTATAAGGAAAAAATTCAAACATAGATAAAAAAAAGACTTCTTAGAAAAAAAATACTTTAAACGAACTCAATTACAGTATTTAATCAATCATAATTTTTTATATAATAATTTCTAAAAAACTTTTTGAACAATCCAGTTCCTGGCGAAATATGTGTGCTTTAATTTACCCAAATAACATCTTTTATGAATTTTGGTTTCTGAAATATGTCAAAGTTAGTGATTATGTGATATTCTTTTTAAAAACCATATTATAGATTTTTTTTTCTTAAGTTTTTTCTCTCTCTCTCTCTCTTTCTTCGGCCGTTACTTTTTATCAAGTGTGATTTAGTGCTAGTAACTTTTTTTTTTGGAAATAAATTTACTAACTCCTTTTTGTTAAATAAAAAAATGAACTTTAAAAAATATTTAAAAAAATGTTTAAAAAGACTGAATAAAATTTTAATTTGGCTTTTACTAGTGAAACAAAGATTAAAATATACATTTGAAAATAAAAAAATTAAGCGATTATATAAAGTTAGTTTTTATTTTTTTAATCTTCAAAACATAAAATATTCATTTATTGGAAAATGTACGTTGAGACAACGTTTTTTCTTCAAGAATACTCAGAAATGAAAACACTTGTCAAATATGATTAAAAATACTGGAAAGTAAATTAACAAGCTTCATTTTTATTTGCATCCATTAAATTGAGCAACCATTAACACACATTTGAACACAGAACAGTGCTATAAAATGGATTATTGTCAAAGTACAACTTTTTATAAAGCTTAGAAGAATATAAAGTTTAAATTGTAAGAGATGTGAATTCTGTACGGGCTCTTATTGTCATAGTGTGGAAATTTAGAGAGTGGGTTATTAAAGCTTTCGTCCTCGTCTCTCGACTGTGTCTCAGAATTTCTAGGTCCGTTGTTATTAGTTTCAAAATAGCTGTAAAATTTGGCATTGATAACAAGCTAATCAGTAGATGCAAGAAATAAACTCCAAAATTAGATGTATTGTTCCATAAACAATGGAAAGTAATTATAAATGTAAAAACAACAACAAATAAATAATTTCCAAATTTTATTCAATATTTCTTTCCTATTACTGCCTCCATAGCTTGTATCCATCGCATCATTTTGGAATTGAATTTATTTTTTCTCTTAAGAATGCCAAAGTTTCAGCCAAGATACTGTTGTGTAAATCAACAAAATAAAATATTTTTTGAAAAATTATACAGTGTATATATATATATATATATATATATATATCAGGTTTGAAAAGTTTAGCTTCAAAATTAAGTAAGTAATAAATGAAAATAGAGCGAACTCTTTACCATCGCGTAAGAATTTGTGGGTAAATAAGCCTATTTAAAGGTGGAGCGAGCGCTGACGAAGAAGCGAAAGGACGCTACTTCCCCAGGCACCATTAATTGTTAAGATATGGGTTGGAGGCTCGCTTCGCGAGCCATGTACCCGTGAAACCCCGCGCGTTGACGAAGAAACGAAGAGGAAAAAAGCAAAATTCGGTGGCTTTTTTTTCCAAGAAATCAGCCCGACCGATCGCCCCAACCCAAAATAATCCAATCGTAACTACAATTCATTTGATAATTTGACAAGACGCCGAAATCACTCAAGCAAAATCCCCGAAATTCCTGTTCCCAAACCCCCGACTCCCGTCTTTTTTAAAAATTAAAAAAAATTTAAAAGGGCAAAAAAATAAAAAAATTAAAAAATTCCCGATATTAAATCTAAATCTTCAGGAAATTCATTAAATAAAACTTAGAAAACCAGAACAATACTGAAATTATAATTTTTTTGGACGAGGACCGCGATATAGAAATTTTTTGTCATTAAACCAAAAGTAAAAAAACCCATTAAAGTAGTAGTCAAAGGTTTACCAGGCTGCACTAAAACAGATGAAATAGTTTCCGACTTAGAAGATCTCGGCTACTCTGTAACCAGTGTTAGTCAATTAATATCCAAAAAAACAAAACTTTCACTCCCCTTTTTTACTTAATAACGATGCCTAGAAATAAATTTAATTTAACCGTTTCTGACCTTTCCACTTGGGATATATGCAAATTAAGATCAAAGGGGGTACTCCATTCGGGGGTCCCTGAAAATGTTCAACTGTAATAACTTTCACCATACGCCGCTAACTGCCATATGATCCCTAGATGTCTAAGTGTGGAAAGGATCACCCTTTCCAAAATTGCGAGATAAAAGAAAGACAGGAGAATCCTTACTGCATTAACTGTCACGTGTACGGGCACACCGCCTGTTACAGAAATGCTAGTTTCCTAAACCCAAAAAAGGTGCCCCCCTATTAAATCGCAATAGGAAAACTTTCCAGTAATAATGTTGTCGAAGGTTTTTTTCGCCAACATTGTTTCTGGTATTTCTAATAATAACAATGACCCCCAACCCTCTACTGACAATGTAAAACTCGGAAAAAACAAAAATCCTCCTCAAGCTACCCCTGCCACGGTAATTGATAATAATAATAGTTCCTCTGATGTTCAAGATATTTTAGCCCTCTTTAAAATCATATCTAACATATTTAAGCAATACCCTAAGTTAAAACAAATTTTACCTACTCTAAAGAAAACCAAAGACGTTAAAGAACAAGCTTTAATGCTCATGGAAGCATTACTTGATTAAGATTTCTAATTTTAAATTTAAACTTAAATATAATGACAATAGCTTTATTTTTCTTCCTTTAACGATCAGGCAATTTCATCTTAAAGTCCAATAGCTCACTAGCCAATAGAAATCACCATAGCTCTAACCGCCGAGACCTGCTCACTCGCCATTCGCTCTCTGCTCTAGTGGCCACACCTGCTCAACCCCCCAAACCATGAACGCAACACAAGGCCCATTCAGTTCCCGATATGGGACGGAGGAATCTGACTAGATTCCAGCTCCCAGTCAAATGTCAAATATGTCAAATATGACGAAGAAGCGCGCATACTCGAAAAGGCTTAGCTAGTGACTCCTCGCCGAATCGGTTGTCTATTGTTCTACTCGGTTGCGCGCCAAAGGGCCGCCATGTAGGATTTTATGTGATTGAAGCAAAATAAAGAAGTTATTATAGAGATGATGCCCTCCTCATTTAACCAGCAGGCCTGGGACCTGACATATATATATATATATATACTGTTGAAATTCTCTACTAAAGAGAGATGAATAATCAATAATCTTTAAAACTGAAAAAAAGAAAAAGAAAATTCGAAATTGCAAGATAAACCAGACATAAGATTTTAAAAAGGGCATATGAGCAATTAAAAACAATAGAATTCAAAATATAAAAATATCGGTGCTACAATATTATAAACATTGCTGATTTTGGACAGCTGTTATATATAAGATAACTTATATAAAAGTGAGGTTGAACACGTTTTTTGGCCAGCCAATCTTTCCCCTTTCTGTTAATAATACTGAGCAAAAACCTATTGAACATAATGGATAGAATATCTAAATCCATTTAAAAAAAAGGTAACTTACTTAAAAATTGCATTCAAAAATGCAGAGCCCACACTAAATATCTGAGTACAATATACGCGAGTTTCTTCCAGATTCTGAACTCAAATGCATATTCAAAGCATGGGAATGACTGAAAAGTAGCAATTAGCAAAAGGGCGAAAAGAACAGAAATAAATTAAATCGTGTGTGTGTGCTTGCTGCCATTACTTTAGGAATACTAAGATTGTAAATGTATTTAAATATTTTTTAAAAATTACTATGGTGAAAATAAAACTAAGAGAATAAGTAATTTTATCTCATATTAGAATATGAAGATAGCTATATCTTATCTAAGGAAAATGGTAAATTTATAATAATAATTAGTAGTATTCTAAGGAATTTTAATCCTAACTATTTAGAATTTCTTTATTCAAATTATTAATAAAATATATTGTGGGTATCTTTGAATGAGCATTATTTATTAAAATGTTTATAGTTTTTATTTTTTCTGATTTTTTTGAAACACGAAATTTATTGCGTTGTATATAATTAATAATATTTCTGAATATAGAAATATGAACATTAGTCTCCCAATGAGGTACTTTTATAATATTGAATCTAAATTCTTATCTTTTGTCATAATATTAGTAACTATAACATTATCTTTTTAATATAATATATATATATATATATATATATATATATATATATATATATATATATATATATATATATATATATATATATATATATATATATATATATATATATATATATACATATATGGTATATATATATATGTACATATATATATATATATATATATATATATATATATATATATATATATATATACATATATATAAGTATATATATAATTAACTTATATCTAAAAATCAAAAATATTATATATTTACACTGCATATTTATTTACCATAACATGTTCGAGTCTTATTAAATAGTTAATTATTTATCAGAACAGATGTTCCAAACATAACAATTACAATCCTAGCTCGTTAATTTTAGTATTCTTCGAATATACACTCTCATGCTTTATTCTCCAATCGAAAACATAAGCTAAAAATGATTATTTAGCAGTTCTGATTCGATGCTCACATGTGTGTGTGTGTTTGTGTGTCTGTGTAATTTTTGTTTTTCCATTTTCCTTCTTATAAACAACGGTTAATTTTTATTTTATTTTTTTAATATAATAAGAGAAAAAAATTATTTCTTTACATTTAAGATTGGAATAATTTAACTGTATTAATGCCTGCACTATTTACAAAGGTATACAACGATAAATGTCAAAATACTTTTGAAAGTTTGTTGGAAACTGTTTTGATAAAAATTATAAAGTAAGAATAATAAATTAAATGTTACTTATATTTCTAGAACTATACACAAAACTTCTAATGCTACATAAAGTAATTTGTTACTTTTCTCTTGAAAGAAAGAAATTCTTTTCTAAAAAGTGATAGAATGTTATATACACTAGTTAAAAAGTCTGCGTGTTCAATTGTATAACAAACTCATAGAGCAAAGGTAAAATTTAATAGAAATATAATATTTTTCTACCGTGCCTTCTGAATTTGTTTACTATTTAAAATGTTGAGAACGCAAGAATTAATCTGTTTTGAATGAAAACTACGTAAGATAGCAAGCGGGTTTTGTAGTAAACAACAAATAGTAGTAAGGCAGAAAAGTCTGGAGTTCACCATTTGAATATTCATGATTCCGGAATTTTATCACCAAGCTGCTATAGGTTAACACAGAGTTTTTGCATTCAGTTATCAAGCAAAATAGCTTGTTGTTACGCACAACTTTATATTTTTGTGAGGTACGAAGTAATACCATGAAAATAAAAGGAAGAAATAAGTATCAGTGGAATGGCAAATCATTATGAAAATGTGGAAAGATGGAAAAAGTCGTCGGATATAGCCATATCCGTTGGATGGCAGTATTCATTTATCTAACGTAATTAATAACTTTAAAATTGCAGGAATTTTCACATCGAAACCGTTCAGGTCGTCCATCTAAACTCACAATCAGAGAAAACGAAGTGCTATGCGTGGTGAAAAATCCGCGTTTGATTGGAACTAGAATAGCAACAGACACATTCGTGAGAAGTTTATCAAAAACATTTGTGTGGATACTGCAAGAAAAGTCTTGAAAAAGGCCGATACTGTAGTCGAGTTCGTAGAAAGCCTTTATATTTCAAAGACCAACGAATATCCTTGCAAAAAGCATATATGCTTTCGAGTTTTGGAGGACTGTGATATTCTCCAATGAAGCGAATTTTACATCTTATAAAAGATCATAAATTGTATGCAGATAACCTTGTACAGCTCTTCAAAAGAAGAAGTACCAACGGTGAAGCATACGGCGGAGAGGTGGAGTTATGGTGTGGGAGCGTATGAGCAATGGTGTTGGCAAGTTGGAATATATCGAATCAAATGATCAAATATGATTACCTTGATGTCCTG
>BMAV01006413.1:0-69090 GCA_019973955.1 Trichonephila inaurata madagascariensis
CTTCTTTGGACAAAATTTTTGGTCTTTTTAATTCCATTATCAAACCCTCACACTATAAAATAAGAGTTGAAGGTAAATATATACGCCCGTTTACGTACCTTCTTATGGATTTCCCGATTATTTTATATATTTTTTTTTTTAATTCGAAGCTTTATATTATTAATTTAGTATTAAAAAAATATTTTTCATTTTTTTGATTTAAAATTACAGGATTTGGATTTTGAAAACCATAAAAATGTTTTACACTTTTGGGGTATCTCTAAAACACATATTTGAATTACTACTAACAAAAGAACCCCATTCCCCAAATTTCATACCCGTCATATTTGAAGAATGGGATATTTTCTTAATCCCCCATAATTCCCGCACGTTTTTTTTTATAGGGAATCTCTACTGAAAAAAAACAAACATGCTTGCCAAATTCAAGTCTGTAACTTTAATAGTTTCGAAATATTGCTAAGTGAGTGTAGTGTGTGTGTTGTTCTTTTGTCATATATATTATATTTAAAAATTTTTAGAAGGGCATACTACGTCGTGGCGACTGGTTGATTTTAAATGGGCAACCAAAGGTAGGGCGTGGCCAGTGGGGGGAATGATAATGTTTATCAAAAAAAACAGGAATTGAAAGGATTAACCCCAATTTTGCAGAAACTATATCCCCTCAAAAATTAAATTTTTGGCTCAAAACCGACAAAAAACAACACAAACGCGGCAGGGGGGGAAACATAGCGGAGGCGAGAGCGGGAAAAGGGCGGGGTTTCCGATCTGGGTTTTATGGCGCGAGCTAGTGATTTGGGAGGGTGGGGGGAGGGTTTAAAAAATTGGGCGGGAAAACCGTTAAAATAATTAGGGTTTTCCTGAAGGACGGGACTTTAAATTGCAAAGCTATTCAATTAAATTTATGTGGGATTAAAACACAAACATATAAAATATAAAATTTAATATAAAAAAATATATATATATATATATAGAAAGAAGAGAAGAGAGAGAGAAGGAAGTTTCAGGAATATATTTTTTCTTAAATCATTCTTTTGAAAAATTGTGTTTGTCTATTAATGAAAGTATCGATCGGAAAAATTCTTTACAAAAAGGGAATCGTTGCGTTTTTTTCTACCCCTTTTTTATTAAATTTGGGCAAAAAGATTTTGGTTGGGAAAAAAATGTGTACTGAATAATACAATTATTTTTTTCCCCCATTGCTTGAAAGGCTTGGAGATATTCATAATTGTAGACATGAAAATTTTGAATCTGAAAAGATAATTATAAAACAAGGAATTATGAATAGGATAGAAGTGTGAACAGGATGACACACGGAAAGAAAAGTACATAACCAGAAAAAGATGCAGCTACATTTTGAAATTTATGATTCTTTTTAAAATTTTTACAAACATTATACGTTATTTCTTAACAATAATTTCAGTACGCAGTTTTCAAAATAAATTTCTAAAACATTATGAAAAAATTAAAAAAATATCAATTTGTATATTGTCTTTTAAAGTTTTTTTGAAATATTTTTAAAATTTCGTCGGTCTAATTATCAACTGGTAACCCCACCCAGTCTAATTTGATGGGGGGCGGCGCAAGTACTTGTAGTTTTTTTCGCCGAAGGCGATAATATCCCAATATGAATTAAAATTAAAAAAAAAAAAATTTTTTACATATCTGTGGCAAAAAAAAAAAAATTAAAAATTTAAAAAAAAAATTTTTTGGGTCGAGCCTAAAGCTGAAAAAAAGGATCTTTTTTTTTTTCCCCGTAAATCTCGTGGTTCTTTTTTAAAAACACCCCCAAACGGGTTTTAGAAAAAGTAACACATTCTAAAAATTCTTTTAATGAACGCTTAAAGAGTGTAAAAATTATATCTGGAAGTGTAATAAAAAAAATATTACTTTCTTTGTTTTTTTTTATTTAAAATCTTGCCACCATTTCCCCGAAATCTAGGGTTTTTTTAGAAAAAAAATAATAATGATTATACGCGGAAATTAAAAGGGAGCGCACACGAGGCAACTGGAAAAAAAAAGGGAATGGCACCGCGCCCGGCGCGTTAAAGGGAAACGCCCAAAAAGGGGGGTTGCCCCTATATCAAACAGTTGGGCCCGTGGAGTTCGCAGTCGGGTAAGGGGGGACGATATATTAAATTTATTTTACTTACCCAAATAATAAAAAAAAACACAATAAAAAAACCAGAAATAACGAAATATTTTCATTATTTCCAATAACCTTCAAGAACATATCAAATATAAAAACTAATTGCTTTTTATATGCTTATTTGATAGTTATATGTACATTAACGTGAAAACATCCATATCCATTTGATTTTTTTTATTAAGTAAGCAATTTGTCATAGAAAGTTAATTATAGTATTTGTTTTTCAGATGTAAATCGACAAATATTCTTCTCCATTGGTAGATAACATACTAATTATGCTAACACTAATAAAAAAATGCAAAAATTATCATTATCTGAAAACTAAGAGAGGAATATATGCTTATAATTAGAAAATCCTGTATTTTTAAAAAATTTTTAAAATTTTAAAAAAAAGAACTCACCCCAATCATTAACAAAGGCTTTTTTTTCCTAATTAAACCAAAGTAAATCTAGTGAGTGTTAATCACTTAAATGAAAGGAAAGAAGATTTTAGAAGATTCCAATTTCGTTTTTCTTCCTTTGAGCGAACCTTTAAATAATGTGTAGAAAATTGTGATAATGAAACATTTTCAACTCCGGAGTTTAAAAATTATAATGTAGGTAGTTATTTTATTGAATTTTAGTTATTTCGTTAGTTTTACTCGACATATGCTCTTTTTCTTTGTTTTTCATATGTAAGTTGTGTTTCCTTAAATTGATAATGATCCCGATTTATTTAATCAGTTAGATATTTATTTAATAAAACTTTACCAAGGGTTTTTTTTTTCGGGGAAACATTATTTGAAAAGAAATTGAAAAGTTCTTTCGTGAAAATTAATATTTAACATATTTTAAATTGGGGGATCGTCTTAAAATACAAAAATACTTTGTATAAGAAGCAATACTACCTAACACTTTTCAATGTTAGATGCACAATACACAAGAATAAAAATCATCCGGAAAATTTGTGAATATGATGTTTTTTAATCCAAAAAAGCTTTAAAAAATGACCAACCTATGTTTTTTTTTTAATTTAATTTTTATTCCTTTTTTCCTTCGTTGATATATTATTTTTTGCTAGTCAAAAAGTTATAAGTTGAATAAAACTTTATTTGAAAACAAATTAGATAATTCGGCCACACCCCCTTTTTAGAAAAAGAAGCTAAAAAAGGCGTTATGATAAAAAAAAAAATCTATTTTATAAAGAGAAATAATAACTATACAAAAAGAATGTGTAATATATAAAGCAGAATATTTCCGAGGCAATACAATAAGGTAATTTTTCTTCTTTGTGAAATGTATGCATGTAAAATTTTTGAATTAAGGAATTTTATACCAATAATTTAATATTTTCAGTTCTTTTTTATTCCTGATATGTTTTTCATACAAATATAATACTTCAGTACTCTGTAAAGAAAAAAACTTTTGTGACAAAAAAAAAAATTAACATTTTTCTTAAATTTTTCGGAAATTTATCTTTTTAAAAAATTGATTCTTTAAAAAAATGTATGGGTTGAAAAATACGAAAATGCAATTATTTTTAAAATATATATTTATATATATATAACTAATACCTTAAAGTGATATTTTAAATTTATTTAATTTATTATAATTTTTTTTTCAGAATTATAAAAAGTAAAAATGGTTTTTCTCAGCTTTGTTTTTTGAAACATTACTGCATTCCAAATGCTATTTCTTCCCCAATTATTTCCAATCACTTCCATTTTTTCCTGCTTTTTATATATAATGCATGTAATAAAATTAGGACCTTTTTTTAAAGTTTTTTAAAAAAAAAAAAATAAAAACATATTGGCTTTTTCGTTGTTTTTTAGATATTAAAATTTTTTTTCTCAACCACGAATTAAGTTATTGAAAAAATCAATCAAAAAATTGTTTTTTTCCCATAAGAATTTTAAAAAAGAAATTCAGGTCAAAAAATTAATGTTTAAAGAAGGGAATTTTAAAATTTTAAAATTTTTTCAAAAAATTTTAAAAATTAAAAATTGTAAAATTTCCCCTGTACTTTTTTGAATAGAAAAATTATATAAAAGTTAAAATAAAATTTTTAAAAACATAAAGAAAAAAGTATTTCAAAGGGTACTAAGTCCTCTTAAGTATAACATATATGTACGTATGTGTATTATATATGGAAAAAACTCAGAGGCGCAACAGCCTATGACAGTTTTTCCCAAACTTTCAATTTTTTGGACCCATTTTCAATCATAATTTTCATTGCCCCTCCTTCCACAATAAAATGTATTGAAGTAATAAAAAAATCCCTTTTATGTTAAACCTACAATACGATTTTAATCATAAATACAAATTATCAAGAAAAGTATTAAATTTTTTAAATAAAAGTCAAATGAATAACAAGTAATTATTAAACTGGTTCATCACTTAGAGTTTTGGGGAAAGATTAATTATCAAATACATTGTGTTGTACTGATTCATTTAAAGTATATTATACGTGTAAAAAAAATTTTTTTATTTTATTTATAAATTATATATTTTTTTTTTTTGTTTATTCAGTAAGTATGAAATTTTTTTAAACCTTTTTTTTTTCTTTCGAATTTCCCTTTCCCCTCGAGTGGTATACACCACCCTAGGGGGCGCCCCACGGAGGCGCTGGCCCATGAGGTCGGCCACCTACCCAACTCAGTTTTCGTGACCTTGAGTTCTGAGGTGTATGTGCAGATGTTTCGGTGAGGTGGTCAGTCTGAGGCGAAACTCCAGTTTTTAGTTCATAAGCAAGCTTGGTACACATTTATCGACCGACTGAAGGGAGGAGAAGCTGAGTCGACTTTGTCCAGCCTGGGATTTGAACCCCTGAAATTGTAGCGTGGAAGCGCAATACACTACCACTCAGCTACTGGGCTTCATATATGCATATATTACATGTTTACATATGATTTCAAACAGGAAAGAGCATGGTTCATTTGCCCCACATTATTCTGAATAACATTCTGAAATTTTATTTTTGAAAACTCTGATATTACACTTTCGGCCATTTGAAAATATGCAG
This sequence comes from Trichonephila inaurata madagascariensis, assembly GCA_019973955.1. NCBI lineage: Eukaryota > Metazoa > Arthropoda > Arachnida > Araneae > Nephilidae > Trichonephila > Trichonephila inaurata. Next base: position 5,148 of record BMAV01006413.1, read on the forward strand.
GGCCTATATTAGGTTTCAAATTCCGTTACTACATATAGCTCAAGATTTGTAGAAAAAGTTGAAAAGTTACTGCCAAACTGCTTTGGGATTGGAGAAAATAAATTTCTCTCAAACTAATTATTTTAATAAAACACTTGTTATTAATATCTGCATTCAAATTGAACGTACTTAACATAAATGCGTTCTATGGCTTGAAAATGTCCATCAGCTTATTGCATATGTTTATTTTAATTTTCTGTAAAAAATTGATAACGACTAATTACATGTCATATAATAGTCACTAACACAAGAGCTATTCTTAAAATTATCCTACATATTTTAAACATTGTATACATGTCTATGTACAAAAAGCCTGATAAATTACGCAAAATACATTCAGAAATAACACTTCCTACTGCAAGTATTATTTGCAAAGTGGAAGAAAATCCCTCTGTATAATCCGCGTGTTTCTCCATTAAATATGATTCAGTGATCCACTTTTAACATTATTCGCTTTCAATAGTTAAAATTATATACTTTGACTTGTTTCCATAAAAATCATTAATTACATATTTTTCATTTTATGGTGACATTGGTTTTCTCCATATATTTAATTTGATATATATATAAGAGACAGCTCTTTACTTTAAATTTTTAACTATGGGGTAAGGACTTTCATTTTCTTAACCTAGTAAAATATTATATACTCTTTATCTTGAGTTAAATATAATTTCTCCTATGAGGTCTAGATGTAAGAAATTTAAACCAATCCAACAATTTAAATATTATTTTGTGTCTAAAATGGTATTACATGTTAAATTTTTAACCATCTGTCGGTCGCACCTGTGTAAAAAATACACATCTGCAGTTTTTTTTTTAGTGCTTAGGCCACCAATCAGTCCAAATTTAGAAACAAGTGCTGTAGAGCTCCAATAAATTGTAATTTTGGAAATCATGTGTTTTGAATAATAGAGAGGAAAAAATCCCGTATGTTTTCAAAAAATATGTTTAGTGTCATAATCTAGATCAGGGGTGGTGAACCTTTATGGTTCAACCTGCCATTTTTTCCACATAAACGTTTAATGAGGTATAGACGTTCCGTCAAATAATTTTGACTTGTGATTATTGAGAAAATAATAAAACTAAATACTAACAAATCAATTATTTTTATTTCCAAAAAACACATTTTGTACTTTATAGTATTAAATGCTTATTTAAACGTGTAATTTATATTAAAGTAGCATTAGTGTGATTTCTGTTGTTGCAGATTAGATGAAAAATAACTAATATTTGGATTGTAAGATGTTACTTTTAGCAAAATGCAAGTTGAATTGTGTTGATCTACGAAAAGGTTTCCAAGCAAATCTTTAATGCTAATCTAAACAAACTATTTCAGGCGTAGGTAGACGAAAATATGATTAAAATAGCATGAGACCCATCTTCTTCAAACAGTTAAATGTATCTTGAATTTGATTCCATGTTTCCAAAATTTCATTATTAGCATTTTTACTTATATTGCTTGTTAATCTTTTTGTTTCAAACAATTTTAACTTTCTTCTTTTTTCAACAAATTTTTGAATCCATATTAAACTAGAATGGAAATCAATCAGTTGAATTTCAAAGTTTTCAATTTCCAACCAATAGAATTGGGAGAAGTTCCGCTTATTAAATGAAATTTCAGGGGGGACATAGGAAAATTGATTTCCGATAATTCTTTAATTTAGAAAATCTCGTGAAAAGTGTGACCGATCACTCGGTTTTTTTGTAAATTCATATTTAACTTTGTTTTTTGAAATTAAAATATTAACTGTTTTGATCGGTGGCCCGCCGAAAAAATTTTCCGCGTGCCATTGGTTCCCCTCCCCTCTAGATCCTAAAAAAGATAAGTATTAAGGAACGTCACCTAGATCAAAAAAGTATGGAAGATATGCCAATTTGAAATTGCATGCATTTTTCATACATTGAGACAGACCGAAGTCACAAAAAGTATGCGACCAACGATGGATTCACATTTATTTTATGGGGTGTTGGAAAGCTAAAATCTTATTTTTTTGACAATTTGAGATTTTTACATTTTCAAAATGTATAGATTTTAACCTTTCTAAAAATACCTTACTTCAACTTCTAGAGTAATTAGAAACCACTAAAGCTTATTTTTAAATAATAGATCAAACTGGGCCACTTCCATTTGAATGGCGCGAAAAATGTAAACAAAGTACTTCGTTTTTGATTAAAAGTTGAACATCTGATATAAACCAAAACATGTATTTTTTATTGTAAACTGAGCTTTTTATTTTTTTTATTTCCTAGCCGATTAGAAGCCCCTCTACTCCCCTTAATCGTAACTAATGTTATACTCAGTAATACACGCATGTACGCACGTCTTCCTTTCATTTACACAGAAAAAAAAATGAAGAATAAGCATTTCAAAAGCGAATGATGTAGAAAAATATTTATGATGTAAAAAAATTTATTCTTTTAATATGAAAAGGAAAAATAAACTATTTTCTCAATGTATCATAAAATAATTCATTTATAATTAAAAAAAAAAATAATAATTACATTTTTCATTTAAAATAATCAAAATATCTGAGTTATTGCTTTATGAGGCTGTGACGGCTCTATTCGCGTACCTTCTTATAATCCTCTTAGGATCAATTCGCGGTTATTCACCTTTTGAAGAAGAAACCGCGATATTCAAATTAAGTCTACTATATATTCAAGGTTTTCTAGCTAATTATGAGGAGAAGGAAGATTGTGATGAGGTAAAATAGATAGCCCAAAGATTTCCCAAGAGGATTAGAAGAAGGTACGTGAATGGATCCGTCACAAGGTTTTTCTTATTATCTGGATTATTACTTTATGAGTAATTCATTGACCGTAGTAATAGTAATATAAACCATCGTTATGTATAAGACGTAACATCATTAAATTCATCTCAAGCATAGAATTTCACCAAAATATTTATAGTCATATAAAAACAAGATCTGAAATTTTTCTGTATTTTGGAGAATTATTTTGATTCTATTTTTTAGTTTAAGAAACTACCTAGTCTTGAAAAGCCTACATTTCTCGAAATCTTATCTTACACATAATCACAAATCCCAGCAAAAAAAATCCCAAATGATTAGAAAAGAAGTACCATTCTCTAATCAATTTTTATGAAAGATTTTCTAAGCTGCATCGAAGCAAACATAAAAGAAGGTCTTCACTAATCAAAACCTATAGCTGGTTTCTACACAAACAATAGTTTATCCTTTCTTATGAGTCATATCTTTGTCCAATCTGTGAATGCCTGGAGAAATCGTGAGAGTATCCATATCTCAAAACGTCTTACCTTTCTTTCTTGTAAAGGATTTTTGTTCATTGTCAAGACTGATTTCAGGTGTTTTTTTTTGCTTTGAGATTTTGCAAATCATGATATTTAAGTCTTTAAAATTGAATATCTGACAGTAACTTGAAAAATGATATAATATTTTACTGCTCATAGTTTATCTTCACCTCAATATTTTTCAGATTGCAGAGCAAACATAGAGCTAACAAATCACCCATTCAATTGAATAATCTTATCTATTCTAGTAATTTTTAACACCTTTATCTACCGATTAAAAGTTACGTGATTCACTTTCCAGTGCCGCTGTTTTTCACATAGGTGAGACTTAGCGATGTATTGGGTGAAAATAAAAGGCACAAATAAGCAAATTCTTCTCTGAAATATGTCAATTCTTCGCAAACACTATTAAGGTCATATTTCTTACATTCCAAAGCCTTCGGAATTGATTTACTGATAGCAGCGCAAAGAAAGATCGTATTTCGGAAAGGCGTATATATACGTCCAAGTCATTTAGCTCACTGGCTGAGGGAGACGTATATATACGCCGGTGGCAGTTTATTCGTTAATAGTTAATATAAAAAAATAAAATTACTCATCAGTCCATTGTATTGTATGCTCTAAAGATTTACTCGAATCCCTAAAAAATACAAAACAATCGCTGTTTTGGGTCCAATCCTTATATTGGATTCTACAATATTAAAAACATACTTTGACCAGTGGCAGGCGTATCATTAAGAAAAAGTTGAATGATCTCTCTTCAAGAAGATACGCTGAAAGAAATTCCAATAAGATCTGCTGGAATAATCTCAAGGATCTTCCCATGTGGCCAAGACGTAAAGGAGTTGCTGAGTTTCGTCTGACCACGTGACACGACTGCCTCCAGAAACATCTACCTAGAATTCATTTTGCATGTATATATATGTTGTTGTATTGTTCCGTATTAAGGTGCATCTGGTTCAGGGAAACGCGGCGTAGTCAGGGCACTAACAATAATATTAACAGCGCTGCGCGGCTCATTGGGGGTTTGACGGAGCCAGATGCGGGATGGAAATGAAAGTTTATTGTAATTTAAAAATGACATATAATGCATAAAAATTGGGAAACTTACTGGTATTATGTAAATATAGATTTTTCAAAGTAACTTAAAGAGTTTTCATTTCAGGGTGACAGACCCTGAAAGTATTGTTCCATAGCTGATATGTAGCCTCAACTTGGAGCAGTGGAGCCGGTCTCCAAGCTCATAAATGAATATTTGTCCTGATGCAGAGTTTTGGGTATGCGTTCCCAGGAAGAAATGCGCATAAAATATTTAAGTGTATAAAACTTTTAAGTAACGTTAAATATATAGAGTTAAGTGCATGTGTAAAAGTGAGAATATACCATGATTAAAAAGTAAAATTGTTGATGTTGGCCTAGTTAATGGAGTAAAATTTATTGTGTGTCTGTCAAGAGTTTAAATTTAAGTGAAATATTAAATTTAATTCTAAGATGAATAATAAAAATTACAGTTAAGTTAAATATTGGAAATTATAGAAGTTAAAATGAGGATTCAAGGTTAAAATTTAAATAAAACTTAGAAAGTGAGGAGATTCATAAATAAAAATTTAGGCACGTAATTTCTTAAGGGTACTGAGGACCCTTGAATAAATCACGTTTTTCTTCTTGGAGGGATTGTGACATCTCTCGCGTTCTTCCTCTAACATAACCTCTATGTTCTTTGACGGCCACGATTAATGGCAAAACTTTTCCAACCCAAATCCAAGAAGTGAAACGAAGCATAGATGCAAATAAGATAACCTTTAAAAGGATAGAAATTTTAGTGAGCATAATGGCAATTTAGAGAAAGTTCAGTGTAGAGAAGATAGAAGTGTGGATCGACGGCTTACTTAGAATCAAGACTCCCCACGCCAATTCAACCAAGGTACATACCATTGTACTACCCTAGGAGAAATATTTGAAATAGCTTGGACGTTGAGTATTCAACCAAGGTAGGAAGATTATATTCTGAACGCTAGTATATTATTGAAAAAGAGATTAGGCGGATATAATATATTTATATTGATAAGTGATCTAATTGCGCAATCTGAGTTAGTTAAGACTACGTGTTTTGGTTTATTCTCACTTAATATAAGTTTGTTCGATATCTAAGTAATCTAAGTTAAATTCTTAATAAAAGTCATATTAAGAATTCTAAAATGTCTCATCATTCCGAGAATCCCACACCTCTAACTTACGCTGAAACCCCACGACATGGCTATCGAACGATGGCTATGTCGCAAGCGGAATAACTTATATCAAATATTGAATAATGCGCAATTCCCCGAGTAATTTGTTCCTTCTATTCAGAGACGCGTTATCAAGGCTAACCACTTTCAACCTAATTTTAAATTTACCTAGTTTCTTACTTGGCATGGAAACTTTAAAGCTTATTTGAAACGCTTCAATTTGTCGCCTACTGACCAGTGTGCTTGTTCCAATGTCACAGTCCAGGATGCTAAGCATCTGATACTTGTATGCACTGAATTCACTTCCCAAAGGCGTACACTCATGAATGTCTACAAAAAAACAATATAGCGTGGCCTCATTTCTTCTCTGCCTTTGTTCAGAGCAACTATTCTTTTACATCGCATTGTGCATACATTAATATCATTCCCCCCGTATTATTTAGATTATAAATTGTGTGTCTTTCATAACATTTACCGTATGTACGTGCATGTACAGTCAGACAGGCACTGTGTTATGCTTCGTTTACCAGGACCCATATTTACTGCTCGCTGTTTCAAGCGTATTCAATATTATTCATAGTATTGAATATACTACAGACAGCGAGTGTAATAAGTCTCAGGCTTGTTCTAATTTATTTAAAAGTTAACCGTCAGCCTCGTACATCACATGAAAGGGGAAAGAGGAATCAATGTTTATAGAAAAGCGTCGGAAAAATCCAGCCACGGCGCTGATTCGGTCTCCCCTCCCTTCTTGCGCCTAAGGGTTGTATAATTCTAGAAGTATACTATTTTTTCAAAAGAGAGTCTGGAATGATTCATCCAATAAATAATGACTTCAAAACATAAGAAAATTGCACACGTACATTTGAAATGTTTTCGTAAAAAAGGGGGTGCGCGTTATACGGCGAATGTACCTAAAAATTAAAAAATGCAGCTTGAAAGTATAGATGCACGTTATACGCCGGATTTTACGGTACTTTATTTTATAACCAGAACACGGGGATACCTCCGCTGAGAGTGAAAGGAGATATCGAAGATGTTTCTAGGGAACTGGAGAATGAGGGTTAAAGGCTGCACTTCTTGGATGAAACGTCCAAAACTATTGCTCTCGGCGAGTCAGGATCTAATAAAACGAGTTAAAGATATATGATCACCATAAAATATGTTGAAGAAAGAATAAACTGAAATGTTCAGAAATACTTTAAAAACAGGGAGAAAAAAAATTGAATCACAAAAGAAAAGTCCGTTATATAGAAAATGCACTTCGCTATAGGGAAGTTATTTTACGATGAAAATCGGTAAATATTCAAGGTTCCTGAAAAAAGTTCGCTATGTAGAAAAATTCGCAATATAGAGGATCGACTGTATATGTGTATATTTATTTGCATATGTGTATGTGTGTGCAAATGTGTGGTATTTGTATGCATATCTTTTTTTATCATGTTTCTAAATCATTCACATTCCATAGTTTTAATTTCTGAATGTCTTCGTTTACATGTGAGCAGTTTTGTGTATTGTTCTATATTTATTGTATTTGCATCCATTCATGTCCCCCCCTTTTGATTTAGTCATTTGTACGTGCTTCATTCTACTTGAAGCTTCCTACCACTATTGATTGAGTATTGACTTACGTTTGTTAGTCTTGTGTTATACTTTTGTCGGCACATAGAGAGTCTATACCAGGAATCTCAAAAAAAAAAAAATCCTGTCACACAGCGTAAAGTTTACAAAATATTTTCAATATAAAGCAACAAAATAAAATACCGTCTTCACTTCTTACGACTAGTAAGGTTTACTTAGAACTTGGGGCAGTACAGGAAAGTAAATAGGATACCTGTTGGCCCCTAGAATCAGATCAATCCATCACTGACGCACGTGGGTGGGTGAAAGGTTTTTGGAAGGAATGTTAACTGATCGAATATTGCGGTGGAAAAACAATATTTTCCAAACATATTTTTCCACTCACTTTTCAATAGTATTTTTCTAGAATTCAATAAGTAGAAAGCTGGAGTAGTGCGATGAAAAGGAAACTTCAATTGGAATAAATCGTTTACGAAAAAATTAAAGAATTCAAAATATTGTGTTAATACATTTGATCTTATATATGGATATCTATTTATTGAAAACTTGTTACAATTGGTTTTTAAGCATTTTCTACATTTTCCCCATCTCTATTCAGAGAAACTTTCTTATGAATTGTTATTTCCATTCAATATTATTCTCATTTAAAATGTAGCTATGGCAGGTTACATTTTTGAATGCGTTTTCGCAGAAACTACCTTGTATATGTATTTAACACATCTGGTGTTGTTAGTTGGGATACATAAAAATGTAATCATTTGTTCAATTAAAAAAATGGTTAAAAAATAATTGTATTACTTGAGAGAAACGGATTATGAAAAACATACTTAATAAAAACATTAAGTACTCTGACATCTACATAAAATTAAACCACAAACATTTTCAAAAATATCTTACTTTCATTTGTACACAAACTTGTAAAATGCATAATGGGATTGAAAAAATCTGGAAAAAAGCGTAAATTTTATTATATAAAAAATGTTTACGTATCTTCGATATGTGTCCCTTAAAACATCTTGTGAGAGGAATAGGTAGAATTAAAGGACTGATAAATTTCATATTGAAAGTTAATTGCAAGAAGAAATAGCAAGGAACTGGAAAGAACAGTTTAGTGATTCACACAAATATGTAATTGAATATTATTAATTATATAAATACCGTAAGCATAGTTAAAAAAGCATTTTACAATGAAGCATTAATCTAATTCATTAACAAAAAGGAGAATTCAGAATTTTAAGTTGAAAATTACACATTCAGATTAAAAAAAATATTACTTTTATTTATCAGAGATAATTATGAGACTGAAAGAAAATGTTTTACCTAATAATTATGGATAAAATTGCTGTTGCACGAGCCTTACTGTAGTTTTCTTCGGTAACTTTTTTTAATAAAGACTGACACTTTTTCAAAAAGAATTAACGTTAAAATTTTATAGAAATATAATATTTGTTTTCTTTTTGATATATTTAAACCCCCTCCCCCCAAAAATACAAAATCTTTGCATTGTTAAAGTAATATGATTATTTTAAAAATTAATAATACTCGATATTGCGCTATAACTTTTAAAAAATGGAAAAGAGGAATGTCTTCAAGATTGGATTTCTGTTATCTCCTAGCTATGTAAAAAAATGAGCTAAGAGATGTAAAAAAAGTTCAAATAATAATAATAAAATAAAAATAGACACTAAAATTTCGTATGTGTACTCCAGATCCCTTTCACCTTTAAGTTTTATGTAGTGACAATGTATTCATCCAAGAGTAAATAAAGAACCTTTTGAAAAAAAAATATAGTACTGGCTTACTAACATAGGTATTATCTGGTAACTTTTTACTTTATATGGAAAATATTTTTTGATATTAACAAAAAAAAAAACCCTCTTTCTTCAACTGACCGAAGTAAAATATAAGCTATATAAGAAATGGAATATTTTGTTGAAAATATCATTTTTGGAGCTGTGAAAATCTGAGAAAGGTCTGTTTTATTGCTTAAACAAATGCAATATACATAAAGTCATAAAAATTCCCTAAAGCTAAAGTAAAATTTCATCGCACATTTTTTAAAGTTTTATTGTTTCTTTAATTTTTATCGTTTGACTTTCTTTAAGCTCACTTATTGTGATAATAAACTGCAACATCTTTCTTTCCGTACAAAAGAAGTATGACTTACACGTTCAGAGGATTTGTAATGCAAATCATATGAATGCTGTTAAGAATTTTGACAATAGATATATATGCAGGATTTTAGACTGTATGAACATAGATATATCTCAGTCAATGCGTTACATCCATTCTCAATAGATGGCGATACAAGACAACATGTGTACGCTGAAAAAAATACCAGCAAAGAGCAAGTTATTTTCCCCAACCCCATTTTGCCTGCAATTTTCAGGTTTGAATGTAAACGGAGCCTAAGGGACTAAAGAATGCAATCGGTATGGTCGATGAGCCCAGTGATAGATATGGGTCTGTTGTCTATATAATGTAAGTGAAAAAAATTCTAAGACATTGTAGTATTTTTCTATTCCGTTTATAAAAGTTTTAAGTGTTATTGAATATATTTAAACAGTAAGTTTGTATTAATCAGCTCTTTTTTTTTTGCAGTTTAAGAACATCCCTTCACACTAATAACTCGGGAGAGGTCCCAGGATCACCCAAGGATTACAAAATCTTTAATTCTGGAAAAAAAACTATATATATCTGTTACCAATGGCCTCATCAGTATCCTCCCATATAGCGTGAGTGAGTGAGTGAATATTAACGTGCACTGTCCAGCTTCACGAGGGCTTTTGGCGACGGACCGCTAAATTTTTGAACCATGGTCAAGTGACGTGGACCACATATGAGCTCGCACCCCTCTCCTAACTACCACATCACACCAACGTCCTCCCATATAGCAGTCTTCATAGAAACAAATGTATTTGTCATATGTATGTCTCTCTTTTGGGAGTAGCAAACTTTTTTTACCATCTTAAGGTATTTGGGGTAACTGAGTTCCCCACACGACCATTTTTGCTCCAAAATATTTTCAATGAATAGACTACATTTTTCCCCTGTGAACGATTTAGTGGTTTTGATTGCTGTGTTTAGACTCAGTTTGGTTTATAAATGTAAATGAGTATAATATAAAAAAAGAAATGAGCATCTGCTATCTCTATTGGCTTAAGTTGAAACTTCAGAAGAAGAAATCAAACAAACAAGGGAAAAACCAGATGAAATAATGAATATTAATCATGATAACAAAAGTAAATTTGAGAAATACGAAGAAGAATGTGAAATGTTTGAGTTGAAAGGAAAATTTTCAAATGCTACCTTTAAAACTGCATCAAGAAAGATACGAAGCCACAAGTATACAACCAGAAACACGGCACCCTTTCAAAAAAGACGCAAGCTAAAAAAAGTTAACCTCGCTATTTGACGGTGATCAAAGGACAATAAAACTACAAAAACTTGAACAAAATATGACATTTTTGCCTGCAAATATTATTCCTGTAATGTTAGCGGAATTTGTCTGTGATTTGTGTTCTTTATAAAAACGGACATTTGAAACCTTTGAATTCAGTTTAAAGGGATTTTTTCTCAAATTATGAAGAAAAATTGAAAATTCCTTAAAAGTAGATAATCACGCTTTCTCTTAGTTAAATATTCACTGGAATTACGATTTTTTCATCGTGTGTAGTAAAAATAATTGTAAAAAAAATAGTATTGGGATGACTCCGTCACCCTGCGTGACCACTAACGTTAGCATTGAGTGAGCGAATTCTCCCGGGTCAAAAACCCCTCAACGCCACTAAAACGAACCCTCTGTATAAAAAAAAACCCTCAACATATATGTGTGTGCTTGTTTACATGGATGTTCAAAAAGTCCAATACCGAATAAAGACACTCTTTCAATACTTTTGGTGATTTCGAGAGATTCAGCAGAAAAGAATTCCGATTTGCTGTCCGAAAGTTATTACATGGGATTTTGTTCAAAATACTGTGAAGTATAATGCAATGGGCTTTTGGTTTTCGAATCAAGAGCTGATGACATTGCATACAAAGGACTTATTCAAGAAAGTTTTTGCATTATCAGAAGTGAATAAATGAGATTCTTTTCATTCCAATGATATTTTGCGATGTTCTATACACAAGTAATAAAACCATAGATATTCAACAATTTTTTGGTAATCAGCTCATCTAGAGAATTCTTTGACTACCTCATTTCCATGATTTCAGACTTTCTTACTATTCCTTGGGAATACTCAAAGAATGAAGATTATGTTGATGTATGATCCAAACAACAGAGAATTTGAAAACAGCCATTTCTCAAGAGGTACCAGAAATTACTGGGAGTTTAAATATTTATTTGAAATATAAATCCAGTTTTCGTTTCTACTTTATGTTTTTAGACTATTTCATCATTAGCACCAGAACTTTTGTTTTGAATTTCCTCATTGTATGGTTGTGAAACTCCCTAGGTGACCGTTTCTTTGATTATCCGCGTGAGCTAGAGGTGTAGGGTTAACAAAAGGAATAGATATTTTTAAATTCTTAATATGACTTTATTAAGAATGTGACTTAAGCTTCTAACAATTAACAATTTAGATAATTATAGTTAAGAGAGAATCTACGATGAACCAACACATAATAATAGATATACTTGGACAACTATCAATATCTAAACCGCCTAATCTAATAATATTACAAGCCCTAATATCAAATTGCCAATCCTACCTTAATCCATTCGTAGCTTCAATCCTATGAAGAGGCGTCCGGGCCTGCGTGCAATAGTATGCACCTTGACCTAATGGCTGAAACTTCAGAGTAACTTCTACTAGCTGTCAATTCACGCTCGTATCATAATCGTTCACATAACATTCCCCAAATTGCCCATCGATTTACTGAAATTCCTGTTATTTAAAAGCTACTTCATTTGCATTTCATCTTCACGTTTCGCTTCTTGGGTTTTGGTTGGAAAAGAGTTGCCATTAATCTTGGTCCCCAAAGAACCCAGAGGTCATGTTAAAGAAACGACGCGTGAGCCCGTCACATGGTATAACTACGAATCGTCAGCTCGGGAACTTAAGGTACACCCAATTAAAATTGTAGATTTTTTTCTTATAATGTAATATAAATTTTATATTTACTCGTAGACGATAAATAACTAAATTTAATATGGCGTATCCCACCTAAGCATCAATGGTATACAGGAGCATTTCCTGGCTCATCCTGGAAATTAAATGTGACCTTGGCTCCCAGACTGCTTTGTCTTGATTAACAAGAGGCCACTTGAAATATCTTTCCTATGATAGTGGTAGAAAAATGCATTCTACAAGTAAGAAATGCTGTGCGACCATCCAGCTTCACCGGATCACATTCTGAGATGCATCGAACTTTCTAAGGGGGACTTAACATCCAATCCCTTTATTATAGATGCTTTGGTGGTCAACAACCTTCTGGAGCTGATCTGCCAGATGTCATATCGTTCGAGGGTAAGAAACAACAACAGATGATAATTTTCTTTTTTATTTTTAAATAATACTTTAGCTGCTGTGATACTTTTATTTGCCTATTTCTTTTAAATTTATTTATGAAATTGACCCATTTCCCATTCTAATAAGCTGTTGAATTCGAATTAATATAAGATGTATTTCATTTTGATAAGTATTGTAATATATTCAGTCTCTTTCCCTCAATTGCTAAGAGGGGACGCCGACAGACGTGGGAAAATACCATTCGTTTCCCTAATTGCTGGGAAAAAGTTTCGCAAATGGGTGGTCAAAAATTCGGACCCTTTTTTCCCATGCCAGTCCGATAGTTAAAAAGACATCGGGACAATGTGCTTTCGTTTTCTCACGAATCTGTGACGACAGCACGTCTGAGAAGATTGAGCTCACAATGTGCGCCAGATTGACTCCCGCCATAGGTGGCCGGTGGACAAGAGATCAAAGAGGGATTAGGCGGTGAGAGATCGTGAGAAACGAGAGGTTTATAAGGAGAGGTAGTTAGTATCAGGATCAGACTTTACTTGAGAGAACCGTTAGATGTCTCGCTTAGCGATAGACTTGCGAGTCAGCGATTCATGGGAGTCAGCTATTCCTGGGAGTCCGCGAATTAAGGTGGACTTCGAACTCCCGTGGACATTTCGAATGATCAACCGCACGGTGATATAGAACCAGCAAGCTCACCCAAACTCGGTGTGGAATTGCCGAGAGTGAACTGAAAACTGAGGACCCCTTTGACATACCCTATGTATAGTACTTTTCTGTAAAGGATAATTTAATTTCCTTATTTTATGCGAGTGATATAGAGCCCTGCAGTGAAAGAGAAACTTTATCTGCGGACTCATTTGCAACTAAATTGTAATGAAATAATTTTTTTGATGAATTTTCGTACTATTTAATAAATAGTTGTTCAAGAGCTGTTTGAAGTCATTACAGTATTCAATAATATTATATAGCCCTCTATAATGACTTGTAACAAATGCATGTTTTTTATTTGAGGCACAAATTTTGGATTTCAGATATTTATTCAGTACTTTATCATTCTTTAAATGTTTAAATCAGTAAATTTTAGATTCCTGATTCAAAACATGGATGTTTTAGTAGGTTTTCCATTTCTGTGTTGGAATATCCTAGGCAGTTAATGAGATTGTACAATATGTAAATTTCAATATATTTTAAATTAAAGTATAATACATTTAATTTGTATGGATGCACGTAAAATTAACTTAAAAATGTACTGAAATTAGTTTATAGTTTTTGAAATTGCGTACATTATAAAAAAAAATTATTGAATTTGGAGGAGCCTTTATTTTAAATCTTTGCTGTAATAGATTTTTAAGACTTTTTATTCATAAATCGAACAGTTCTTGGAATTAACAAATGAAAAAATATTCTCGGAAGCTTAGACTGCCCCTCATTTGCTATAAGTAAAGTAAATAATTGGTGTTTTCCATACATATCTGAAAGAAATCAATGTTCCGGGGTCATTAATGATACCTCGAATTATTTTTGAGAGGAGTACACGATCTTCAAAAAATCATTCACTCAGTCATTAGTTGTATGTTTCAGAACTGCATGTTGAAGATATTTTTAAAGTTCCTTTATTTAGAATTATAATGATCTTCTCCTGAACTTACACTTGTTTCGTTAAATAAAGAGAATGTACGTTCTGAAATACAAAAACATTATTCTCATTAAAAGATCAGTAATTATAAAAGACTAAAAAATTTTAAGCAAATGTTACCTTTTAAACATGTTAAACCTATTATTAATAGATAAATTATCCATGCTAATGCGATAACGGAAGCATAAAGATACACAATACACTTTAATTACTCAAGGCAATATATTCTCGTTATCAATATATCAAAATTTTATGAATCTTGAAACTGAAACAAAGATTCATGTATTTAGTTTAACATTGATTAAAATAATTTGTATAGATCTTTAAGAAATGTCAAATTTATAAACAATGTATTTGTATTTATTCTACTTTGAAACTCTAATAGTAATATGGAACGCAGAAGAGATTATAAATTATCATTTAATTACCATTCCTCTATAACTTAATTATTTGTATTTATAAGCATTTCTATAAAAATTTATTTAAATAATAGACGAAGTGTAACAAAAAGAAAAGACTTATTGTAAGTTTGAAATGTACTGAAAGCAGTTAATGATTAGTATATTATTTTTGTTTATATTGGTTCTAAAAGTTGCTTATAAATCCATTTTTCGTCATAAATCTTAAACTGAATTTTGTTTTAATAAACAGAAAAAATAGACAGGAAATATACGCTATCTTTTGAAATTAATTAATCTTGAAACTATTTTTTACATACAATTTCTGAGGTTTTACCAGAAATCTCTAAACTTTCATTAATCATTTATGACAATAATGTACACCCATGTCCAGGAATTAAGGATAATTCAGAGAGTCACGCGGAAATCAATCTCTAAAATAAATACATCACCCATAAAAGGACTACATACACCTTAAATATCATATGCAAATTGCGGAAAGCCACCAGATGACACCAACAGTACGTCACAACGACAAGAGCTTAAGAGGGATATATAAGGAATACAGGCAAAGAGGTAAAATTGTTTTCAAGCTCTTTATAAGCCTTTAGTGCACACAATAACCGTATAGTTATGACACAAAGGACACATTTCGATGATTTTCTTACGTGTCGAATTATCGGCCGTCTGGAATGTAAGCGTACCCTACTGGAAGTATCCGAGGAATTTGGAATCGCCCGGCGTGTAATCTCCAGGTTTTGGCAACGATTCCAAAATGATGGTAATGTGAGTAGAAGTTGCAGCAAAGGTTGCCTCCGAGTTACATCGTTGAATGAGGACCGGTATTTTGCAGTTACTGTCAAAAGAAACAGACAAAGCACGCCCTCAAACCTTCCGCGTCAGCTCTCTTCAACCACTGGTACGACAGTTTCAAGGCAGACCGTGTACAGATGCTTAGGCCAGATTCATCTATATGCTCGTAGACCTGTTAGATGTCTTCCACTTACTGCTCCACTTGTGTTCCACTTAGATGTGTTCCACTCACTCACACCTGGGGTTAGCCTGGAGTAGAGAGCATGCATTGTGGATACCGCAACAGTGGGCTTGTGTGAAGTTTCCCGACGAGACCAGGTTTATCATATAGTTTATTTCTCACCTGAATTTTGTATGGAAAGAGGCAGGTACCAGTTACCACAAAGAGAACATCATGAACGACACCATTTAGGTGATGTAGGATTTCTCGTTATTTGGGAGGGATTAATCTGAGTTCCAGAACTAACCTGCATGTTCAAATTGGAACCATGGCAGGTTAAATATATCGGGACATCATTCTGGAACAACATGTAAGTTTGTTTCGGAGACACCATGGGCGCAGAATTTGTGTTTATGGATGACAATGCCCGTCCTCCGCGTGCAAATATCGTAAGCGAATGCCTTCAATCGGAGGATATCACCGTGATGCATTGGCAAGCATTCTCACCGGACATTATCCAGTAAAGCATGTGTCGGACATGCTTGGCCGACGACCACTTCCTACATGTCTACCGAAACTTCGGAGAGCATTGCTTGCTGAGTGGTATGGTATAATGGGATACCCAGTATGCCTAGGTGTTGTATGAACTGTATTGTATCGTCTGTGGGAGACATACTATCTATTGACCATCATACTAAGAATGTAATGTTGATTTTTGTAAATAAGGTTTTCTTGTAATTTGCTCCAGGGAGCAAACATTGCAAATTTTATTATTGATATCAAACGCATAGCATCTTTATATATATATATATATATATATATATATATATATATTTACCTTTGTTTAATAAAAAGGCTTTACTGGTGAGTCACATTTGTTTTGCTTCTTTGCCTGGATAGCTTATGAACATTGTGTATATAAAAGAATTTATATAGACTTAAGTACTTATTACAGTACATTCTTTAAAGACTTTATATATTCATGAGTACTTTCACTAAAAATTTATATTAATAACTACGGAAAAATTATCGTTAACAAACAAAAATTGCAATATAAAAATATTCCAATTTTTAAAAAAAGTACTTAATTTTTTTTAAAAATTATACTGTAACCATAGCGCAGATGTAATACCATATCCATTGCAATTCGGGTATCCGAGTCGGAAATGTCCAAATTACTAAGGACATTCAGAAAGTAGGTTACATTTGCACACTGGCGATTACTGACACTTAAGTGAAACAGGGAATGCAATGATTGTACTATTTTTTACATAATCACCAACTTGCCATAATTGTTTGTCAGATTACAACTCTAACTATTATATGGTCTAACAGTAGATATCTGCTTCTTGTGCTTTGAACCAGCTTATAGCAGTTGTTTTAATCTGGCCACCGTTGATGAAATATCATCCTCCCATTTAGTAAATTTCAATTTGGAGAACACTTGTAAATTCATTATCAAGAGTGCACGCGGTGTGTTGTAGTCAACGTTATTGGTCTTCCTTGTTTTTCCAAATTAGGTAAGTGTGAGCCTCTTTCTTACCAATATTGGAACCTTTTCATTATTGCTGGATGAAATACTGAATGTTAGCCATATGCCACCGTTGGTGGCGCACACAAGGGAGGGGGGGGGGTGTCCTAGGGTCTGGACCCCACAAAGCCCTTGATTTTTTTCGGATTGATTGTAATTCTAAGTATATAGTACGTAAAATTTAATTAAATATTGGTTATTAATGATTAATTTTATTAATTAATGCTAATTACCGTAAAATCCGGCGAAACGCGCACCTACACTTTCAAGCTTTTTTTTTTAGGTATTTTCCCCTATAACGCGCACCCCTTTTCAAGAAATCTGAAATATTAATATACATTGTTCTTATTTTTTTGAAGTAATTTATTCAAGGTATTTTAATTTCTGAAAAAAAAAGTATATTTTAGAACTCAACGTTCTTGTACATAAGGCAAGTTGTTTATTTTAAATAAACAGAGTATCGATACATCTAGAAGTAAATATTTTTTTTATGTCCATCATTTTTGTTATTATTAAAGCTATCGTTTTTATCGAAAAAGCACCCTTAATTTTCGATCTTATTTTTTGTGTTCAAAGTGCGCGTTATACGCCAGATTTTACGGTATTTATTCAATAATTAGTTTTTTACTGTTTTTTGTTCCCGAAAATCCACAAAATCAAAAGGAGCATGAAATAAGAATGGTGGACTTCCGACCCTGGACACCCCCCCTTGAAAAATTCCTATGTGTGCTATTGACCACCGATATTTCATGATCAATTGCTTTTTCGCTCACAAAACTTCTACATACTTCAACGCTTGATCAATATTTACAGCTGGTGCACTATTTTGTTGACATTCCACGTAGAAATAATTCGAATAAAAATGCAAACGTGAGAAATCATTGACATCTCCTCTCCTCAGAACTATCAGTTATCTTGCTGCAAATTGTTGTGATTTCTTAAGACACAACAATAACTTACTTAGTTTTTGAACACACACACAACCTACGTAATAACCACAATAAAAGACAGTAAATCTGCGCAATTAAGGACCTTGATGTTATTAGTCTTCAAAATGCGTAATTGGTTCTGTTGTTATAAGTATAAAAATATTTTATTCCTGTTGTAAGTGGCTCTCTTTCGGGGTCTTCGTACTAAGCGTTGAGGGTGTGTTGAAACCGTTCGAAAAGGGGTTGAAACATTAAGTGCCGTGGCGATGCAATCGCCTGTTTACGAATGTATGCTTTATTTTTAGTCTCTGTCTTGTCTTCCATATAAATAAACGTGTATGTGCAATCCTCCTTGTTTTGTTCTTTTGCATCGCCTCATCATTCATCGCCTCAGAGCTTTTATTCATTCATTATTAATAATCGATAAAGAACATTTGAAATCTGATATTGAATTATTTACGATTTTGTACACAGGGGTAATACTTTTTTATGCATTGTTTGATTTGAGAGTATCTTTCTGCAAAAGAAATGCAACGTGTACAAATGAGAGATAATATATATATTCAAATTTTAGTCAATTGAGTTCAGAGAAGAAGGTAGAAAGTAAAATGTGTTGATGTTAGTTTGAATGATGTACCTATGAGAATTTGTATTCTGAATTGTCAACGTATCTGGGCAAGGGCGGACGTCTTCATTTCTTCATATTAGCTTGTTAAACATATTTAATATTCCCCGTTATGGATTAGGGATAACACTTCCTTGTATTAGCTATTTGCCATTTTATTACATTTGCACTTAATAAGAATAAAAAAATTGGTTTTTTTCTCTTCCTTCTTTTAACCCCTTTCACAAAGCGAAATATCTTACACATGATATTTTGATTTAAGAGGTCTCAGGGTGTTTTTTCTCTAGAGGTCAGAAAATAAAAAACAAATTTTTAAACAGGATAATTCTTTTTAAATTTTAAAATTTAAAAAATTCAATTTTTTTAAAATTTTTTTATAAAGGAATGGGGGTTCAGAAAAATAAAAATATTTAAAATATAATCATTTTAAAAAATTTTAAGCATATGAAAATAAGGAAGTTTTCTATAAAAAAATTTTTGGTTTTTTGTCCGCATGCTATTTTTTTTAAAATATAGCTTTAATTACTAGCTATAAGTTGATTTTTAAGTTAAATGTATTCTTATTACACTGTAGCTATTTTTATACAAATAGAATAATAACACATTTTTTAATAAATAAAAAATTTTAAAAATTTTTAAAAAAATTGCAATATTTTACAAATTTTTGAAACCGGAATATAATACAAAATTAGGTAGTGTTCAAAAGTATGATGCATTTTGAATTTGTAAAGTTTTATACATCAGAAGCTCTATTTTAGAAAAAAGCGTGCAACGCAAAAAAAGTTAAAATTTTAGAATGTTCATATACTTATGATTTTAAACTTTTTTATATTTTTAAAATTTTATACTTTCTGAAGCCCTTTTTTTTTTTTAAATAATATTTAAAAGATTCGAATGATTTAATTTAACTTTAAAAAAGACTTATACTTTTTTGAAAATTTTTTATAATTTTAAAACCCCTAAAAAAAAAGGTTTTAACAATTAAATTTTCATTAAACAGATATATTCATCAATTTCTAATTAAAATTTATATTAATTTCATCAATAGATATTCAGAATCTCAATTACTTAAAATAATCCCAAATATTTTTTTTTTTTAAAATTTAAAAAAAAAAACACTACAAAAAATAATTAAGAATGGTAATAAATTCTGAAAAGCACATATTCCAGCTTTATTCTACGTTGGCTTCAGTTCATATCTAAAAAAAACAGAAATCCACTTGTGGCACTTACCATAAACAACTCCTCCCTTTTATGTTCGGAAAGATGTAGTAAGAGAAAGACATATTTCATTTAGCATCTATATTCTTGCAATCTCATTCGTCCTTGGGGAGTAGGAAGAGCGACATACATTTAATGAAATATCCCTGGGATAATCAATTGAGAAGCTCCAAAGATAAATAATACATGAAAGCAAAGAAGAACATCAACATAGGATTCTATTAAACGAAAAGTCTCCCAGGGACTTGTGTCTTATTCAACTAATGGAAGAAAAAGTCCGGATGCATCACTATTTTGTGCTGAACTTGCTTGACTGCCGCAAACAAGAGACGACTTTGATTTCAATGAAAGGGAAAGAATATTCCGCTTTGATTAAGTTGAAGCTTTTTTTACCGGTTCAAACCAAGAATAATATTTCTTCTTGAAATATGTGAAAGTTGCTTTATTTTATAATAAAATTGTTTTAGATATTGATTTCACATAAAATTTCAAAACTATTTTCGTGATTATAATAGCATTCTTTAATATTGTATTTTAATCAATGTTCAATTCTTTTACAAATGCTGCAGGAAAATGATAAAAAAATTAAAAAAAAAAAATTAGGGCTTTCATCAAATTCCTAAGGGAGATTTTTAATTTAAGGAAGATGTTAAAACAACGTCTCTTTCAGGTCATTTTCTTGATGTAAGTAAGTGTTCCCCTGAACTGTTTTAGTGAAATAATGTATTGGACAAGTCAGCATTTGTAGAGCTCTGTTTTCGCTTGTTAATACTCCTTTTTAGCTCCCCTCTCGCCTCGCGCGTGTCAGGCAGCAACGGGGTTCTGACGTAACGCACCAAAACAAAATGACCTAAATATCACTTTTTAAGTCTTATTTAGTTATATTCTTTGCATTATTATCTTCCCATTGATATATCACTTTTGTATGCCTGAAAATTAAAAACTGGAAAAAACTTCAATTGAAAAATGTAAATAAACAAATCATGGAATTCGACCACGCCTCCTTTATAGATAAAAAAAAGCTTTTTGATACTAAAAAAAACTAATTTAAAAAGGAAAATAACAACTAAAAAAAAGGTGTTACAAATAAAGCAGGATATTTCTAAAGTACTATATAGATGTATAATTTTAAAAAAAAGCATTTGAAATTCTACTACAAATATTTTATTTTTTAAAAAAAGTACCAGCTTAAATATCTAATTATTTTGTTAATTAATTTTGAATAAAAAATTTGTAATTGAAGGATTATTGTTGTAATAATTACTCTACTTTTAATAATGCACCATATATATTCTAAATAAACACTTTTAAACTCTTGACAAGATGATTTCATCCTTTCACTGAAACAGGTTAGAGAGATTTGAGCTAACCACTTACTTTCATTAGGGAAATCACCTTACAGAGTTCTTATTTTAGCATCTCGGGTGAATTGATTATCTCCTTTAGGAAATTGATGAAATGTGTCTAATTTAAACATTTCCCTCCGACACATATTGTGACATCCTCGCGTTCTTCTTCTAACATAACCCCTACGTTCTTTGACGGCCACGGTTAATGGCAAAACTTTTCCAACCCAAATCCAAGAAGTAAAACGAAGCATAGATGCAAATAAGATAACCTTTAAAAGGATAGAAAGTTTAGTGAGCAATGATGGCAATTTACAGAAAGCTCAGTTCGAAATGATAGAGTGTGGATCGACGGTTTAGAATCAAGACGCCCACCTCGCTAATCTATACAAGGTACATACCATTGTGCTACCCAAGGAGAAAGATTTGGATTAACCTGGACATTGAGTATTCAACCAAGGTAGAGAGGATATATTCTGAACGCTAGTATATTATTGAAACGAGATTAGGCGGATCTAATATATTTATATTGCTAAGTGATCTAATTGCGCGATCTGAGTTAGTTAAAACTGCGTACTTTGGTTTATTATCACTTAATATAAGTTTGTTCGATATCTAAGTAATTTAAGTTAAATTCTTAATAAAAGTCATATTAAGAATTATAAAATGTCTCATCATTCCGATAATCCCACACCTCTAACTTACGCGAACACCCCACGACATAGCTATCGAACGATGGCCATGTCGCAATATATTATATGAATTTTATTTTTAACATTCCCGTAATCCCCTTGGAAGACCATTTTCGTAAAATCCTATCTTAGCGGATTTCTATTTCTTAAAAAATTCTGTTTTGCATTGTTACAAGTTAGATCTTATAATTCAAAAACAAGATTTTTTAATATACTGCTGGTCACCATAAATGCAACACCAAGAAAGACAAGATATAGCACAACAAAATTTATTTTGTAGATAACATGTTGACCAAGTATCAAATGATTAAATTTATAGACTTAGGTGAAGTGTGGTTCCTGCCAAAATCAGTAGCCAGAGTAGCCGCAATTGTTGGAGATAACCGATGCCCCACGCCTCGGCATTGATTCTAAGACACTTTGGATGTGTTCTTAGGGTACAGCAGACAAGCAGCTTCCACACATTGCCAAAGTTGATCTGGTGTGGCAGCTGGGGGTGTAATCTGGGTAAATCGTTGGGCAATCATGGACCACATGTTTTCTATCGAGCAAAGATCTGGAGAGCGAGCCGGCTAGGGAAGCAATTCAATCTAGTGATTGACGAAGAACCTTTGGACAATGCGTGTCACGTGTGATCGCGCATTATCCTGTTGAAATATGGCTGCGGCCTAGCCCTGAAGGTAATGAAGGACAACTGGCTCCAACACCTCGGAGATGTAGCTCTGGCTGTTTAATGTACCGGCAATGCGTACTAGAGGAGTGCGAGAGTGATATTCAATACCGCCCCATACCATAATACCCGGTGCAAGACCTGTGTGGTGGTGCATAACGCAACTGTTCAGCATCCTCTCTCCACGGTGTCTCCAGACTCGAATTCATCCATCGTGGTGTTGCAGACAGATGCGTGACTCTTCAATAAAGACAACACCATTCCATTTTGCCACTCACATCCTACTTTCATCGCACCATTGGTGGCGGAGACGTCTGGGGTTCTGCGTCAAGGGTAGATCAAGCAATGGACGTCTTGTGAACAGACCACTCTGCTGTAAACGGCGTCGAATGGTACGCGCAGAACTGAATGATTCATTACAGACTCAATGTGCTGTGCTATGGTTCGTGATTTGACTGAGCGATCCGTCACTGCCATGCGCACAATTTTCCTGTCCTTACGTGAAGTGGTGCACTGAGGTGGATGGGATCAATCACGTCGATCCGTCGACCCTCCTGCATCCAACGGACACATATCCGCATTACAGTTGTTTGGTTTCGTCCAACACGACAACCGATTTCCCTGAAAGATGATCCACAATCTCGGTAGGCCACTATCCTTCCTTTGTAGAACTTGGATACTTGATAAAAAAAGCTGATTGCTGTTTTCTACGAGACATAACTGATAGTTTTTTGAAAAAATCACAAGAAAAACACAATTGCCGAACTTGAAATCGTCGAAATCTCCAAGCCTTAAATAGCGCTTTGAGGTGGTGCAACAGGCGAGCGTGATGTGTGTCTGCGCTGATATTCTAATGATTTGCATATCTCACCTTCGCTAATGCATGTTGTAAATTTCATGTTATTTGCATGCTTCCTTCAGGGTGTTGCATTTACGGTGGCCAGCAGTGTATTTACATCATTCTCGTAAGCCACTACAACCGATCTCGGGAGTCGATCTCCTCAAAACTTGTCCTTAGTGATTTTCTAATCAACAAAGGAAATATGCTTGCCAAAATATAAGTCTTTGGTTCTAACAGTTTTGGATATCTCGTGATTAGTGTGTGAACGAGTCTAGACTCTTCTACCATCTTCCTTGACTTGAAAAAACATTATGGCTGCGGTTCAACTCTCGCATCTTCATATCCCAGGGGTTGCTGCGCACACACATGATTACTAAGGTTACATTTGCATATGCCACTAGTTTACATTGCACAACACCGTCTAGTGGTGGTTTTTGAAACTCCTTTTTTTCCATCGATAAAATTCCCAGCATTTCATTCCGCCATTACCCAATTTTCATGCAACTCCACTGTATAGTTTTTGTAATAGACAGCTCGCAAATTTGAAGTTTAATTATGCACATCCGGTATATCTGTATATATATAGAAATTAACCGTTATTTGTGCAATCTGTTTATTAAACTTAACCTTTTTTTAAAAAAATTCTGTTGTGTTTATAAAAGAAAATTTAATCCTGAATGCCAAATGGTTTCTTAATTTATTATTTGGGATTTATTAGATCTTCCAATGCACGCTAATTTCATCAAAATGTATTTATTTTTAATAACTCAAAATCAGCAAAATATTAATATAATAATTTGATCGGCAAATAAACTAACGTGCGAATATTCCTTATTTTTATGATTTTCATAAAAATAAGGAATACTCATGACTGTTACGGGTGACAACATATAACTCTGCATTTACAGTATTAATTTTGTATTTGGTAAAGATTTACACCAGAAACCGGAAGCACGGCTAGAAGAGATGAACCCATGTACGCACCACCCCACTGCCCCTTCCCTTAATGGGGACAATGGGTAGCCTAGTGGTTAGAGCATCGGACTACAGACCGGAAGGCTTGGGTTCGGTGCCTAATGCTACCAAATACCCTCCGAATACACACGGAGTACGTGCTCGTTAAATCAGTGGGTCCGAAAGTCTTGTGGACGGTCGCAGCAGAAACCACGGGTGTATGGTGCTGGAGAATATTTCCCTCCAAAATCGTGCAGGTGGAGATAGGTAGTGTTGCCATCTATCGTGTGGAAGTCCAACCTGTCTCAGGATCTGGCAACTTTCCATCCTTCCCTTCGGGAAGGCACGCAAACACACAACGGCATTTACACCAGCAGTTGTCACACTTTTAGGACTTCGTGTGTGAACCATTAAATATATAATTTTATGTTTGACGAGTCTCTAATATGATTGACCACTGTATGAGGTTCCACTGTAAATCTGTTGTAACTTATTTACATTCTTTGTAACATTCCCACGAAAAATAAGAATTTCAAGAAAGGAACTTCACGAAAATAAGAACTTCAAGAAAGGAACTTCACGGTAAGTAAGAACTTCAAGAAAGAAAACTAAACGACAACGCAAACAATATCAGCCATTGAAGTGTTATGCCGCCAGTTTACTATGGTTGCCAATTCTCATTTTGTAACGTCGCTAGGAACACCTGCAAAAGTAGTTATGAGTTCACTCTAAGCTCAGAAGGAATTCTATCACAATTTAATTTTTAATGTTTTTTTTTAAATAGAAGCCATATTCTATAATACATTTTTTTACTCGTCATTTTTGAAACGTAATCTTCATAAAAGTATAATGTTCCAATTTTTTTACGGAACGTGTAATTTTTTTTATGGTCTACCAGTTGGTGACTGTTGATTTACACTCTATTTCTTTCAAAAACAAATTTTTAGTGCATTAACAATTTTTAAATTCATTTTAATTCCAGGCGAAAATAATGCATGTATTGCGATATAAAGCATATTTTAAATTTTTTAATAGTAATGATAGTTCCTCTTTTTTTATTTCTTCATTATTTCATTTTTATCCCGTCAACATTCATATGTAGTTTTATCATATTTTTATTAATGTCAAATTACATTTTTTCATAACCTATCTACAATATTTTGTAGTGACAGGGTCAAATATCGAATGAGATAGATAGAGATAAAATTACGTTATAAAGCTTTCACAGAGTCTTATACAATGAAATATGAGATGTGCATTTAAATCACCAGACTAAGCAATATCCAAACTGATCGAGGTTATTGATTTGTTAACAACACCTTATGTGACTGATCTTAACGTATATGATTTTGAGAGATTCCATATATCATCGTAACAGCTCTCAGGATCGAATAGATATATCAAATGTAACGCAGTCGATTGCAGTATTGGACAATTTAATATATCTATTAAATATATCTATACATAAAAGGAATGAGCTTCTGTTACTACATTCATTGTTATGATCTGCCATGAATTGCCTTTAGAAGTAATCGACAAACAGAATTATTGGTAAAAGATACATCCATGTAAGTATACCTCACAATATTTGAGGCATAAAATATATTATGCATATTTAGAATATGCACAGCTTAAGGGAAAAATAAAGGAAATATAAAAAAGGCTATCTGATTTGTTAAAATTGTTTCAATTATATTAATTTCTTACTTCAATTTCCTGAAAATTTTGTGTCATTAAGAGAAATATTTGTAGCATTACAAATGTGTTGATTTAAAGAATAACTCTTATACTAACAGCTAAGATAACGCTTTAATAACTCTAAGATAATTCTTAGATTACAATACAGTATGCTATATTCACAAAAAAAGAGCTTAGGATATATAATAAATTACGTGTTTAATATCATAATTGATACAAACATACATTCAATCTTAAAAAGATATTGAAAAAAATCATCCGAAATAGAAATTAAAAAAATTATTAAATATTTTACATTTTTAAAAATAAATGCAGATATGCCCATCCCAGAAACTTACTAGTTTAGCAGTGTGTGTATTTAAATATTTACAAAAAGTAAGAAATGAAAAAAAAAAAAATCGAAGTGTAATATACACTACAAAATTTTCATTTCAAACGCCTCTAAACGAAAAAGGCAAAGAAAAATTGGAAAGCGATGCTTAAAAATATATAAATTTAGTTTTAAAAACTGGAAATATTTTCGAGAATTGAAGAAAAACTTAAATATGCTGATAGTGGTAAATATTTATCAAATTTTATGCACAAAAAGTGTATACTTCAAATATAAATATTAAAAATATATGTTTTGCGAAGATTAGTTTATTTGAAGAAAAAAAATGCTTATTTTTTCTGTTATTAAATCTTTTGTTTTTTATTTTTTTCTTTAAACTAATTTGTATACAGTTGTTATATATATTTTCAAAATCTGAAGAATTTTATTTTTTTTCAATTTTTTATGGAACTTTTTTATTCTTTTATCACCGCCGTATTAATCGCTAACTGAACCGGGCTATGAAACCTAAAATGGGGTCTGAGGTTAGGTGAAAGCAGAGACGTCTTACGATTTCTGGAGGGCCTGGACCTATATTCAAAAGTAGGCCCTGGGCCCCTACACAAATGTGGTTCTCACTTATGACCTTAAAAATTGACAGTACATAGCATACGTTGTCAAATATTCGTACGTACAATAATCCGATACATATAGATGTGAATGACTTTACAATCGTACAAATCGGTTGGACCAACTGCTGTCCTTTGACTACATAATTAATGATGGTGCATACGGTAGACCTAGGACTGTATATGGACGACGGTCATTACATGTAGCCAGTTGACATAACATCCGAAATTCTCAGTTTTTGGAGAATGCAACCGGGAATAACATTTGCCAGTTGAAATTATTTAAATGAGTTCATTAAGACTGAATCGAGAACGAGACGAGGCCCAATGTGGCTGATGCCCGGGCCCAGTTGGTCGATGTCTTAAAACTTCCTTGGGTGAAAGAAAACTGCTGGTTTCACCACTACTTTTAACTGTGTTTACGCAACTGCTAGTTTACAACCTCATTGTGGTCGAAATAAACCCTGTGGTCGCACTTATTGCTCAAGGGCGGTGAAACCTAACACGTTAAAATTTCCTAACCTAACCTGTGACGACGAAATGAACGATTTCCCCGTTTTCTTCCTTCAACTGTCGGCCCAGTTAACAATGAATACGACGCGGTTAACAGTTTTAATAGTTTCTTAACGTTCAAATAATCTCCATACAATGATATTATAATTACCTATACAGACCCTAACACTTGTAATACGTACTATATCATCTCGGGAATTTTTTTTCATAATTATATTTTTCGATACACATGGTAATGCAGAAAGAAAAGGAAGAATACCTTATTGTACTTACAAAAGTTTCATATAATTAGAAGATGTTTATTTATTATTATGTCTGTGGTTATTATTATTTTGTTGCACCCTTATGCCCGACATTCAACAATTTCCGTTTCATAAAACAAACCCCAAGCTCTAATAAATAGTCACTAACTTTCATGATTACAATCTTAGATAATTAGGCTCAGACTAAACAGTGAACAGATAGGCAATACTATTGTCTCGTCGACAAGAAATGAATTAGGTTAACCATATAATAATTGGTGGTAACACTGTTAAATTATTCCTGAATGACATTCCTGAAACACCATTGACTATGGAACGAATGTTAGAGCTACGTAGGAGATTCAATGAAATTAGATTTGCACTAAATGAGTTTGGTGTATTCAACTGTCATACGTAATGGATTGTTATTAGTTGTAATGTATATTGCATTAATTTTACCTGTGATGATACATAGGCCCTTCCACGATTTAGGGTTTCCTTTTATATTTTTTTTCTCGGTAAATATAGTAAAATGTTTGTTAATATTATTACAAAAATGTTGTCTGAACGTAAATATTTGAAAGAGACTTTAGTACTGATTTATAATTAATATTAAAAGTACATCTTAAATCAGTGCTTCTCAAACTTTCAATACTGGCGGCCCACTTTTCAATCACAATTTTTATTGCCCCCCTCTTAGAACAGCAATGTATTGACTGCAATAAAAATGTACTTTGACGCTAAAGCTACAAAATGATCTTAATTATAAACCGTAAAAATTAATAAGATAAGTATATTAAATTTTATATATGTAACTTTTAAGTAATATATATATTATTTTTTTCTTTCTCGAATTTTTAAATTGGAACAGATTGCAAAATGCGGTCGCTGCTTTCAAGACAAAATATAGATATCAGCCAAATATAGAAAATGTACTCAGATTGTCAATTTCTAATGGTAAACCTTCCTTTGAAAAACTTTCCTCTGCAAGACATGCCCATGGAATTCGCTAATACTTATTAAACTTGTCTTAATTCAGTATTAATAGATTAGTTATAAAATACCTTGTGCAGCGTTGATACATTAACAGTGAAATGTCTGAAATACCCGCTCTTCGCATGAGTTCATTTTTTTTAAAAAACTCTAAAACATTCTTGATATAATAGCTGAATTGTCAGTAGAGTAAACCCAAATGCACGACAATGTTTACGAAAATGTAAAATTATACTTCAAAATGACTGTTCATATTTTAATTAGTTTTAAGCGAACTGTAATTTGAGCCTCACAGAATGAGCATTTAGAATTAATGTTAAATAATGAAAAATAATATAAAATTCCGATGAAGAATAATTGTGTATTTAAAGCGAGAAGATTTCAAAACGTTTTATCTCGGGAGCAGGCACACATTCGTTACTAACGTTAATGGTCTTACAGGGTTGATTGTGTCACCTCAGTGCTTTTTTTTCATAATTATTTTTATTGTACACGACACAAATCGTGATTCTAGTGAATAATTTAATTAAGAGAACGTATACTTACCTACTTTCGAGAACTTTTCAATTTTTCTTTTGTAACAAATAAACAATTTTGCCAGAATTAACGACTTCGTGATCTGTGTGCCCCGCCCGACCACTTACCGGGTTAAAAGTGCATTCAATAATAATAAATATGGATGTTACTGCAAAAAAAATGTATAAAACGTTTTTCAGTATGCTTTATATGTTTGAGAGTACTCAGAAAAATATCGTTGGGTGGATGACTTGAGTACCTAGCTCTTTCGAGCTACAACCTCATATCAGTAGGTATTTGTGTGACTGTAAATGACTGACTTTTGCCCTTTGTTCATAAAAATAAATCTTAGCCAAGTAATCCTTCAAAGTGCTCTCTGTGGTTTTCCAAATATCATAAAACTCTTTTACATGGTAACCCCAGAAATGCATTATTTGCAACTTCCCTAAATGAGAAACAAACACATAAGAGAGGGGTCATAACTAACTGTACCAATAACTTAGAAGGTCAAACAGATGTTGAGCGAATATATTCTGCTGCCTACAGCTATAATGAAAAGTATTGCAAAAATAGTAACGGTGATGAATTTTTTATCTTCCTAAACGTTTTTGATTATGGGTTTGGTTTCCATTTTTTCCACTGAAAGAGAGTAGTATTTTAAGTTTAAAAAGAAAACGTAATAAAAATCTCTCACCATGGGATTACAGCAAATCAAATAAAAGTTTTTTTTGTTTAGTTATACGATCAAAGATAGCTAATTAGGTATTGAGAAGTCTTTGTTTTTGATGACGTAATATATCGCCGGATGATATATATATATAAATTACATCAGAGTAAAAGTGAATTTTATGTCTGAAAGTATTTTGTTTTAATTTATTCCAGAGTAAATTAATTATTTTTTAAATCTTTTATTTACGATATGCTCGCGCCCACCTCTTAGGGCCGAACCATGGAGTGAAAGAATGATTTAGAATCTAACCAATGTCAAAAGATTAAACACACATTTGTTTTTATACAAATTTTACTAAATAACGTCAACAGTTGCTGAATATATAAGATGTTGTGATAATTCAAAATGGAAATGCTAAAGTAATCCTCAAACAATAACGTGGTAAAAATCTAGAGCAGGAGAGCAAAAAATAAGCTTCGTTGCTGAATTTGCAGTGGCATTGAAACTATTGGAGCTATGAATTCATCAAGTTTTCTGCTCTTGGTAGCGATTTCCAAAGAAAATCCTTTCAGGAAAGTAAAGAATAACTAATTGTTGCAATGGCCAGTGCATCAGAAATTTCGCTATTAGTGCGAATTATTCTCTATCTCGAATTAAAAATAGTTTACTATAACAAATATAAAAAAAATGTACAGAAACTTTAAATGGCTTGATTACTATGCTTGAAACAAAAATACAAATTCTCTAGGTTAAAGTAAGCCAAACAGCTCTAGTCATTTAGTGACAAGTGGCGGAATGACTTATTCAGTCATTTCATCAAAATGAGAAACATAGAAACACAATTTTACTAGTAGAAATAGAATTAATCGGTTTCTTTTTCGATTAAAAAAGACGATGTTTGTAATTTCGAGAAAATTACTGAATATTGAAAGTAGTTCAAAATAGAAATATTTTGCCATTACTTATGCTATTGTCTGATAGAATGTTTGCTATCGCCCATCCGGTATAGTGGTTGCTGTACTGTTGGGCCTAAGCTCGAATCCCGGAGAATATATCAATGTTTGTAAATGTAAGTGCCTTCGTGGTATGGGGGTACTTTAAATAGTCGTCGAGCCGCATGTTTTCCAGTGAGGTAGGTGGAAAGGGAAGGACCACCCCAGGGTGTTCTCCCTCAATATTGGGGTGCAACCGAGCTAAATCATTCTGTCACCTGTATGGTGCTCAAAGCTACGTTTAATGACAGGCGTCACTTGGCCGTTTGCCATGTTGAATTTCGTGGGCCTTGATCTAGCTTTTGCTGATTAGGTGAAATTAGTAACAAGAAGAAGAACAACAGAATGTTTGCTAGTTAGCTTTTGATTTGATACGTACATCAAAGTAACCCTTGAGAATATGGTAATTTGGGATAAAAAAATACCTTATTCCTTTACTTTTGTTCTAAAACTAAAAGAATGTTAATATGTTTGGAACAATGTGTTTACGCTATAACCAAGATTCCCTATAATTTAGTGCTCTCCAACTACTTTTGTTCATAAATATCAAAGCGAATGAGTGCGTGTCCGTACGAATTAGTTAGGCAGTCCACATTGATGACACATTTTAAATATAATAATGTTTAATAAGAAATGAATTTGCCATGATGCGGCTTAAAATATCTACAAATCAAGTTACACACTAACAATGTTTAAATTTCAGATACTGAGGTACACACAGCAGCACCCGCATGGCCAATATTTTGGCACAACTTTCTTACTTCACAATTAATTAAAGAGAAATACTTTTTTCAAAGAATATTTTTTGTAAAAAAATGACTTCCATAGATACACCCATACACGTCACTGTTTATTAAAAATAAAAATACTTTCTTTGATGGGTTTGAAGTTAGCATTTCCTAAATTGCATGTAATCAATGATAGAAGTAGGCTTCTCGCTCAAATAACACAACTACAGTTATATCTTATTCAAAACTATCCTCTCAACATTCCCATCGTAAATACAAGTATCTCAATGCAAGAATATATTCAGTGAGCCTGGTTACGTGGTTTTTCTTTTTTTCGTTCTAGATTTCCTCGGTGAAAAAACTGAAATCCATCAACACAAATTCCACGGCTTCAAACAGTATATTTTTCAAGTTTGGTAAAAGAAAATTGTCTGCTTCTGTAAATTTTTTATAGTAATATATATATATATATATATATATATATATATATATATATATATATATATAAAAGATACGGAAACATTAGTATTTAAATATATAAAAACCTATAAAACATATACATCGTATTTTCAAGATACTGGAATTATAAATTAATTAGTAAATCTCACTCTTCACTTGCTTATAATCCATTAAAAACTAGCACTGAAATTGTTTTACGAGTACATTTTTGCTTAGGTATAAATGCCAGAACTTTTGTTTTTCAGGAAACATTTAGAAATTATTGTTGATTTTTAATATATATTTTTTCAGTAAGACTTTACAAAATTTTATATACTGTAACTGGAATTTATATGTCTATAAATTAAACATATCTATCTATTTATCTAGAGTATCCGTAATTTACCAGTTTTTAAAACGGATTAATTTCTTTAGATGAATTTCCATAAAAAGGTTTTTTTCATCAATCTTTTTTACAAGTGTATTCATATAGATCTTATTTTCTCATATTTAAGTGAATATGAGTTAATGTACTAGATTAAAAATTTCAATTTTCCAAATTATGTAGATATATTCTTTTATTTCTAGATTTTGAGTTAAATAGAACTGTTGCACTAAGTAAAATTTCAATAAAAATATTTTTTCAATACGGAAAGTTGGTAAATATTTCCCCCAAAAACATAAGTCTATTATAAAATCTATAATAAAATTCATCTACAAGATATTTTACGTTGCACTAATTTTGGGTTCCCAATGTCAGTTATCAGAAACAACAAATCAGTCTTATTTTCAAAATGTCTATTTAAAAAATCAAAGTCCCACAACACAAAATGACTCAAAATTATATTTTGGAATCAAAGAAATTATATTCGTGCCTGAATATAAATATTGAAATCTGAAGTTAAATATCAGAATATATAGTTCCAATAATGATCAGAAGCACTAATATATAAATATGAACATAGTTCATGGCTGATTGAAACGTATAACAATAATTGTTCTAATTTTGTTCCATTAAAAATAATGGAACATTATTTAGCGACCCTATAGCAGGGATTGCGAACCAGTGGCACACTTGCCATTAATGGCAGGTGACACAATATTTTTGGCACGTCTGTGATCATTGGCACTTTATTTCAAAATTTTAAAGTTCACTATGAAGTATTACGAACAAATGTGAGTGATTGGTCACGAGGCGGCTGGGAGCACACCCTTTTTTTATTGCCTTGCCTTAGTTACATTGTAGACTACAATTGCTTATATTGTTAAGTTTGTCTACGCATAGCGTAGTCAATTTCATAGACACAACTGTATTTTAAAGTTTATTTGTGTTATATTTACGATTGTTAACTGTTATTTAACATGGATAGTTAAGCAAAAGGACAAAAAAAATGCAATATAGTAAGTGTAACAAGAAATTTCAAATTTGGTGAACCGAGAAACATAGCATGATAAGGTAAGCGGTATGTGTTTTAGGTTCTGGAATAGTGTTTTGCAGAACAACGTCTGTAAAACAGTATTTTAAAACAAATCACAAATCCTCTTTGTCAAAAAAAAAAATGAACCACAGCAAAAATAATTAATTGCTTAGAAACCGTTTGACGGATGACTCCAATACAGCATGTGTTCTACAAAAAGAGAGAGTTACATCTTACAATTCTAATATAAATTATTTGTCATCCAATCTGCAACAACAGAAGTCACACTAATGTTACTCTTTAATTTGAATTACACGTATAACCAAAACATTTATAATTATACAGTGCAATTTTTTTCGTAGTAAAAAGAATTTTGTGATGTTAGTATTTAGTTTAATTATTTTCAAAATAATAACAAGTCAAAATTATTTGACGGCACGTCTGTACCTCATTAAAAACTTCTTTAGAAAAAATGGCATGTTGATCGATAAAGGTTCACCACATTTTCCGTATAGTAATTGTATTTTGAAAAAGTTCAAGGGATAAGACATTTTAAAGGACTTATACAGTCTGAAATTGCGTTTAAATCTCTTATTATACAGGGTGTCCGGGAACACCCGGCGCGAGTGATCGCGGGTTAAGAAAGGAATAAAAATTAGTAGCGTTTCGATGGAAAAAAAAAATGTTACCTGTCGAAGAACATAAGATTATTAAAGCAGGAAAAAATTAAGTCTAAATATTATTCACAGCATCGACAAATTATGTCGAAACAGAAAATGATACTGGGAGGATTTACTAAGGATTACCTCCCATATGTGTGTTCTGAAAGATGAAGAAACAGCAAAACATGCGTCCCCTTTATTATATAATATATATATCCTTTTTATCCCCTTCGTCCTAGGGGAGAATGGCACCATATGTATTAAATAAAATATTTCTTTGGATAATCAATTGAGAAACTCCGAAGATAAATAAGACGTAGCAGCAAAGAAAAGCAGCAATGCGAGGTTATGTATATACAGTGATAAATCTCTAAGCAACTTCTATCTTATTCAGCTAATAAAAGAAACAGACAATGTATATTGATTTTTTATCACCAAAAATGTTCGGAATTAACATAGGCAGAATACATTAATTGAAATAAAATATGTGAGCTCAGTTATCTTATTTACTAATTGTTCCCCGTACAGTTTTGATTATTTTCGTAAAGAAGGAGGTATTTACCGCAGGAAAAAACTGAAACTATTGAATTCACAACAATAAAAGCCAGAGTACCGATATTGGTGAAATAATCCAATTACATTATATATGATATGTATATAAGTTATTGACGTATTATTTAAAATGAAACTCAAATATTTTTTTTTGCTATTCATCATTTATGGATTGACGCAATTCTAGTCGTATAAAAAGGTGAAAAAAGAGGTGGTCTTTACTTCTTTTAGAAAACAAAAGCACTTAAATATCCTACAAATGTTTCAAGTATAAAATAATGATAAATTTATGATGTATACAAACCATCGTATTCATTCCTCCGGGGAAAAAATATACAATGGTAAGTTCACTTATTTTAGTAATGAATTTATGAAGGGTATTTTTTTATTCTATTAAATCTTTAATATTAATTTTAAAATGTTAATTATTATGCATCAGCATCATTGACTCAACAGACCCGGGTGGATCTCGGCTTCTTGAGAACAATATCCAAGCAGATCTCCTTGTCACCAGTTAAGGTTTTGAAAATAGTATTAACGGAGTTAAGTCATCGAAGTCTTGGTCATCCTCGAGTTCTATAACCAAAAGGTTTATGTTTGAAGATGGTATATGTTGGGATAGTAGTATCCAAGTGACAAATATGATGCCCAGGAAATCTAATCCTACTTAATTTCATGAATTTTATTATATCAGTGTCCTTATAATTTTAGTAAATTTCGCGACATTTGTTCTTTTTCTATAAAAATAACCCTTTTTAATTCCACCAAAAATGGTTCTCAGGATTTTTCTCTCACAAAAACGGCAATATTGGCTCTTCTTTCTTTGAGAGAGTTCAAGTCTCAGAAGTATAGGTCAAGACTGTACATTTTTGTATAATAGTACTTTTGTATCTTTTTTACATATGATGATTAAAGTATTGTTCGCCTCCCAGCCAGTATGGTGGCTATGACCCTCGGCATGCAACCAAGTGAGTTCGGGTTCGAATCCCGAGTATGGCATGGATGTATTTTCTTTGGGAAAAGAATTCGGATTTTCGCTTGTAATGGATTCCTGTCTCGAATGGAAAGCAGCGCACCCCTTCTGTTCTATGCTGGGATCATCATTTGTAATAAAATGTCTATATTCCTCCATTTGTATTATATGTTTATGTTCTTCCTCTTATATTTCATTTGTATCCAAGGATGAAAACACACGACAACAACTGCAACAAAAGATTGTTCGAAGACCATTTAAACATCTATTTGTTGACAGCATTCAGCATCAATATTATTATCTTAGTCAATTATAGACCCCAGATAACAAAAGTTTTGTGATTATTACACATATCTTGTAAAGGAGGTATTAATACATTACAGACATTTAAAGTTATTTTGGGATGCATCGTTTTGGGATCTTTCTTGTAAAAGTATATGTTAGATTTATTTTACGGATTAAATTAAAGATTGTTGAAAAAGATCTACAATACTAGAAATACTCTAAGCAAAATGTCTGAACTCAGGAAGTTGAGTTGTATGGAATCTCAGAATTTATCACTACGTAGCCTAGAACTGCGGAAGAGAAAGAATAATTACTTCGGAGACTGGCTATCTGTTTTCAACTTCCGGTTGCAATTTAATATATTCTGCTAGTAAAGTAAAACCGTTTCTTCTGAATACTAGTATAGACGCAACACATTCAGTGAAAGCTGTATGGAATAAGTTTTATTCTAAAGGAAATAGTCATTTTCACAATATAAAGGGAACTACTTGTACAAGTATGGACGCAATCACAAAAAGGTTATTTGTATTCTATCAAGATTATTTTTTGCGAATAATATAGTTAAATTTATATTCTACATACATTTTCATACAAAGAATGACATTATTTTGTAACAACATTAGTTTACTAATCCTTACTCTAATTTGTTCTTTTATTAAGTTGCTTACATCTGATAGTAAGAACTAGTCATTATTTGGGTACCCACTTAATGACCATTAGAATATTTATTTTACATCAATGCAACGGAAAATTCTAGGCCAATATATATGTGAGTGTTGTGTGTGTATAAAAACAGATTTCCACTCAGTGTTCATCCAAATTTCCAAGAAATGCTGCTTGATCTTTAAGCATATTTTATGTACATATATATGTCTTAATCCTTAGTCGGTAAATTGATACACTAAATGTATTTATCTAAAAATTGGTTAAATTTCTATAATTCCGACTATTACGAACTAAATTTAGCATGCTTTAAAGTAACTTGTCCCTACTACACATTTTGTATAAACATATTAACTAATTTCTTACTCTATACTTAATTTGGCAGTTTTGATACAAAAGACTTTAAAAAGTCAAGTTTGAACTACTGAAATTTGAAATGTCCGAAGTAATTTTATGTCACGGAATGTGAATGAAATCGAAGATCTTGAATTATAATTGTATTTGTTGAAAAAGTTAATGTCGAGCACCTGGGTAGAAAACATAATACGTAGAAAAAATTTTTAATGAAACCGAAAATATTTAAAATTATTTTTTTTAAATATGTGAATATAATTTAAACCGCAAACACGCTATTTTGTGGGGCCCGGGGTTAACATCACGCATTATATATAATAATTAGTCATTTAAAAGTTTAGCTTAAAAAATTTGTAAGTAATAAATAAAAATAGAGCGAACTCTTACTAGCTTAGGGATTTGGGGTAAAAAGTCTTTTTTAAAAAGGGTAGAGGGGGGCTGGCGCCCCAAAGGCCGTGTTAAAAAGTTTTCTGTGTTTGAAGCGAAATAAAGAAGTTCTAAGATGATGCCCTCTCTTTTTACCGCAGGAGGGGCCTGATATATATATATATATATATATAGTCAAACTCAAAAGGGGAAGATGAAAATTCAGCAAATAAAAATCGCACTGCGAAGCAAACCAAAATGAAAAACGAAATTTCTGGATGCTTCACTATTAAAAAACTTTGTATTTAGAACAGCTTATATATAAAAAATTTATATAAAAAGGGGTTGAAATGTTTTTTGGCTAGCCAACCTTCCCCCTTTGGTTTTAATATTTTAGCAAAAATCAGTTGAAAATAATGATAGGGAAAATCTAAACCATTACAAAAAGATAACACCAAAAAAATTGACCAAAATTGCGGCCATGGCTAAAATGATGCAATTAAAAATTTAATGCCAGATTCTGACCCAAATGCAGATTCCAAGTGTGAATGGCTGAAAAAAGAGCACAAAAAAGTATTAAAAAAATAACAATAAAAAAATTAAAAGAGAGTTTTAAAAACTACCAAACTTTAGTGACACCTGTTGTATATGAATAAAATAATCATAATTAATTTTATCTAATATTGGTTTAAGATGGTATCTATAACTAGGAAAAATGATAAATATATAGTAATACACTATTATTTGCATATATATATATGTGTGTATAATTCCTATTAATATATACAAATAGTTATAAACATAAGTTTAACTAGTCAAGATTGTAAGACAAATTAGCCACAGTAGTACACTAGACCAAAGGAGCTAAGATTGCAGGTTTAAACAATATTTTGGAACCAGTCAATCTTCACCTGTAATTTGCCTATATACTGGGCCATAGGGAAAAGAAGATATGTACTTATTACCACACAAATAATATACACAATACTATTAATATATAACGATATAATTTAATTGACTACTTACTAGTATAGAGTTAAAATACGATGTAATAAAAACTAGATGACAAAACTTACCTCGTGAACACAACATGAGATTAATGTTTCCCGCAAATACACAGGCAGTATTAGTAATACCGCATAAAGGTAATATTGGTAATTTAAAGTAAAATAAAAGTATATCTATAAATATACATTTAAAAACCTTAAATATTGATATAAAATTTATTGAAAATAAAAGGACTTCCTAACATACACAATGATACTAATAGAAATTAAAGTCTTATTAATTTTGCTAAACATGTAGCATCATCTTTTGAGAAACTGTATAATTAATTAAAAAAAAAACTTTATGCAAATATTATTACATTTTGTCATTTCACTGAAAACTATTAGAAATATAATTGTAAAGAAAAATACTAGGGTATCCATGCTCAATACAATAACTAATAAAGTTATCAAAATTTAAAAAGATATTAGATTTATCACTAACTAATATATTATTACGAGGAATATTATTAAAAATAAAATTTCTATAGATAGAGAAATTGATATAGTAGAGTTCCAATACGGCACTTTAAGAATGTTGAAATCAAAAGCATCTTTCTTATCATAAATATTACTAAAAATTTAGAATTTTAATATACACAATGATACAGCTAAATAATTAGTTTTATGTGGACTAGTATTAATTTAAGTAATCAGGATAAATTTAACAATGGAGTTAAAATTAATATTTTTACCAAAAACTATTCGTTCATATATATATCGAAAAATGTTATAGTCATTATATTTATATTCATAAAAATGTAAATATAAATTAGTTAAATAATTAATTGTTAACAGGGTCACCTTGAGGCAAACCTTTGGTTCGCTTATACACTGAACTATTAAATTTAATGTAATTTTACTTTTAATACTATATCTATGAGAGTTTTAAATTTGTGTAAATTAATGGTAATATTATAATTACTGTGTGATTTTCCAAAATTACCTTAATAATATTATTGATATTATTGGAATTGAATAGATCTTCAGAATAAAAACTATTAACTGAATAAATATTTTTTATCTTTAAACAAATTTATAATATATTTACTATTTTTAATTATAGCTTTATTAATTTGCTTGTTGATGAAATATTGTAGAATATTATGCAGCATTTTACCTGCAGTAGTGATAAATATTTTAAAACCATTTATTACACTACGAAATTTAACAGGATTTTTGCGGAATTTAGGTTTTAAAAATATATACAGGAACTTAATATTTGGAATGCAAATACCCAATATATATATACCCAATATAGTGTATATGTATATATTTCTTGAAATAAGATATATTTGATTAATGTGAATAGTTATAAAATTATGATAAAGGAAACATTATGTTCTCTTTTTCTGAAGTATTCCTTAAACTTTCAAGAAGGAATAGTATATTTGTTTTGATAAAAAAATGCGCGTATGTGAGGCAAACATTTCCCTTTCTCAGGAGAGTCAATTTTATTTTTTATGTTTCTGAAATGCAGTATCTACTAAAAATATTTACATATTTTTGAACATCCTTTTTTAAAAGTAATATTCCCCTATGAGCTATTTGCTATTCCCCCTTTTTTTTTACTTTCTCTTTCAAATAAGTTACACTAGTTGTGAATTCTTGTCATCCCGATTTTGAGTTCCATGAATAATCTCATGAATAAAACAGGTTTAAGTTTCTAGTCTACATTATCACATATTTTTGAAAGCATTTCCTTAAAATGTTAAGTAAAAAGTATAAAGGCGCGAGAAATGGAACAAAAATCTTATATTTTTAGTTTGAAAATTGCTTTATATTTTTATACATACTTATTGTGCTGTTTGGGTTTATTATAAAATTAGTAAATATACATTATTTGCAACCCATTAGTAAATATACATTACTTGCGTTACATTAGTAAATATACATTACTTGCATTACATTAGTAAATATACATTACTTGCGTTACATTAGTAAATATACATTACTTGCATTACATTAGTAAATATATATTACTAGCATCCCATTAGTAAATATACATTACTTGCGTTACATTAGTAAATATACATTACTTGCATCCCATTAGTAAATATAAATTACTTGTGTTACATTAGTAAATATACATTACTTGCATTACATTAGTGAATATGCATTACTTGCATTACAGTAGTAAATATACATTACTTGTATTACATTAGTAAATGTACATTAATCACTTGCCTTTTAAAGATAATTTTGAAGACGTTTCTAAAATTTTAAAAATTTTCCAAAAGCAATTTTAAATTTAAAAAATATTTTAAACCTTTTAAAATACTGTTTTTTTTATTTGATGCTGATGAAAATGGGGGGCTTAAATCGAAGATGGAAAAAGGGGTTCGGGGATGGAAAATATATATATATATATATTACCTCATCCCATATATATATAAAATTTTTCCAATGCTGGTAAAATGTTTTTAATTATTCATTTTTTATTAGTTTCTCATTTTAAATTTTTTTTTTTTTTAAAATTTTGGGTTTTATAAAACATTCTAAGCTATTTTTAATATTTTTTTTCCAAAAAAGTTTTTGAAATTTAGATTTACGTTTTAAAAAATTTATTGTGACATGGTTTTAAAATAAATACGGTAATTCTTTTTCTAGGGGGTTTTTTGGTTTTTCATAATTTTTTCTCTAACATTATGTTTTACAAATGTATAATTTAAAGTAATTTATTTTTTAATAAAAAGATATAACTTGTGAAGATTTTAAGATATTGAAAGAATTTGCACATTTTGGTATACAGTTCATCTATAAATAAAAGGACGAATTAAGCGTAATATTTCCTCCATTTTAAATTTGTTAGTTTCTGTTTTAAAATAAGTTTGCAATATTTTTCACAGATATGTCTGAATTTATCTTAGTCATCAAAATGCTATTCATGAAAATCTTATAATGTTTTGAAGAAAAAAAAAATTTTTAAAAAAAGTACTAAAATTTACTACATGAAATGTTTTTTGATAATGTTTTTCCTTGCTTAAAAACTAGAAAAATTAAAGTTTGAAAAAGA
This sequence comes from Trichonephila inaurata madagascariensis, assembly GCA_019973955.1. NCBI lineage: Eukaryota > Metazoa > Arthropoda > Arachnida > Araneae > Nephilidae > Trichonephila > Trichonephila inaurata. Next base: position 46,618 of record BMAV01006413.1, read on the forward strand.
ATATTCAAAGGGAATTCTTTTGACTATAATTCCTTTGGTTTTCTGGGAAAAAGGGAAAATTTTTTCAAAAGCAACTCAAAAAATTTTTTTTAATGGTTTTTAAATTTTTTAAACTTTTGGATCGATAAAGGCGTGCCAAGCTTTGTTGGGAATTAAACACTGAAGGTTTCACGTCAGACTGACCACCTAACTGGAACATCTGTTTTTGCTCCTCAGTGCCCAAGGACATGAGAACTGAAATGGGTATCATTTGACCCTCATGGGCTGTTTCACAACTGAGCTAATTTTAGATTTCAAGTTTACCTTTTAAACTAATTGATGTTGCTGCAAAACTGCATAATATTTATTAATTAAAAAACTTATTAATTGTATCAGAATACATTGTTCATATAAAATTCAGAACGAATTTTAATCACTTTTGTATCAAATAAATCCACCCTTATTATAATCAAGTATCAAAAATTATTACATAGGTCAGCAGTTATTTAAAAAAAAAATGTCACTTGATTCCGTAAAACTATAAGTCAAATGTTGAACGAATTCTTAAAAATTAATACACACGCAATACCATATGTTTGCATAAGAAATATTAAATAACACCTTTAAAGTAAACCTACATAGTAAAAAAAGTAATTCAGAAAAAATAATATTAAAAGTATTTTACTTCAATTCCAGAATTAAATGGTTGTTTAACGAAAAAAATGCATCTTTTTTTTTTTGCAATTAAGAGAACTCCAGAGACTTTAAATGGAGCATAATGAGTACAATTTAAATCAGAAAAATCTAATAACAGAAGTTTTACACTCCGCCGTTTTCAACTGTAATTAAACCCAATAAGAAATGCTCATTTTGTTGGGTATAAAACAACTCAAAATGCTTGTGTAAGCGTTTTTATATCTTACATTATTTATATTTTTATTTTTGCTATTATTCTAGGTTCTGGATAGCATTCAAATGAAACAGTTAGCAAATCATATTTTGTCACACGACATTTATGCATCAAAGTAATCCATCAATTGATTTCATTCAATTATTACTTCGTTAATTACTTTTTAATAATGAACAAAAAAGCGTCTATTTCGTTAAAAGAAAGGAAAACATTACCGTTCGTAAAAATTATACAATTTATCATTATATATAAAATTTTGATTTTGTATTATTTTAATACAGTGAAAATTGCTTAACACGGAATAGAAGGAACTGAAATATTTTTTCGTGTTAAAAGATATTGCAAAATAAACAAGTAATATAAAAATAAATTAAGTAAATTCCTACTTTGAATGGATGAGTAGAAAGTATTTTATTAACGATTGAAAATTTGAACGATATATATGTTTAAATATATATAAATGAATTAAAAAATTGAAATTATATGAATTTTGTTATACTAAATCTCATTTCAAAATATCAGTGGCGGAAACAGAAAGTAAAATACCAACATTTTCAAACAAAATTTAAAATTTTATAAAATAAAAATTTATAAAATATCCAAGTGCAACTTTGTACTTAGGACCGATAAGTGGGTTAAACTAGTTTGATGGCTCCAACCTATATATATATATATATATATATATATATATATATATATATATATATTTGCCATTGATATTCTGAAATGGGATTTTTATGTTATAGGATTCATTTAGTTTCGATTTTTTTGATTCCTGTGTTCTGATTGAATTATATATATATTTAAATATATATATATATATATAGGGAGAGAGTGAACTAATAGTACGAATTGAAAAAGAGCATGACTTGTCTGTATTGTTGTAACAATGCATACCCGGTTTGGCTAGTTTAGCTGAAAAATCGGTTTTCAACGCCAACGTTTGTCATTGTTTTAACAGTTACAACAATGGAGACGAATCTAAGTTGGCGTCGAAAGCCAGTGATCAATTAAATCTAATTTAATTAATGAATTAATATTTGAAAAACTATATTGACATCACGTGTCATCCACTACAAGTTTAAAAAAAAATTTTGAAATTGAAAAAATATTTGAAATGAATAGAACGTATTTTATTAACGATTGAAAATTTGAACAAGGTAAATATATATATAAATAAATATATATAGAGGGAAAGTAAGCTAATAGTTGGAATTGAAAAAAACATATATTTCAACAAAATTAAGTTTATTAGAGTTTTTTATTTGTATATACATACATTTATTAAAAATCAATGAAACAAAAACATTCATAAGAACTTACAGAAATTTAATAGAAAATTTTTAAATTTTTTGAAAAAACATTTATTGAATGTTTGGAAAAAATCTGATATATTTCTCTTTAAATTGTTTTTTTAGCATCAAATTGTCAATAAATTTTCGATACCGTCTATTTTGTTATTCTTTTCACCATTGGAATGTAGGTCTAAATAATTGCATATACTTTTCATGATGTTCCTCATTTCGAATGACGTGGAAACAAGAGCCGCTTATTCATTTTATTTTTGTCATCGAAATCTGCATCAATGAAATTTTTGAGCTTTGAAAAAACTCCAAAATGTCTTTGTCTGCCATAACTGGGGCTGTACGCACATTATCATCATATTCTGTAACGATTTCTTCCGATGATGCATTAGGATGGTCAAATAAAACAGTATTTTTCACAAACTTCGGCTGATATTTTCCGTATTTTGTTCATTCTCAGAAAAATAATTTCATGTTAAGCAATTTTCGTTTCGTGTTAAGAGAAAAAAATGCATGAAAATATATAGTAGTTTGTTGGGACCGTTGTTTTACTTTGTGTTAACCAGTATTTCGTATTAAACATTTTCGTGTTCAACAAATTTCACTGTATTTTAAGTTGTACTTTGTGTTTAAAAGATTTATTGAAGTATGCGTATTTTTAAATAACATTACTTGTGTATAGTCCGACAAAATGATTAATTAGCAATAAAATAAACTGTTGTTTTAATGTCAAATTGAATTTGAAATGATGTATTTCTTCGAATATATTTCGCTTCCAAGATATGTGTGAAGGATAGTTAAAAGTTAGTTCCATTTATAAGATTGTCTCTAATCCACAGTTGTCTTTTATCACTAACCGTAACCATTCAAACTAGGAAAAGAATATCAATTCGTACCTGTATGAGGTCGGTAGGAAAAAGGAAAATTGATATATTTGATTTCTTGACAATGTATTTCCCACCAAATTTTTAATACAATGTTCTTAACCCGCGATCACTCGCACGGGGTGTTATGTACACCCCAACAACAAGAAAATCCTCCCAAGATTCTAAAAAGAATGTGCAGAACCACGATTTTTTCTATAGCTGCACATTTTAGGTCATTGAACCATCAGGCCTGATGCAATCCCTCTTTCTCGAACGATCGGAATGTAATGACCTTCAAAAGTTTATCTGGGGGTGGGGTGAGAACTCTCGCGAGAAGTTGAGCATTTGTATACAGTCTGCTCTAAATATTTGGAAAATGATTAAAATATTATTTTTCTACTTTCTACTATCATTATCTCATTAATTATAAAGTATATTTATTACTGGTATATACGTTTTACTGGTTTATGAAAAAATATAAAATTATGTATTTTAAAATGAAAATTTTGTATGTTTAGTTTAAATAAATGTTAGTCACATTTATATGCAATAACTTTAATAATTTTATTTGTATAATACAAAAAAAAACATCTTGTACTTAATAAATATATATCATAATGACTTAATTTTATTTTCATAATTAAGTACACGTGTTAAAAGTTTGGGGTGTTCTCTACACCCCACGAGTAACAACGGTAGCAAAAACAGGCGCGAGTGACCGCGGGTTAAGTGAATTTCTGAGAACAATGAGCAATGACCGTGCCACTTAAAAAGGCTCGGTGGGCCGTAGGTTGAGTATCGCTGATATAGTCTCCCCTCTCTCATTAATCCTCAGGTCGCGACCCGCGTGAAATACTTATATGAATGTGGACCGGTGGGAAAAGAAATTGAGTAGCTCTGCTTTAAGGGATGTACAGTCACTCAAAAAAGTATTGGGCACACTACCAGTTCATAGATTTTTATCGTAATATTTTACTTAAACATAAAAATGAAACAAAAAAAAAAGAAGTAAATGCTATTTTGGTAAATACAAATAATAATAATTTGAACAAAACTCGTACATTAATGAAATTATGGTTAAAATTGAAAATAAAAGAAATCGAGATAAGAAAACTTGCTTAAAAAAATATTGGGACAATTCCCAATAAATTAAGAAAAACAATTCAAACTTAGAAATTAATATCTTGTTGGGTCGCCCTTTCTTTTTATGACCTCTCGAAGTCTATTTGGCATGGGTTGGATTATTTTTTTGCAAAACGATCTATCGATTTTGGTACTCTCTTTGACTAAACATTTCCTTAAATCCTGCTTGTTATAAATTTGGTGCTCATATAGTTTTTGCTGCAAATAATCCCACACATGTTCAATGGGATTATGGTCTGGGCTTTGTGCAGGACTCTTAATAACACTAGGACAGTGGTAGAGGACCCATAACATGTAAATATCTGCAGTATGTTTCGGGTCATTATCTTGGTACAATTTAAAATGTCCTGAGATTTCTAGCTTGCTCGCACTTTGCTTTTAATTTCGCTTGAGAATGTCAAGATAGACATATTTATTCATTATACCATCAATGAAATTTAAGTTCCCGACACCAGAGCTTGTCATGCAGCCCCAGACAATTTGGTTATCCTCTCCATATTTGACAGTAGACTGTAAATGTTTGACATGCATTGCTGTATTTGATTTCCGCCAAACTTTTTGCTTGCCATCCGATTCGAAAATGTTATATTTGCTTTCATCAACAAAAATTACATTTTTCCAATATTCTGTAGGCTGCCTTACATACATTTTAGCAAATGCCAACTTATCTTGTCTATTTGGTTTGATGATGTAGGGCTTTTTTTATGTACTCTGCCATGATACTTAAGTTTTCTTTAAAGATTTCTGACAGTTTCAGGATTTACTAAATTTTCCGAACCTACTTTTACATTGCAAAGTCATTTTTACTGCACTAGTTCTTGGATTAATGTGTACTTGTAAAACAATCCACTTATCTTCACGTTCATTAAATACCCTTGCACGCCCGGATTTTTGATTGTTTTCAACACTTTTTGTTTTCTTGAACCTGTCAATGATGTTAAAAACAGTAAATCAATTTTGCAAGATTTTTTCTATACAGAGAAGTGGTTCTCGCCATTTTTTCTATAAATAATCTTATCTGTTGAAACGTTTATGTTTAAACTTCTAGTCTAAAAAAGTGGTGTGAAATTAAATTCTATTAATGCGCTATACATTTGTTAAATTTCTCATTTCAAAAGTGTTCCAATAATTTTTTGACTCCACAGTGTGCTTTTGAATTATATTTGAAAAGCTAGATCAAATTATATAATTCTATAATACTAATAAAATTTCCCTTATATACTGTACACCAAAGTTAAAACATTTCTTAATTCATTTTGTTTTTGTTTTAATGTGATAAATATTTTTATAAATGGCTATACAGTTATGCATGTCAAGTGTCCCAATACTTTTTTGAGTGACTGTATGTGTGTTTTTTGAACAAGTGATATGTATGGAAAATGCTTCCTTAGACATTTACAAATCATAATAAAAAAGTATTGTTGAAAGAATGGTTTTAAACTTCAATTAATCAAAATATAGAAGACTTAACTAGTATTCGTATATGAAATATATAAGTGGGGAATATCATTTTTCTTTAAGTACTAATTTGCTTACGAGTTAGTCTTAAAGTTTTGTTCTTACTTAAAACATAATCGATGCACAATATGTTAAAGAAAATCGTTTCATCCTTTTATGACAGTATATCTTTTTGCAGTTAGGACATTATTGATATAACTATTTTTTTTTTAAATATATTTATTTATTTAGTGGTAAATACATATATTGTTCTTTTTGAAAAATCCAAATTTTGTGTGTACACGTAAAATTTAATTTGTAAATTTGATAAAATTTTATTAATATATATCACATTTTTTCTGTCCCTGTACATTTTTAAAATCAACATAATCACAAGCTATTATAAACAACTTAAAGGTATCCGACTACTTGCGACAACATTTTTTTTTTTTTGAAAAATGAAGATATGGAGAATTTTTTTGTGATTTTCAGAATTATTTAGTGTATTTTAAGAAAAAAATCCTAAAAAAATTGAAAACAAAAAAAATTATTATTTTTAGTAAGGGAAAATACTGGTGGAAATGTAAAAAAAGAAATTGCACATTAACGGGACCCGCTCTGTACAAAAATTTTTTGAACAAATTTCTTTTAATTTTGATATGTTACTTTGTTATTTATGTTTGACATGACCTTCTGGATAAGAGATATTTTATTTTTTACAAAAATTAGAGAACTTTATCTTAGTGAATATATGAAATTGCTTAAAAAAACATTGATTATATTCGCATAAAGAACTGTAAATTTTGAAATAAAACAGTAATTGATAAATCTGAAGGTCACAACACTTCTAATGTTATACAGAACATACACAAAAAATTTCAGCAAATTATTTTCAAAACTTTTTGAGAAATCGCTGTCCCCGTATGAGTTTTTCGGAAAAAAAAAACACATTTCGAGTAAAACGCATTTTAAAGTTTGACACCTTGTGTAAAAGGTATGGCCTCTGCTTTTATCAAAACACTTGTAGATTTTGTTCTAGTGAATGGAAAATAAAATACTTGGTATTTTTATAAAGCTAATAAGATGGCCTATAAAATAAAATCATAAAAAAGTTGTCAGTATTAAAAAAATCAACATTTTAAGGTAGTCGGATACCTTAAATAATGTTGTATATGATTTCTAATCAGGTGACCTAACATTGTCTTTATACAAATTGAAACACAATGTAACTCTGACTAATACGATTTCAATTATTGGTCGCTTCATTAGGAATACCTTCTTCGCGCTTGATGAGCTGATGGATTATAAAATCCCAAAAGCTCTAAAATCCATGTATAACACCATGTGGATTTTAATGGGCTTCTAAATTCTACAAACATGTTAATACATGGTCTCCAACAAATGATTGTTTTGTCCATGGTAAAAGCTTCGAATTTCCCAAGCTCCAATTTCATTGAATGTAGTTTAACTTGTGATGTGCTGATGTAACGAGTTTATTATATTGATCGAGTTGATTAGGTTCGTGTTAACATCTTCCTTTCAGCACTCTCAATACATTCGGGTTTCAAAGGATCTGTTGATCGTAGCAATATCATTCAGGACCTGATCGATTTGTTACATGTTGCATGATTGGATGGAGATCAAACAGGAGACGTTGTAAAATCGTTTTAGAATATCTTTAATATTTAAGTACTTTTTAAAATTATATGCGCTTCGCTTACCCAGATGTTTAGACTTTAAATTTTAGAGCATTACTCGTATGTGGAGATATTAAATAAACTACTTAATTTCTGTAAACTGAGAAACAATTTTAGAGCATTACTCGCATGTGGAAATATTAAATGAACTAATTAAGTCCTGCAAAATGAGAAACAATTTCAATCTAAAAAGGTTCGTAACACTTTGTATTTTGAAATTTGTAAGAAGCGATGTTTTGTATAATAAAATTTTTGATTGTTAAGATAAAATTTTATTGAGTATGTGGTTTCATTTCTTCATATTTCTTTATTTAATAAAATAAATATTTTTTCTCAATGTACTATAAAAAATTGGGGGAAGTGTTTTTTAAAGTCTCTTAAATTAAATTTAAGAACATCAGTAGAAATCAAATTGTTAATTTTTATTACAAATACTAACTAAAGTACTTATAAAATTATTTATTTTTTAACAATTGTATATTTTAAAATAAATTGAAGCATTATATTTGTGAATGAATTCTTATTTCTTTATTATAAAATTGAATGATATTTGTGTACGTGCACGCTTAAATTGAAACGTCAAACAATTCTTAAAATGATCTGTATCTTGCAAAAGTGTATATTAACGGCGTAGCATAAGACATCACCAAGACTACTGGCGAGGGATCTCGTAATTTTGAGACGAGGACGACACCTGCGATGGAATCCCTTTCTATTTACTTCCACACCACGCAGATAATATCATATGGGTGATTGCCAGATTTAACCTTTTCGCGACGACGTACTGATCAACGGAAGACGTTGTAGGGACGGGTGTGTCACATATGCATCCACCTCAAATGTCACTGGCAGCCGGATGATATACTGGTGAATCCCATTTAGCACTGGTTCAAAGGGTTGGACGTCCCCACGCAGAAGAACATTGAACGGTCATCCATCTGATAAGGGGTTTGAGTCTGGTGCCACACCCGTCGTGAAATGGTTAACGTGCCTTATTCTCTCTATACGGTTGTTAAGTGGCACTAGACTCGAGTTCATGCCACGCTGGTCACGCTTCCGCGATCATGATTACTAGGAAACTCCTAATAATCATGGTCGTCAGTATCGCTAGGTCCTCAGTATCTTGTAACAATACATTTTTTACGGCATTCTATCATTTGCTTATTATTTTATTGCATCGTATTGCATAGAAAGTTTAAAAAATGTATGAATTTCTATACATTTGTATAATTGTTCATTGTATCTACAAGTGTAAATTTATATTCCTTGTCATTACAAAAAGATAAAAGGCGTTTCTTTTGGCTGAATGACATTTTCAAGAGAAAAATTACCACAATATTTCTGATCGTTCATTCAGACTTACTTGAAATAAAATTTATTGATAATGAGTGTGTATTACCTTCACAATTTAACATATTTCAGAAATTAAACTACTGTAACGCACATTTTATTTTACAGAATACAATATAGATGTCTCTACGCTATGGGCACATGAGTATCAATAGTGTAAACTGTTACCCACATTGTTTGTAACATCAGAGAGAGACCGGATCCCAACCAAACAGGATCTCCCACCTCGCAGTCCAATCCTGGACTGTATTTAACTACACTTTACTGTAAGTGTTACTGTAAGTACTCTAAATGTTTAATTGTATTGGTCTTGTTTTATCATACTTTTTAATTGTTATATTTTTAGTTTATTAAATGAGTTGTTCTTTTTTTAAATGATTTCCTCACAGCTATCTGGACAACATAATTTATTGACAAACGATTGCGAAAAATGGCACACAGCACAAACAATGTCGTACCACCGCACACAGCGTATGATCAGGTGTGCTCCCCGTAGATGGAATGTGAGGGAGGAAGCGGGAAAAACGCGAGGGCAATCACACAGTTATCTCCTTCCTCCAGGAAAAATAGTTCACTCCCTTCAACCCAACAAATGATTAAATTCTATGCCTCGAGATTTTGTTCATTATTTTCAACCAGTAAAAACGTAACTCATCATACTTGTAACTCGTTGGTGCATTGTCACTAAATGAATCTGAACTACCAACACATTTAAAAATGTCGCTATAGTTAGTGACGTCATCCCTTTTAAATTATTCAGAATTACATTTCTTGAGCTCGAGGTATTTTGTATGCCAGACGTAAGATTAAAAGGAGAAACTCACGGGAATAATATTTTAAGTAACAAAACTTGATAAAGTGAAACAAGTGACATTAGCGAGATGAAACACACCCATTGCTTATCTAACAATAAATAAATGTGGCTAATTGCTGATACATTTGATAGTTAGCGTCATGAAATTTTCATTTATTCAAATTTGTATTCCTTCAGCGCAAAATATTTCGTAATTAAATAACAATTGAGACAAAACTTGGTTGAAATGTTGGGCAATAAACTGATAACAGGACTTAGATTAATAAAATTGATTTTAACAAAAATAATTTATTAGTAACTAATATTGAATTGAAAACTACATAACTCCATTTATTAAATCACTGACATATACTTTTATGATGAAAATTTTCCGTGTAAATATAAAACGCACCTCTTGGATTTAACACTTATTTTTGAAATTATATTTTAGTCACATTTTACATTGGCGCGCGCGCGTTCTTTGTATTTTTATATTTTACTGTGATTTACAGATAAATTCATTTTCTTCCTTTTTAAGCTACTCTCTTCAAGACTAAATAAATTATTCTAATGTTTTCGCTTAATTTGATTTAGCATAATATGTTTATTACGACAAAACTTTCCTGCACGAAAAATCTGGGCAGAAGAATAAGGAATTCTTTTACGCATATTCATAAATTTATGTTTTGTGAGGCGATATAAAGAAAAATATATAAAATTTTCTTGTAATATTTCTTTGCAGATTTTATCTCCAGAAAGTTTTGTTCCTTACCTAGTATATCTTATTTTTACTGAAATATTCTGGAATAAAATATGTTACACTTTTTTACGGTGTAAACTATATAGAAGTAGAAATGGAAATATTTGCAAAAAATACGACGTGCTTTTAATCATTTAAACATTTGACATTTTTTTTTTATTTTTGGGAATCGATATTAGTTTTTTTCATTTATAAACCCCTTCGTGAAAGTGCCCCCTAGGGGGCCCCTTCTCTTTTTTTTTGCGTGAGCTAGAGGGGAGGGTCAACCCAAAGAATGAGAAGTTTCCCTGATCTTAATATGACTTTATTAAGACCTTAAACTTAAACTTCAACAGATTAATAATATTTTATAGTAGTCACGATGAATAAACACACAATACAAGTAATGCCGAAAGAAATAACTCGGACCACTATCAATATCTATCCCGCCTAATCTCAATTCCAATAATAACGCAAGTCCTAATATTAAATAGTCAATCCTACCTTAATTACATCGTTGATCCGATACTAAGGAAGATGCGTCTTTACTCGAGTGCAATGGTATGCACTTTGACCTAATGGTTCTATCTTCGAGATGACCTCTGTTGGCTGCCACTTCAGGATTGTATCAATCTCTAAAAACATTCCTCTAATTGCCCCCCTACTTACTTAAATTTCCGATATTTAAAAGCTATCTAATTTGCATCTTTCCTTCCCGTTTCACTTCTTGGGTTTTGGTTGGAAAAGAGTTGCCATTAATCTTGGCCCCAAACGAACCCCAAAGGACATGTTAATGAAAAGACGCGTGAGCCCGTAACATTTCTTACATTTTACAGAGATTTTAGTGCATAAGACATTGTAAAATGATGAATAATAAACAATGTGAAACATCTTATTTTTTTCACGTATGACTGAAAATGCCTAAAAAAACAGCATTTCTTCTCTTACTAGATAATTTACATTTTAAATCTTCCCGAGAGAACATCACAAATTTATTTTAAGCACCAAAAATATTTAAATATGTTTGAACAAACTTCTATTTTAGAAATATTTTTCAATAGGCCATTTGCTATTCATTTTACCTTCTAGATAAAAAGAATAGCTTCCAACTCTTGTCACCCTAACTTTGAGTTCCATGAATGATCTCATGAATAATACTAGCTTAAGGCAGTGCTTCTCAAAGTTGCAATACTCGCGACCCAATATTCAATCATAATCTTCATTGCGCCCCCCATGCAATAACAATGTACTGAATTCAATAATACTATACTTTGACGTTAAAACTACGATACAACTTTAACGTTTTAGGCACACACCCTCTCCCCAGTGTATATACACGTCTTGCAAAGCCAAAACATTTATTTCTCCAGATGTATATATACGTCTTTTCGAAGTATGATCCTTTCTGTGCACTTCTATCCGTAAAATTATTCCGATGATTTTGGAATGCAATAAAATGACCTTGACAATGTTTGCGAAGGATTTATTTATTCAGATTATTTTGTTCCCTTTATTCCTCCCCTTCCCTCAATACATTATATACGCGTACCAATGGGGAGAACGGTTGGCATTTGGAAGCAAATCACAAAACTTAACCCTCAGTCAGGTTTAATTATAAACCTTCAAAAATTATAAGATAAGATTTAAATTTTTTTTGTTCCAAATTATATATATGAAAAATCCATAGGGTCACTGGAATTAAAAAACTTTTTTTTAACGCATTGAAAATTAATTAAAAACATTATGTAGCACTGATATATTTATAATTTAATATATCAGTGTCACTGTGAAATTTTATTTTTTTTTAGTCAGAATGTTTTTTTGTTTGTGTTTATTTCCCCAGAAAATTATTTTTTTGAAATAATTTTTTTGTTCTCGACTTTTCAATATTCCCCCCCCCTTTGAGGTTGTCCGCCCCAAAGGGGGGGCGCCCCCCATTTGAGAAACACTGGCAATATCCGATCTTTAGGAACCGGGGTTTTAAAAAAAAAGCGCATAAATGGATAATTTTCATGATATTTAGTGACACTTAGATTAAATTCATGTAAAAAATTTTTTGGAAATTTTTGACAAAAATATTTAAATACAATATTTTGGCAAAATTAACAGATTAACTTTTCTTAAAAATGATCCCTTTTGGGAAAAATGCTTTATTTTATATAATTATATTTTTTCCTGTATAAAGCTCAGACCTCTGTAAAGGTCAACTTAAGTTTTGAAAAATTGCATTATTTTCAAAGTTACAACCCATTAAAATAATTTCTTTTTTTTTCAAAACTTCTCCCCCCGGGTCATAAAACAGGGATAAACCCCCTTCTAAGTTATATATTAAAAAAAATTTTAGTTGCGCCTCTGTACAGAGGTCGAGCAAACACAGGCAAAATATTATTATAATAGAAGCATTTTTTCACAAAAGGAAAAAATTTTTTAAAATGTTTCATTCTATGATCATTTTTTTTAAATATTTTTTAAATAATTTTTATTGTTTCTATTCGAAAACGTTTTATATACTTTTTTTTTAAACTAAAAATGATACTAAATTTATAAATATTATCAATTTATATGCTTTTTCAAAATCACGGTTCCAAACGTAGTCGGATATCTTAAGCTTACTATTTGCATTATAACACCTTTTTGAAGCGAAAAAAACGAAATTTGAAGAATACACTTGTGTGGCATTTAAAAGAAAAATTTATTATTTTTAAAAGAAATATATATTACATATGGATAACTATTAATAGTAATGAACCATTTAGTAGTGTATTTATTTCTTCTACTGGGTATATCAGTACATCTGTTTGTAAACTTGCTGGACGATGGGAAATCACATAGCATTGCCCGGTGAGAAGCACTTGGCACTTTAATTGCAATACAAAAGACAGAACACGAACAAGTGGAGAAAGCATGTTTATTATCCTTAGTAGAGGAAAAAATAAAGAAACACGTAATATAAAAAAAATAAGTCAATTCCTACTTAGATCAACACAAAGAAAATTTTTATTTTAGCTACTTTTTATTAAATAGTTACAATTAATATAAATATGTATATACATAGGACAGAATCAAAACATTATAAGTGGTCATTAATTTTTATTAATTATCATTAAAGTATCGCATTGTCATCCAAAACAATCGTGTATATAAATTTCATTTCGACTGAATACTTAAAACACGTGAGAAAAAAACCTTTTCAAATTTTGACACAAGTCGCCAAAAGGGTCGCCAAAAATGATGTCAACGTGGTTGTATTTGTAATTCTTTAAATAATTAGTTTTAATCAATTAATTTTTATTACTTATTATTATATTATTGTATTGTCATCCAATATAAATTTCAGTTCAACTGAACATTTTAACACGTGAGAAAAAAAACCTTTTCAAGTTTTGTCACAAGTCGCCAAAAAGTGTCGCTAAGTCACCAAAAATGGTGCCAACGTGGTTGTGTTTGTAAATCTTTAAATAATTAGTTTTAATCCATTAATTTTTATCAATTATTTTTATATTGTTGCGTAGTCATACAAAATAAACCTGTATATAAAATTTCAGCTCAATTGAGCACTTTAAAATGTATTTTATTAACGATTGAAAATCCACCCAGATAAATAAATAAATATATAAATAAATATATAGAGATTGTGAACTAATAGTAGGAATTGAAAAAAAAAACATTAGAGACAACGATAGTCATTAAAGTAATGATCGAAATTACAGTTGCGTGGCTGCAGCGGACGTGGTTAGAACGGACACTTTGAAACTCATCGTGGTTAGAGCGGACACATTTTGTCCCCATCTTAGAACAGATTCAATGATCGAATTACAAGGATAAATATATACATTTTTGCCAATCAAATTTAATTATTTATATTAAATTGTTAAAATATTATAGTGCGAATGCATTTTAAACATAGCGAAATGTAATAAAAAATAAAGACTTTCAGAAAAATGTTTAAAAATTAAAAGCAAGAGACAATATAATGAAGGGCATGAACGAATATTAGGAATTTTATGGAAAACTGTACTTTAGAGTCAAATAAATATCAGAACAGGTACAATTGCCATAAAACCAATCAGTTTCATTGATGTAAGTAAAAATAAATACAAGAAGTAAAATACAAGAAACAAGTAAATAAAAGAAATTAATTTTATGGTAGTTACACATGTTCTAACATTTATTTGACTCTAAAATACAAAATCTCTGAAATTTGTTCATACCCTTGTGAGTTCCCCGCCGATGGGGTCCTCCATTGTACACTATCCACGTGACCTGTCTCTGTGGGGAGGAACAAAGAACTATTAAAGTCATTCATACTAAAATCTGTTTATTAAGATCTCAGTTTAAACACCATACAACAAAATAATAATCTACGGAGTATGATCAAGAACGAGAAGTCGCGCGCGCAACACGTATTACCAATCGGTAGCGCAACTAATCACTGAATCTAATTTTATAGATGAAATACTATCTCACTAGTAAAGGCTTTATACTTTTGAAAGTTTAACTATTCAATCTTACCGCTATATCCTATTTAAATAGCTACGGTCCTTATCACTTCTGTTCTGGCTTTAATCAGGCTATACTCTGTTGGGCTCGGACCCACTTTTGATTAATCATCACCGGCACTGTTAGGCTAATTCCCAGGATTAAGATTCCTCTTCAAGACTATCTCATATCACCCTACGACTACCTTTCTACTTAGCAACCACACCTAGCGACTTAACTTAACGACTCCGCTTAACGACTCCGCTTAACGACCTCTGCGAATGCTAAACTTCCCATACATATATGATTCCTAATTTACCTATATACGATCTTCTTCTTGAGTTGGTTGGAAATAATTGCCATTCTGGCCCCAAAGAGCCCCAAAAGGACAGTTAATAAAGATAGCGAGGACCCTTCATTAGTCACACCCTTCATTATACTGTTGCTATTCATTTTTAAATATTTCTCTGCAAGTTTTTATTTTTTATTACATTTCATTGTGTTTAAAATGCATTCACACTATAATATCTTAATAATTTAATGTGAATAATTAAATTTGATAAGCAAAAATGTATTTATCCTTATAATTCGACCATACCACTATGAATTTCAAAGTGTCCGCTCAAACCACGAAATGTTATGTGCCCGCTCTAACCACGTCCACTGAAATTACGACTCCAGGCCGTGATGCAAGCCTCACACTCCGGCGCATAGAAAATCGAACGTTAGCGAAAATACCAGGTGTGTTTCGGACTTCCTCAACCGCTGTCGCGATGCGTGCAACAAGGTCCTCGGCCTTGTCAACGGAAGTTACTTACACCAGTGACTTGACGTACCCAAATAAGAAGCTTTGCATGCAAGTGAGATCTGGTGATTGAGTGTGCCAATGCAAGGGACAGCCAGGGTTTCTGTTTACGCAGTGCCATCTATCGTGTACATCAGTCCAAGACTCCCCAGCATTTTTGCAGTACAGTAGAACATCGTTTATCCGAACGTTTATTATCGGGAGCGTAAAAAATCCGGACCAGTTTTTTTTCTCAACTATATGTACTGTATATGAATACGTCTCCGAACAATGCAATGCACAACAGTTATTTCGCGGAGTCCAAAAGTGACGGGAAAACCTAAGGTCAGGGATATTTGAAGAATTTCAGTTGTGAGATTATAAACATCTGCGCGGAATATAAGGTCAGTTTGTTTCCGAGGGGGTGTATTCGAGCTCTTTTGTTGAGTTGTGAACTGCTATGGCTTCAAATTCAAAACGGAAGCGCAATTTCTTGAACATAGAGACAAAACTTGAAGTATTGAATAGTCTCGAGAAGGGAGAAAGTTGAAACGTCTCTGGCACAGTTTTATAATGTTGGAATCAGAGTACTGTCCTACTCAACTACTGCTGCTCAAGAGAATCAGAGATCTTGCAACGAAAAACTGAAGGTGTACAGTGGTAGAGCGAAAAATAAGTGATTACTTTCCACAATAAAGGTAAAATTGCGACATTTTGCACCTATTTTGCGTTTTCTTCAAGCACGTTTCTCGCAAGTGATGATTTTCAATATACGTATAGTATCTGGTTTCATATACTGCATGGATAGCATTCGGTTTTCGGTTATCCGAACAATCACGTATCCGAACGGTGTCCAGTCCCAACTGATTCGGATAAACAACGTTCTACTGTACTAAGAACAATAAACATGCATTCTCCTCTTATTCGTGTCTTGTCTTTCTTGTATTTTGTGTTATTACTGCCTTGCCAGCTAAGAGTTTCCAACCATGCATTGCTATGCGATTCCCTATTGTCTAGGTGTACTCTGTCTTGAAAATGTGCATCCACTGTACTGATACACCCTGTATACTTCAGTTTAACAGATTTGACTTGCTAAAATATGAATTTCGCCACACGCTTCCTTTGTTCAATTAAAGTATAGTAAAAACGTTCGTTCATTAAAAATATTATTTTTTTTTACCTTAAAACATAAAACATGCACTTTGATAGTGCTAGTTCTTTTACCTTTAGAGTAAACAATGTGTTGAAGATCTGAGTTAGTTTTTTCTGCTATATTTGACCATTGTCAAGCTTTAAAGCAGAATTGATTGAGAAATGAACTGATCCAGATGTTTCCTGAACATTTCAGGCTGAATTTCGTTCTGACTCTTTCATTTTACATCCAGATACTTTTTAATCAGGCATCACTCGCGTGAAAAAAACGACCGACAGTTCTCGCGCAGGGTATCTCATATCAAGGGTGTTTACATTATTTTTTACCGTAAAATTGGTATGCAAAAAAAAGGAAAAAAAGTAGAAAATAAAATATGTTTATTTAATTTTTCACACGTAAATTTAGTGTTTCTGTTCTTTTTAAAAGAGGATTCAGTGCATTGTTTATACACTCCTTTAATCTCGTCGTGAGTGAGTGCGATGTTTTCACTGGATCTTATTTTTTTTTTTTAATGTGTATCTTTTTAAAAATAGACATATAGGAATAAACTTCTCTATTCTTTAAATTCAAAAATTTTGGAATTTCTTTTTTATTTTCTCTTATTGTTTCAGCAATAGTTTTTTGTTTTTCAAAATTCATCTGAATGTGGATAAGATGTGTGTGTGTGTATCAGTTGTCTCCTTTAAAATTACGTTCTTCCCAAATGTTTTCGTGTATCTACATATCAAACATTTTTTTTCTACAGTGTCTCCCTGTTCAAAATCTGGATCGATTCCAGTGGAGGAATCATACTAGGTGTTATACTCTTCATCTTTTGATTCTTCCTCATCATAGCAGTGACGAGAGTTTCTTCATCCGAACTACTGTTGTAATCTCTCTCTCTCTCTCTATTGAATACTGTATCTATTAAATTACTTAAATATCACATTTTTACATCATAACTACAATAATATGCCATGGCATAAGGGAGATTTAAAGCATGCTCATGCATTTAGAACTACAACGCTGATTTACGCGCAGGGCGTACCCGAAGAGGCGGTATAAAAAAATCAGCTACACTAGAAACTATCAATTTTCCAAAAAAGGTTTAGAAGTAGCGTTGAAAAAAGTTAGATGGTGGGTATGACATACCCTGCATAAGAAATGCCAGGATAATAGTTTGTGTGAACATGATTCTGGTTCAGAAAATGAAAGTGCATTCCCAAGTGCAATAGAAGCAGTATTTTTTTTGTTGGAAGATGTAGTTTTTGTGATTTTGGGAAGTACAGCACATGGCAGTATTAAATGGACAGAATATTCCAAAAAAATCTAAACAGAATTTAATATAAATCTTACAAAAAATTTTCAAGGCAAATTTATAGTTTCATTGCTCAGAGCGTAATACTAAATGAACTACTTGTAACGTTCTGTATTACTTTCACAATATTTTTTTTTGTTGAAAAATCAGTTTATTGGATGTTTAATTATATTATATCACCTTAAATGAATTCTTCTACGTGAAACTACGATACTATTTTAAATACTATTCTTATTTTTTTAAAAATAATTGCATATTATTTTGTAAATAAACTACTTTAAAAAGTTCAGAAAGAAATCAATTTGAAAATAAATATTGTTCAAAGAATTATGAATTACAAATTGCATTTTCATCAATTGTTTAAAACATTATCAAGGATAATTATTTGCAAAAGAGAGATTTTACATCAAGTTCTCAAACGGCCTAAAAATATTTGCAGAACTCGAAATTATACAAACAAACTCAAAACTTTCGAGCAAAAAACCATAATTACTTATTTACATACACATCGCACTTATCTAAAACACTTCTCATGGAAAATAGGCAAGGATAAAAATAAATTATTCTATGCTTACATTAAAACACATAAAAATGGCTCTTCATTTTTAATTAAAGAACTCCTGTGGCTTTAGAGGAGGACATAATGAGTACAATTTAGACGGAAAAATCTAATCACCGGCACATAACAACGCACCAGTTTTGACAATAATTAAACCCAAATGTATTCAGAATAGACAAAGCTCCTTTTGTCGAACGCGAAACTACTTGAACGGCTTTCATTATTTTTTATAAGCTATTTATTTATTTATTTATCTTGCTTCAATTGCATTTTCTAGAAGAATGAGGAAAAAAGAAAGAGTAAAATAGCCAATACACAGCTTTAAAAATTTCGAAAGCAGTTACACACACAATTGAGTTTAATATTTTCTTTTGCTCTTTTTGTCTAATTTTAGTCAACGCGAGATTTTGCTACTGTTTTTTTAGTACATAAAATTAGCTTCTTTGTTGAGATTAGCAGAAGCAATTACTGTATGTAATCAGTGTAGTCATTTTATTAATATTTATGTATATATATATATATCTGAACTGTTTTTTATTATTTTATTATAGTGATTTTGAAGGCATGGCTAGAAATGATTTTGTCGGGAAAAATTACATTGTATTATTTAAATGAAAATTGTTCTTGAACAGTTCTGAAGTTCATTGAAATATTTAACATGTTTATTTAAGTGACTCATTTTAAATAACATATTAATTCTACAAATCCATTATTTTTCAGAAATTAAGTAATATTTAAATTACTTCTTCAGCATCAGTTTTGTGCATCTTAATTTAATTATGTTATATTTTTCTTTAAGTGTTGTACGTTTCTCATGTCTCTTAAGTTCTTTTTTCTCAATTTTTTAAATTCTTACTGACATTAAAGTTGTTAAGAGTAAATATTGTTACGGAAAATTTTATTTTAGTTTGTTTAGATGTAAAATAAATAAAAATAATAAAAAAAAAGCAACGAAATGATGTATAGTATTTTTTTAAATTTTATGGGAATAGATAAAAGTTATTCCTATAGAATTATGTATCATTCAAACATTTGTTACTATTTGTTCAATCACACTTTATAATTGAACAAAATTGCACGCACATATAATAAACATGAGACAAAACACTGATGAATATTTATTACACGACATTATAAATTTTTTTATCCTTTGCCCGTCTCTGATATTTCGTTAGTGTCGATGCCTTCAGCCCAATACAATATAGAACGATGAAAGCAGTCACCAAATGCACAGTCAACAACATTCAAAGAAATATATACTGTAGAACAGCTGGGCATATATTGAGGTGGTCGACATGGACACAAAATGGGCAGGAGTTTGTGTGTATCTATTATTTCCATTTTGTACAGATAATCCTGCAAAGTCATGATCAGCTTTGCAAGTTAAAAAAAATTTCAGCAGACACAAAGAGTCTGGAAGTGGAAAAAGGATTTGAACCTCTCTGCAACCGGCCGGAAAGTTCTTCTCAAAGTAAAATTTAAGGACATTCTCCATCTAAGGTTCCTCGAGGGCTCCAACATTTGTGAAATCCCATAGCAATAATATGAAGTGGCGTTTACCCAAAGGACAGAACCCGCGACCTTTGGTTCCGTAAGCACATAACATACCACTAGACCAAAATGATCACTTCAGTTCGGAGGTTGCTACTGGTTTATATAGAAGATACCACTTCACACTGCCCCACCAGTGAGTCGGTAGGTAGGCGAACGAATGATATAGGTGTTATGACGAAAATGGGAGTTGTTTCTGTTAATTGGAGGAGTTGCGCCAAGTGAGTCTGACGAGTGTTTGGATGCTCCTTTTAAGGGTAGATGGCACCACGGCAGTTCAGAAGGTTCCACTTCTCTTAATTCAGCCAGAGTCACCAATGAAGTGGCGCTTATCCGAAGGACAGAACCCACAATATTCGATTCCTTAAGCATGTAACATACCACTAGACCAAAATGATGACTTCAGTATAGAGGTTGTTACAGTTTTATATAGATGATACAGTCTCAAATAGAACTTATACCACTCGTGACGAGTCTCAGGATACGTATTTAGGAAATATATAGTGCTTTTTTTTAAAAAAAAATTGTCTCCCAAATTGTTATAAGTGCTTCACTACCATATTCAAATTTCATTTGTAGGCGGTGTAAAGGAGATCTTGGGAAGAGCCCCTGGTCGTGCCGTCTATTCGTTTTAGAAGTTTATGTCCGTTTTGTCCGCTGTGGGCTTTCTAGACACTATAAAATGAAACAAGCAATAAGAATAAAAATATGACCCGCGGATATTTAATCATTGACTATATTTCATTTGACAGTTTTTATTTTTGCAATCGTTCTCGTTTATGTAATGGCGTTATGCGTGCGTTTTATTTTGACTTTCTGCATACAAAATCCAGATTAGATTATAATTAAATACGACAATCACCAGTTTTTAAATGGTGGACAATGTTTCCCTTAGACGTTAAAGGATTAGTAAAATCTTATCATATTTTTATACACAATAAGTAATTTTACATCAGGATCATCTAGGTAATTTAATCAAACACTTCTATAAACTCCTTTCATATATGTACTTTTTATTCTTTTAAAACACACATAAATGGAAAAAGTGAACTTCTTACAAATTAATTATTATGATTTTCTACTGAACCAAAGAAAACAATATTGCTCTTAAAATTCAAATACATATCTTTTATACCTACATTTTTTCGAATAATATTTTTAAAAAAAACTCTTCTATAACATCCATCATGTTTCTTAAAAGCATTTGAGAATAATTTTTTAGACATTTTCTATTGTTTGTGAATTTATTTTTGTCTGAATGTGGTGTAGCATGAATAAATTCCTTTTCCAACAGAATAAATGCAGTGAAAGTATTTCCATGAAAGCATCTAGATAGAAATTCACCAAAATCCCTAATGATTAGAAATCAAAATACCTTTCCCTGATCAATTTCCATGCAAGACTCCCCATGTAGCTTCGAATAAAAGATAAAAAGGAATGCTTTTCCCTCAAAAAGCCGTAGCTAGTTCTTATTTCGAGTTTTTCTTCAAACTCCTGCATCACATTTTTTCCTCCCAATTCGCAAATGTATTAAAATAGTCTGGATGCGCTGTCTTCTATTTTTTTCCCTTTTAAAAAAGAAGAAGGGAGAAAAACAGCTTCTGTGCTCCGTTAAAATAAATTCTACGGCTCAGAATCGCATATTTTGCAGTTTTACGAACAGAAGGTTTTCTTCTCCTATGCTGTGTTCATCATGTCAGAATAGGTATTAAAATCATTCGAAGAGATGAAAAGGCTCCATATTTCAAATCACCACGGAAAATTTTATTTTCATAGCGTATATTTCATCAAATATTTATTTCTGTTCTTTATTAAAAAGATTTCCCGTCTCTCATATTATGTCAAATAAATAAAATTTAAAGTCAAATGAAATTATTATGTTAAGTGCATATTTCACATAAATTTAGAAGACAAAATGTAATGAAAAAGAATTATACTGTATAAAAATTCCATACCGTAAATTTTTGATATAAGTCAACCTATGTATAAGTCAAGAGTGCGTTTTTTTTATTCAAAATTTACCCAAAATTCGAAACCTATATATAAGTCTAATTGGAAAAAAAAGTTTCTGTAATTTTCAAACCTATCAGCCTATCACAATGAGAGTGAAAATGTGAGAAAGTGTGTAAAACAAGTAAGAGATATTTTACAATCAAATTTCTGTAAAGTTAAATGCTAATGACAATAGTTTTATTAAAGGTAACCTTATCTGAAAATTGCGCATTTTTTCATCCATTTACGAAAATAAATATTTTTGCAATCTCCTTAAAATTCGAAAATTTCTTTTCCATTATATTTAAATTTGATTTCAAATTTCATTTTTTCACAATGAATTTAATAATTAATAATCAAATGGAAATCAAAAAACGTAAGACTAGGCATTTTTAAAAATAAAGCAAAGATATATATATATATATATATATATATATATA